>QXTE01000121.1:4354464-4473684 GCA_003942145.1 Platysternon megacephalum
GGGGGGGGGTTAGGTTCCAGGGAAATTTTTTTCACCAGACAAAAGAATATACACACACACACACACACACACACACACACACACACACACACACAGTACAAGTTCTACACAAACAATACTGGTACACAGCGATGATGATTGTGAAGCTTGGTTGAGGTGGTGAAGTCAGAGGGTGGGATATTTCCCAGGGATGCCTTACTGCTAAATGGTGAACTAGCAATTGGCTGAGCCCTCAAGGGTTAACTCATAGTTGTTAATGTAGCTTCACACTCTACAAGTAGCACGAATGGAGGGAGGGCAGACAGAGAGACACACCCGGTGTGTGAGATGCACATTGCCCCTTTAAATACTCTGACCGCACTCTTAAGTATGCTGCCCTTTTAAGTTAATCAGCAAGCTGAGATGGCAGCTGCTGCCAGGAAGCTCCCTCCATCCTGAGCCCTGTCGTGTGTCCCCCCTGCTCTATGGAAGATGGGGGTAAGTGGGGTGCAGGAGCAGAGGGGAGGGGGACACCCTGACATTAGCCCCTCCACCCCCCCGCACAACAAGCAGGAGGCTCCGGGGAGCAGCTCCAAGGCAGAGAGCTGGAGCAGCACATGGCAGTGGGGGGAGGGACAGCTGAACTGCCGGCAATTGATAGCCTGCTGGGCGGCTGCTGCACAGGAACTTAGGGGAACGGGGGGTTTAGGGGATAGGGGGGCTGCCGGTCCACCCTGGTTCCAAGCCCCCACCAGCTAGCTGCAACAGGCTGCTCTTCCTGCAAGCAGTGGACAAAGCAGGTGGCTGCCAAATGACGTTATAAGGGAGCATTGCCCAACTTTAAACGAGCATGTTCCCTAATTGATAAGCAACGTAACAACGAAACAACGTTAACCGGGACAACTTTAAGTGAGGAGTTACTGTATATATATTAGTGGGTGGGACTTTCTCTTCCTTTTGCCCATATTGAATGTAATCAGATCATGATCACAAGGTCCCTATGCAACCACCAGTTTCCAGTCCAGTTATCAATTAACTTTATCAGTCATAATGAGGTCTAAATCAGTTACCTCGTATTGGGTACAATACCTTTCATTAGTAAATTATCTATAATTTTTATAAACTGATGATTTACTGCTGGCTGCATGAGACCTCCAGCATATTTTCTCCCAAACTGAAGTCCCCTCATAACACAATTCCTCCGCCCTCCCCAACACACACACACACACACACACACGACAGGTGGTTGAGGAGTAACTCATTGTCACAAGCTGCTTGTACCTTTGAGGCAAGCTGGCCTCAGCCTTGCCCATTATTTAACAGCTATTCATAAACCTCATGGAAAGCTAGCAACATTACGGGCTAGCTAGTGACCCTAGCTGGCTGTAGTGGGGCTTAATTAGACTGATCCCAGCTGTGGTGGTGAAGCATGGAGAGCACTACAATAGAGCCGGAAACTCGGTAGACAAAGGAAAACCCTGGAAAGAGGAACAAGGGGAGTTCCCCTCTCGGAAGAGCCTGGGGAAGTCAGCTGAGGTATGCACAGGGAGCAAGGGGAGCCTTGAGTTAGGCCCTGCAACAGGAGAAAGAGACCCATAGGGAGCAGAGCAGGCTCCTGTGGGGGCAGCCTTGAGATTCTCTCAGGGCATCCCTGGCAGCTATTTGCTTTGCGAGGGCCTCTCTCTCCTGGCTAGAAGATCTCAGAGCTCTGAAGGATAGAGATCACCCTGATCACCTGGAAGGTGACTTTAAACAGGTGCTGTGCTCTGCCAGATTCACAGGAACTCTGCTTTTTAGAGAGAAGCTGGACAAGGTAGTGGTAGTCAGTGCTGCAAAATCTAATATTCCCTTCCACCACCACACCATACCTTCAGGAGAAGGTATAGACCGACCTTTAGACAAAAACGTTCCTTTTGGCCATCATTCTGGCAGAAAAACCAGAGAGGAGACAGCAGGCTCTCCAAAGGAAAGCTGTGGAACCTTGGCTTGGGAGAAAAGCTGACAAAAGAATCCGGTGGCTCTCAAAGTCTTTTTATGACAATGACCACACAAGCTTCTGCTTGGAGCAGAATTTTCCATTTCCTGGAGGACTGGGTTGCTTTGACTACAGACCAGTGCATCAGGGACATAGTGAGTCCCATGAGTTACGGGTTCCACCTTATCTGTTTTTCATCTAATGTCTCTTGTCGAATGACTGCATAAAGCACAGTCTAATCTAGAACAAGATTTCTCACCTCCTGGTTATGGGAGTAATATGGAGCATTCCCTCAGATTCTTAGGGTTATACTTAATCTCCTCTATTGTTCAGATGTGTACAAAGGGAATCCGCACCATTCTAGATCTCAAAAGGCTCAATAAGTGGATGAAGAACATGAAGTTACATATGGAGACCATATCTTCTATGGTGTCATCCCTGTCCCAGGGGGATTTTCTGACTTTAGTGGATCTGGTGTATGCATACCTCCACATTCTGATCAGACTGTGTCATCACAGGTTCTTAAGGTTTGTCTAGGCAGGAAGCAGCATCAATATTGGTGCTTCCGTTTGCCTTGTCCTCAGTCCCCTGGGTTTTCACAAAGATGGTGGTGGTAATCTTAGCCAGACTCGGGTTACTGGATCCACCTGTGCACCTTATTGAATGATATCTTAATCAGAGCTCTATCCCTTGCAACAGCACACAGAACTAGTCTCTGACTTTGGACTCTTATGGGTATATGGCTTTATTGTCAATGTCAAGAAAAGCTCTTTGATTCCTTCCACCAAAATAACCCACTTGGGGATGGACATAGACACCTCATTAGCAAGGATTTACCCATCTCTAGAAGGTTCCAGAAGATTCAGAATCTCCTCTTACTGTTTCGGAGCTGCAAGAGGCCCACCATAGCACTGAGCCTTCAACTGTTAAGCCTCCTAGTAACATGCAGACAGATTGCTCCGTAGACGCAATTACACATCGGGTGCTTTTAAAGCTACATCCTAGAAGTATGGGACAGCTCCCCAGAACACATGAAAGATCAAGTAAAGGTTCTGTCACAGGTGATTAACTCCTTGAAGGGCAAGTGTGTGGTCATATGCCTTCCAGATCCCTTGGTCCTCACAACCGATGCCAGCCCTGGAGGGCTGGGGAGCACACCTGGGGTCCCAAACAGCTCATGGCATTTAGAACCTGATAAAAAGGACACATAGTATAAACCTCTCAGAACTAAGAGCTGTCAGGCCTGCACTACGATGATTCCAGTCCAGCCTAGAGGAAAGCCACATCGTGATTCAGTCAGACAACATGACCGTGATCACATAAGTGAACAACGAAGGGGGGAACAAGAAGCCCAGCACGTTATCTTGAAGCAATAGAAATCATGCAGTGGGCAGAGCATTCTCCCCTTTCCCTCAGGGCAGTTCAAATAAAGGGAGACCGGAACCAGGAGATGAACTGGCTCAGCAGGATCAAGATGAACAACTGAGTGGGCCTGAATCAGGAAGGCTTTGAGATAATTGCCTGTCTGATTGTTTGGCCTGCTTTCAACCGACCTATTTTCAAACTGCATGAGCGCATCCCCAGGTCCATGGGAACAGATGCCCTATTGCACGGATGGCTGCAGGGCCTCCTCTGTGCTTTTCCTCCCTACCCGTTATTAGGGAAGGCGTTCCAGAAGATAAAACGAGAGCAGGTGACAGTTAAACTGGTAACCCCCACATTGGCCATGGAGACCCGGGTTTTCAGACCTGTGATTATGGCCGCCACTACAGCTCCCAAAGAGACAAGACATCTTCTCCCAGGGTCCTCTTTTTCATCCAGACCTGATCAGGTTACACCTACCAGCCTGGTTATTGAAAGGGAAGCGCTAGTATTGGACCTTTCTTCCAGAGTCATCAGGAGATTGATTCTTCTAGAAAAATATCAACGTAGAAAGCATACTTTTTCTGGACCAAGTTCTGGGGATGGTGCCAGGAACACAAGACAAATCCAAGATAACCTGAATTCCTGTATATCTTGGAAAAAGAACAGGAGTACTTGTGGCACCTTAGAGACTAACAAATTTATTTGAGCATAAGCTTTCGTGGGCTACAGCTCACTTCATCAGATGCTAGAATGGAACATACAGTAAGAAGATATATATACATACAGAGAACATGAAAAGGTGGAAGTTGCCATACCAACGCTAAGAGGCTAATTAGTATGGCAACTTCCACCTTTTCATGTTCTCTGTATGTATATATATCTTCTTACTGTATGTTCCATTCTAGCATCTGATGAAGTGGGCTGTAGCCCACGAAAGCTTATGCTCAAATAAATTTGTTAGTCTCTAAGGTGCCACAAGTACTCCTGTTCTTTTTGCGGATACAGACTAACACGGCTGCTACTCTGACACCTGTATATCTTGGATTTTCTCCAAGAAGGTTTCAACAAAGGTCTCCAACCCAGCACCATGGCATGTCAGATGTCTGCCCTTAGTAGCATGATGCTCTCTGGCAGAGAACACCCAGATAGACAGATTCCTTAGCACAGTCTGATTTAGCCAAGCTAGTTATCAGGCCTCTTTTTTTCCAAAATGGTACCTGCCCCTGGTAGTGAGAGCCCTGACAAAACACCCCTTCGTACCTTTGATGTCCGTGTCAGCATTTTATTTGTCCATCACATCTTGCTTCCTGATGCCATCATGTCCGCCAGGTGAGTGTTGTAGCTGGCGGCACTTTGTATACAGGAGCCTTACTGAGTGTTTCATGAGGACAAGGTGGTGCTCATAACTCCGGAATCATTTATCCCAAAAGTGAACTCTTCCTTCCATGGTTTCCAAAAGATGGTTCCCTGTTTTTGTATCCTTCCAGCTAAAATGTCAAGGGTGCAGAGCTTCCTATTGCTACGTGGATTAGACTGTGCATTGTGGAAGTGTACAGGATGGTGAATGGTATTGGGAGTCAGTTGTGTAGTTAAGGGGGCTGTTGTCTGTAAGGCCCCTGCCTAAGTTGTTGCAGAAATAAAAGGTATATAACAAATGAAGCAGTGTATTTCAGGACAGAAAGGAAGGATGGTATCATAGTTAGAGCAGTTGCATGCCACCCTGGAGAATTGGAGTCTGCCCCTGCCTCTGCCACAAAGTTTGTGATGCTGGGTAAGGCACTTCTGCCAAACTTCTGACAAATGGCACTAATCATATGTTTCACTTCTTTTGCATGTCCAACTTGAGACACCTGGGGTCTGATTTGCAGAAGTGCTGAGCACTCACAACTGCAACTGAAGTCAAGAACGGTGTGCTGAATATAGAAAGTGCTATGAAATGCTAAGATCTCTGGAAAAATAATCAGGCCATGGGCATCTCAAATTGGACACCTAGATTTAGCAGACACTTGACATGTCTGTGCCTCAGTTTCTCATCAGTAAAATGGGGATAATACCACCTAAGCTCACAGGACTGTTGTGAAGATAAATTCCTCAATGTTTGGTTTTGTAGCATCTAAGTGTTTCACAATGAGGAGTCCTTGTGGCACCTTAGAGACTAACAAATTTATTTGGGCATAAGCTTTCGTGGGATAGAACCCACTTCATCAGATGCATGGAGTGGAAAATACAGGAGCAGGTATAAATACATGAAAGGATGGGAGTTGCCTTACCAAGTGTGAGGTCAGTCTAATGAGACAATTCAGTTTAACAGCAGGATATACCAAGGGAGGAAAAATAACTTTTGAAGTGGTAGTGAGAGTGGTCCATTTCAGACAGTTGACAAGAAGATGTGAGTAACAGTAGGGGGAAATTAGTATTGGGGAAATTAGGTTTAGGTTTTGTAATGACCCAACCACTCCCAGTCTTTATTCAGGCCTAATCTGATGGTGTCCAGTTTGTAAATTAATTCCAGTTCTGCAGTTTCACGTTGGAATCTGTTTTTGAAGTGTTTTTGTTGAATTGCCACTTTTAGGTCTGTTATTGAGTGACCAGAGAGATTGAAGTGTTCTCCTACTGGTTTTGAATGTTATGATTCCTGACGTCAGATTTGTGTCCATTTATTCTTTTGCTTTTGTCCTCACCCACAACTATTTCAGATTTGGGGACAATTTATACCTTCAAGCCAGCGGGACTGCTATGGGTACCCCCACAGTGGCCCCACAGTATGCCAACATTTTTATGGCTGACTTAGAACAACGCTTCCTCAGCTCTCGTCCCCTTACGCCCCTACTCTACTTGCGCTACATTGATGACCTCTTCATCATCTGGACCCATGGGAAGGAGGCCCTTGAGGAATTCCACCAAGATTTCAACAATTTCCACCCCACCACCAACCTCAGCCTGGACCAGTCCACACAAGAGGTCCACTTCCTAGACACTATAGTGGTAATAAGCGATGGTCACATAAACATCACCCTATACTGGAAACCTACTGACAGCTATACTTACCTACATGCCTCCAGCTTTCATCCAGACCACATCACACGATCCATTGTCTACAGCCAAGCTCTAAGATACAACCGCATTTGCTTCGATCCCTCAGACAGAGACAAACACCTACAGGATCTCTATCAAGCGTTCTTAAAACTACAATACCCACCTGGTGAAGTGAAGAAACAGATTGATAGAGCCAGAAGGGTACCCAGAAGTCCCCTACTATAAGACAGGCCCAACAAAGAAAGTAACAGAACGCCACTAGCCGTCACCTACAGCCCCCAACTAAAACCTCTCCAGCGCCTCATCAAGGATCTACAACCTATCCTGAAGGATGATCCCTCACTCTCACAGTCCTTGGGAGACAGGCCAGTCCTCGCTTACAGACAGCCCCCCAACCTGAAGCAAATAGTCACCAGCAAGTACACACCACACAACAAAAACACCAACCCAGGAAGCAAACCCTGCAACAAACCCCAGTGCCAACTCTGTTCACATATCTATTCAAGGGACACCATCATAGGACCTAACCACATCAGCGACACCATCAGGGGCTCATTCACCTGCACATCTACCAATGTGACATGTGCCAGCAATGCCCCTCTGCCATGTACATTGGCCAAACTGGACAGTCTCTATGCAAAAAATAAATGGACACAAATCTGACATCAGGAATCATAACATTCAAAAACCAGTAGGAGAACACTTCAATCTCTCTGGTCACTCAATAACAGACCTAAAAGTGGCAATTCTTCAACAAAAACACTTCAAAAACACACTCCAACGTGAAACTGCAGAACTGGAATTAATTTGCAAACTGGACACCATCAGATTAGGCCTGAATAAAGACTGGGAGTGGTTGGGTCATTACAAAACCTAAACCTAATTTCCCCAATACTAATTTCCCCCTACTGTTACTCACATCATCTTGTCAACTGTCTGAAATGGGCCACTCTCATTACCACTTGAAAAGTTATTTTTCCTCCCTTGGTATCCTGCTGTTAAACTGAATTGTCTCATTAGACTGACCTCACACTTGGTAAGGCAACTCACATCCTTTCATGTATTTATACCTGCTCCTGTATTTTCCACTCCATGCATCTGATGAAGTGGGTTCTAGCCCACGAAAGCTTATGCCCAAATAAATTTGTTAGTCTCTAAGGTGCCACAAGGACTCCTCGTTGTTTTTGCTGATACAGACTAACACGGCTACCACTCTGAAACCTGTTAGATGCTACAGTGATTAGTGCTGTAGAAAAGACCTTGAGAATATTCAAAATTCTATTTCAGATCTGTAAAGTGTGGATAATGGTACTGACCTTCTTTGTAGAGTTGTTTGAGATCCATTGGTGAAAAGTGTTAGGTGGTATTATTCAAATCAGGGTTTGAATGGCGTGTGGTAAACAAGGTTTTGAATGATGAAGCTAAATATTGAATAGAACCATAGGGTTAGAAGGGACCACTAGGGTCATCTAGTCTAGCCCCTTGCCAAGACACAGGATTTCTTGTGCCTATATTCAAGACAAGATGGCTGTCCAGCCTCTTTGAAAAAGCCTCCAGTGAAGGAGCTTCCACGACTTCCCTGGGCAGTTTGTTCCATTGTCCTACTGTTCTTACAGTTAAGAAGTTTTTCCCGAGATGCTGTCCATCCTGTGAATGCTGTCCATCCTGTGCACTGAATGAAAAAGGGGTCCTATGGGGGGGAAAAGAGAAGTAGGGGATCATGTATTTAGGCTATCAAAATATATATATAAGGATGTCAACTTGTGGTCTGTGCATTCTTAATTCTGACACTTCATAATTTGAGGGATTGACTCTGCAGGATTAATTTTTTTAGTGTAGCTTGTGTATGTAATAGTTTACAGATAAGGTACCATTAAATGGAACTCAACAATATGTAACCATATTTCCTGGTTTTTTTTAAGGATCAATAAAACCTTGTGGTGTGCAATACAAATGCCTACCTTTTTGCAGCTCTGCCTTCATAAGCCTTTCCTGGAAACAGCATCCAGTCCCCAGGGTACTGCCTGAGGCTAGAGCTCCCCCGATTCTGAACATGCTATTAGAGGTTTTATAAAGGTGGAAAGGAGGCAGTTCAATAGAGTGGTGTTTTTTTATAAATAAAGTTGCCATGTCCCCTGTGTCCTCACCCTCCCTCCCTTGTTTTAAGTAGAGGCATTGACAATGACACTTTTGTAGTGCAATAACTCCTGAAATATGTCTAAAGTTGCCCTTGGTCTGATCCAATAGCTGATGGGGGGGCAGTCAATGCTATAAATTTAATAGTCCATCAGAGCACCAAAAAAGGAATGAGTCTGAAAATAGTATGCACTGCTTATTTTAGGGGGGGTTGTGTATCAGAAACCCCTTGAACAAATGACCACCAAGTTGCATTTATTTGATCACTTTCATTTTTCAGGACAGAGGCAAGGAGCATGAATCATGATTAGATGATGCTAACTGCTTGTACTAGAGTCTTTCGTCTTCTATTTATTTAATTAGTGCTGTTTTCCTTGATAATGCTTGTAAAGTAAAATTGGAGTCTGCATGTGAATCTTAGAGAACTTGGAATATCAACTCTTAAACTACAAATTTTGATATTGGGGCATAACTTCCGAAAGGAACCCTTGCTGATTGCTTGAAGAGAGCCAGTAAGAGACACCACACATTCTCTGACAGCTAACAAGGGTAGGACTCAAATTCACGGTACTTGTGTTGCTCAGATTCAGTGGCTGTAGCCACCTAGTTACTGCAGTCTGTCTGAAAAGTCCCTGACTTTGCAACAGAGTTCCTATCTTGCTGTATGTGCACATTTCACTCTTTTATAGATTAATAGATTCCAAGGCCAGAAGGGACCATTGTGATCATCTGGCCAGAAAATTTCCCCCAAACAATTCCTGTTTGAACTAGAAAAACATCCAGTCTTGATTTAAAAATTACCAGTGATGGAGAATCCACCACCTTGGTAAATTGTTCCAATGGTTAATTACCCTCATTGTTAAAAATGTATGCCATATTTCCAGTCTGAATTCTGAGCACTTTGCTATCTGTAGGGGTAGCTGTCATTATCCCATATTGAATATAAGATAATTGAGAGCTTGTATAAGGTCACCTTAAACATAGTTAAGAATAGAACATAGCTTCTAACAGAACCAAATCACAGCCACTTTGCCATACAGAAGTTCGTCTGTAGCCTCTAGTAACACTGTGGCTCTGGGACAAGTGGATTTCTAGGACTCCTGCTGATAACCACTAAATGAGCCAACAGTCCATATGTAAAGTTTAGTGTAAAGACCCTGGAGTAACTGCTGAAATTATTTTATATGACAAGACTTATTTAGAAGTGAATTTGGATGTGTTAAGATTGGTTTTACTGTTCCATTTTTAGTATTTGTATTTTGATTGAAGCTGCCCATTTTAAGAACAGGGTGGGGCAATTTATTGTAGAGTGTGTTTGAGGCTTAGAGGAACTTATGGGAGACTGCTTGTGTGTGCAGAGGGGAGACCCAGCCTGTGTGTGCCTCAAATTGGCCAGAACTTGATTTTAAAGACTTACACCTTGGAAAGTGAGGCTGCTTTCTGGAAAGGTAATTAACATTACACAGCAAGGGAGATTTAGGTTAGATATTAGGAAAACTTTCTAACTATAAGGGTAGTTAAGCTCTGGAATAGACTTCCAAGGAAGGTTGTGGAGTCCCCATCATTGGAAGTTTTAAAAAACAAGTTGGGCAAACACCTCTCAGGGATGGTCTAGTTTTACTTGTTCCTGCCACAGCACAGTGGGCTGGACTAGATGACTTCTCAAGGTCACTTCCTCCTTGCCCTTTCTTCTCTCTCCTACATTGTCTCAGTCATTGACTATTTAACCGTCTCCTGCATTGCAAAGTCTGTCCAATCAACCCCAAATCTGACTCATTCACTAGTTATTTGAATAAACATGATGGTTTCTCTGTTACCTTGTCCTTGCTCTCCTGATTTGTTTGCTGCACGTTTGTGTTGTCTTTTATTCTATGCTAAGAAGATGTAAACACTTTAGGGCAGGGACATGTATAGCACTTTGCACAATGGGAGCCTGTTGTAGGGTCACACCCTAGAGCAGGGGTAGGCTCCTCCCCCCCCCCCCNGGAGTCTGCTATAAATTTCCCTCAATCCCATGGGCCAACTTCCTTTGTCTTTTTAATCCCAAGAATCTCAATTGACTCCACTGAAAACGGAAGCAAGCCCCCTGGGTGTACTGCAGCAGTGCAGTGAGTCAGCATTAAGCCTTCCATTGTCTTCTGATTACTGAGCGGCAAACACACCATTGGAGAGCCTTTTGTGTTTGCAATGGAGACTGAGCAGAACAAGCCTTTTGCAAAGTGTGCTGCTTGCTGGTCACAGGAACAAAGCCAGATTTTAGTAAATCCCTGGTGCGAGGCCAGCAAAACAATGGACTTAAGTAGGAGTACCAGGAATGATCACACATACCAGCAAGTAGCAAAGAAGCTGGCAGCATTGCAAATGTACCAGACTAGTGCAGGGAGTGCATTAACCATCTCGAGTGAGTACAGGAAAACCAGGGACCAGAACTGCACCTTGGGCAAGTTGCCGACATTGTGCCTGTTTTACGAGGCATTTGACGAAGTGCTGGGGCTCTGCACCGTATGAGATCTAATCAGCTGAAATGGCGCCCTGCTGACCCCAGCATCCAGCATGGGGAGTGATAGGAGCCAGCAGCAGGCACAGAGTGAGGCCGGCAAAGTGACTCTGTTACTGAAACCAGTTTACAGGAGGCTCTTCTGCAGGACATCTTGAGGCCATACTTAGCAGAGCTGTTTGATGTACCCCTTCCTTCCCCCAAGGATCAGCCCACCGCAGAGCCTGTAGCAGATACAGATGGACAGAAGCCCCCCTGGAGTCTGGTAAGTTTCTGACTCCATTATAGTGTTTATTAATATAGGAAAGGAGGGATTTCCGTTACATGAACCAACTGGCTAGCAGCGTGTATCCTCTAATGGCGAATTGTCTCAGTGGCATGGCTCTCTCTCTCCCTCCCCTCCTCCTGGGTGCACAACCACATGGAGTTCAAAATGGTGACTGGGAAATGCAAACAGTAAAAATGAGTTGAAAGTGAATTTTTACGGGAAAGGTACAGTTTTTTTGCTAGGGTGTTCCTGTGTCTTTAAAATAACCTTACACTGCCATACCTGTAAGTAGGTCGCTCTGCAAACACTCAGTTGTGTAACGTGCTGCCTGGAAACAGTGAACTGTGGGAGGGGGCAGGGCAGAAATGTGTTCCATTCACAAATCTAGTCCATTTCAGGTAAAGGTAGTACATGCGGTCCATAGATGACAAAAGGATTTATCCCAGATTCAAGTGGGGTATGAAAATGTGCCTAGGAATTTGCTGGGGTGGGAGGAGGAAGTGTAAGGGGGATGCCCACGCAGTTCTGTGTGTTTGCATGCAATCTTAACTGGCTACACCATGAGCAAGATAACACAGCATCCTGTTTCCCTCATGATTTCTGACCCAATCCTGGGTGCTGATAGATGCAAACTTTTCCTGAAGCAGGAACTCCAGATAGTCACCTTTTGGGGAAGTGCATATTTTTCCAGGGCCACCTTGGTAGTTGACCAGGCCAGTCCACTCAGAGCTATGCTGTTTAGTCACTATACATTTGAATACTTTGGCTGCATACAATGCATGTTTCCCACTGGCAGCTTGAAATAACATCTCCCTTTGCCATTCAGGCACCACAAGAATGGTTATGTCCTCCAAATGTGGAAGGCCGGAAATGATAGACAAAGCTTTTTATTAGCAAGGCCACACTCAGCCTCCCTGCCCCTTCTCCTCCTCCCCCAACCCAAGTAGTAGTTCTGTTTTTAGAAAACAAAAAACAGCTTTGAATGTTTAATTTATTGTCTCTGCACTTTTCACTGAGATTGACCAGGCTGTGTCCAGGGAGTGTCTGTGCACTGAAGCAATGTATTGAAGTTCAGTTTGGAAAAGTAACATTTTATGTCCTTGAAATTCCATAAGGATTTTTTTCTGTACTCCTGCTCTGAGCTGTTTGAGACAGTAACCCTCTCTGTCTTATCCTGTTCCAGACTCTTCAACCTCTACTGGCTGCAGGATCTCCACAGCTCGCCCACAATTCAGTAGAAGCCTGGCCTAATGTACCTTCACAGACTGTTCCAAGATATGTTTCCATGATGATCTTACGGTTGGATTTCTGGACAGGGCCAACAAACAGGTCCATTGTCAAAAACAGAGGAACTTATGGCTAGAGAAGAGGCATGCCGAGATAAAAGGCTGAGGCTGGCTGCATAGTTTGAGGACAGGGTTTCAGTGCAGGAATAGGCACTAGGTTTGCAGTTCCTGGAACAGGAACGGGGGCTAAGGAAGGAATTGTTTGCAAAGAGAATTGTAAGCATTGAGAATTGTTTGAGCTGCTGATATCGATAATGACTGCAGGAGTACCGGCTCCTGCTGTATCACCCACACCACAACCTGAGTCCCCAGAAACAGCCTGGAAAACTCCATGGCTGGTTGGCCCATGCAGTCGGTCCGCATGAGCAGCTGGGCAGGTCATCTTAGCCTTATGCAGTCCTCTGTCTTGACCCCCTCCCCGTGGATGTTTCCACCCTCTCCCCTGGATTCAAGTGTGTGGCATATGGGGAAAGGAGAATGGGGGGTCAGGAGACATGCAACAGTGGGGGGATTCTGTCTTGTACATGGTTTCACTGTTTATACTTGTTCATATACTTTTTTTTTTTTTTTTTTTTTTTTAAAACAATTCTGTTACTGGTGTGATAATGGCAGCTGGCCTGCCTGGTAAAGGGTGAATGTTGTACTTTTAGAATACATGTTTATAAATAAAGCATCTTATGTAATCAAGAAAGTTTATTGCTATAACTGCATCACATCCTACAATGTATATTTAAAATAATAAAGGTAAACACATGACCAGGGACAATTAGGAATTAGTAAGCAAACACTATTCCTCTATACAGTTAGGTACATCAGAAGCCGCCTCCACCACTTTACCCACAGTCAGCGTCCCAACATCAAATTGGTTGGCAAGTGACCTGTAACAGTCTGGGGTAGCCATCTGCCAGACGTTTATAGCAACCTGCTTCTGGTCTGGCAAGGGTACCCTCATGCATGTGTCTTTACACTGGAGGGTGGGGGCAAGCTGCTCACAAAACAGAAATGTTGCCTTCTTCATGTGAAAGTTCTGGAGCCACTGCTGATTGTCCTAAGTCTGCATGATGATGTGATCCTCACCAGTCTGTGCTTGTGGCCCTATGCCAAAAGCACCAGCCTATGTAGGGGGCTCCATTGGCTATACTGAGTGTCATGAGCAGTGTCAGCTTGTTCAAGTCTGCAATGCCTGGGTACACCTACTTCATCATAAGCTCTGTCAGGTGCTTTTGGTGGGTCAGCAAATGCCATCGAAATGTCCACCAGCACCTCATGGAAGTTCTGTCCATTTCTTGACACAGGAGTGAAAGCGCAAGCAAGAGACGTTCTTCAAAAGGCACCTCCTCCATGTTGCTGGCTCTGGTAGCTGGGAGTGCACAGACCAAAATGACCACTCAGCAGGCTGTGTTGGCAGGCTGTTCAAACTTTCTCTAACATGCATAGTGGGCAAGTTTTTCCACAGTGCACCATGGTTAAAGGGCCAGAGCGGCCATGTTTCAGAAGGGCACTAGGGAGTCTGGGATATGGCTGATTTGACTCGGATCTGTGTGCTGCAGTGTGGATGCCACAGCCCCAGGTTCAAGCATGGTTTAGAAAATTCTTATGTAGGGTTGACAGTCAGTAGATGCTCAAGCCCTGGGTTCTGTAACCCAGGGTCAGCTGACTTGAGTCCCACTAACCCTGGTCTTACATAGTAATGTAGGCATACCCGTAGTTACCCCATACAGAGTAGAATAAAAGAAGACTGTATTTTGCCTTCCAGCCAGATGATATTACTGAAATGTAGTGGGCTGAGTCACATGATGGAAATGTTAAAATCAATGGTTAGATTTTATTTAGGAAGCATTGAGTGGGCAAAAAGGTGACACTCTTGTGTGAAAGATGACAATACCTAGTTCCAAGTCACTGACAGCTCAGAAGAAAATGATCCTGAATGCTCATGGATCAATGTCGTAACAGATAAAGCACGAGATGGGGATATTAGTTGGTGTCTGCTACAGACCACCAAATCACATTAGGGATTAGGATAACCAGCTCCTTTTGCATCTGTCTATAATGTGTATGAAAAAAAAACTATATGATCATGTGGGACTTTAAGGTGGGGGGACATGTGCTGGAGGTCTGATGCCACCAGTACTAAAACATCCTTAGTTTTTAAATATTATAGATGACAATTCCTAATTCAAAAAGTGTTGTATACAACACGGGGAAATTCAGTATTGGAGCTGGCCTTGACAGACAGAATGGAATGGATCACAGAACTGTAAATTGATGGTGATTTGGGTACTGGTGGTCATGACTTTTGCACATTTATAATGTGCATACAGAATAAAGCCCTAACCAGTAATGCATGTACTTGGTGCTTTAAGAGGGCCAGTTTCACAAAGCTCAAAAGAATTATGGGCCAAATCAGCTGGGAGGAAGAATTTAATCAGAAAAATGTGAATGATAATTGAGAACTGTTTAAGATACCCAAAAAGCCACAGTCAAGGAAGAGGGCTATACTGGTTAAAAAACTAACTTGGTTTACAGGGGAATTGAAGTCAGCAATGAAAAAATACAATGGAAGAAAGGGGAAGTTGTTGATAATGAATATAAATCAGAAGCTTGGAATTGTAGAAAATAGATAAGGGAACCCAAGGGACACATAGAGAAATCTGTGGCCAGCAGAGTTGAGGACAATAGTAAGTTTTTTAAGTATATTAGGAATAAAAGGAATCCTAACAATGGGGTTGGTCCATTATGGAAATAGTAGAATTATCAGAAATAATATAGGAAAGATAGACTTATTGAAAGGATATTTCTGTTTTATATATGGGGGGGAAAAAACAAATGATGTGGTCATATAATACGATGGTGACACTGTTTCCGTTCCAGTAGTATCTTAAGAGGATGTTAAACAGCAGCTACTGAAGTTAGACATTTTAAAATCAGCAGGTCTGGATAACATATCCAAGAGTTTAAAAAGACCTGACTGAGGAGCTCATTGGACTGTTAATGCTGATCTTCAAGAAGTCTTGGGACACAGGGGAAGTTCCAGAAGACTGGAAGAAAGCTGCTAATGTGCCAGTAATTAAAAAGGGTAAATAGGATGTCCCAGTCTGGCATTGATGCCAGGCAAGATAATGGAGAGGTTGATATGGGTCTTGATTAATAATTAAAGGAGGATACTATCATTAATGCAGATCAACATGGGCTTATGGAAAATAGATCCCGTTGAACTAGATTTTTTTTTTTTTTGTGAGATTACAAGTTTGGTTGATAAAAGTAAGTGTTGTAATATACTTAGACTTCTGTAAGGCATTTGATTTTGTACCGCATGACATTTTGATTAAAAAAACAAAATGATACAATATTAATACAGCACACATTAAATGGATTAAAATCTGTCTGAGAGGTCTCAAAATGTAATTGTAAACTGGAAGTCGTCATTAAATAGTGCGGTCCCCCAGAGTTGGGTTCTTGACCCTACGCTATTTAACATTTTTATCAGAGACCTGGAAGAAAACATAAAATCATCACTGACAGTTTGCAGATGACATTAAAAAAAAAAAAGTGGCGGTGTGGTAAATAATGAAGGGGATAGGTCACTAATACAGACTGATCTGAATCATTTGATAAGCTGGGTGCAAACAAACAATATGCATTTGAATACAGCCAAATATATACATCTAGAAACAAAGAACGTAGGCCCCACTTACAGGATGGGGTCTCTCTCCTGAGAAGCAGTGACTCAGAAAGATTTGGGGGTTGTGGTGGCCAAAAAGGCTAATGTGATCCTATGATACATAAACAAGAGAATCTCAAGTAGGAGTAGAGAGGTTATTTTACCTCTGTATTTGGCACTGGTGTGACTGCTGCTGGAATACTGTGTCCTGTTATGGGATCTACAATTTAAGAAGGATGTTGATAAATTGAGAGTTTAGGGAAGAGCAATGAGGATGAATAAAGGATTAGAAAGCATAAAGGATTAGAAAGCATGCCTTATAGTGATAGACGCAAGGAGCTCAATTTATTCATCTTAAAAAGAGAGAAGGTTAAGGTGTGATGCAATCACAGTCTATGAATACCTGCATGGGGAACAAATATTTCATAATGACAATGGGCTCTTCAAGTGAGCAGGTGAAGGTATAACACACTCCAATGGAAGTTGAAGCTAGATGAATTCAGAATGCAAATAAAGCATAATTTTTTAACAGTGAGGGTAATTAATCATTGGAACAATTTATCAATGTTCCCTCTAATTTTTTCCATCCATGTGTGGAATGAATTTTGTTATGTGCACCATATCGAGGTAATGTGCGGCTCTGCGCCACCAGTAGAAACAAGAAACCTAGACATAATATATATTTTTAAAAAATTACCATTGGGATGATTACTCCAGCCAGGACAGGTTAGGCATTTTAGAACTCACTACTCAAAGAATTAAATTTAAGCGTAAGAGAAATAAAAATTATGAAATGCGTAGATCAGTCAAAAAACACCATCCCCTCACTGGTCTCCATCCACACAGTACCAGTCTCTGCAATGCTGCTGGTCACCTTCCCTGCGGCACCACTCCCAGACCTTGGGCTATGGTCGACAGAAGGAGGCACTGATGGCCCCTCCCTGGTCCCCAAGGGAGGAATCCTTCCTAGAATCCGAGTGAGAGCCCATCCTCCAGCCCTGGAAGCACCGCTCATCGGGGGTGCCAGAGGTTTTACCGGGGGCCTGTAGTGGGCGCCTGGCCACAAGGTCAATGACCAGTCCACTGGCCATATTAGAACCCGTGGGCTCTCCCCCGATGCCGGGGCCATGCTCTCAAAGCTCTTCTGTGGGCCCCGCTGAGAAGCGGTCCGCAGTACTGTCAGGCACTAGGATGGGACCCAGATTCAGACTCTGATGCCGGTACTGAGTGGCAGAAGTCGGTTACAAGGGAGACTTCTCCAAAGGCAGTGTCCCAGCCCGTCCCCCAGTGGTGCCATTCTCCTCCTTGCCCTGTGATGAGGCAGTCGCAGGCCCCTCTCACCCGCTCCCTCCTGATGACTTTCGGGCTCACCAGGAACTTCTTAAAAGGGTGGCCTCGAATTTGGGCTTGGAGGCTGAGAAGCTCGCAGAGCAGGCGGACAGTCTTTTTGACATCCTAGCAGCCTCAGCATGAGGTGCATAAGGTGGTCAAAGCCCTGTGGCAGACCCTGTCCTCTTTGCCACCAACTTCAAAGAGGGCAGAAAAGAAGTATTATGTGCTTGCCAAAGGTTGTGAATACTTATATTCCCGCCCGCCCCCGAGCTCTCTCATAGTGTCCGCCATGAACGAGCGGGACAGGCAGGGACAGGTGAGCGCCATGCCTAAAAACAAGGTTGCTAAGAAACTGGACCTCTTTGGGAGGAAAATTTATTTGACTGCCAGTCTCCAGCATAGAATATCTAACCAGCAGGCGCTGCTGGGTAGATATAATTACACCTGGGACTCGGGGAAATTTAAGGACTCCCTGCCACAAGACCTTGGACAGGAATTCGGGTCTATTCTGGAGGAGGGCAGAACAGTAGCTAGGGCCTCTCTCCAGCCAGCATTGGATGCGGCAGACTCGGCAGCCAAGTCCATGGCTTCCGCTGTCTCGATGAGATGGAGCTCGTGGCTGCAGTCCTCTGGGTGTCTCTGGGAGTACAGCAGTCAATCCAGGACCTCCCATTTGAGGGTAATGCTCTGTTTTCCGAGCAAATGGATTCCAGGCTGCATGGTCTAAAAGATTCCTATTCCACGCTCTGCTCCTTGGGGTGGTACACGCTGTCAGCCTCCAGAAAGCCTTTCCGACCTCCTATACCACCAAAGTTCTCAGGTCCCCTGAGGCAGATCTCTTATAGGAGAAGGGACAGAGACAAACATTGTCCCCCCTCTCCATTCTCCTCGATCACCCAGTCGGGGCCTGTGTGACACTCAGACGCCCCGTGGCGGACATTTTGAGGGTGTACCTGAGGGCGATGCACCGGATTCTCACCCCCTTTATTTTTAAACTGATAGTCCCTGTGCCTTGCTGCATGGGCCCAAATCACCTCAGACCATTGGATGCTCAACCCCATAACATCTGGGTACACCCTGCAGTTTTCCTAATCCCAAAGGCCAAAGGGGGCCTCAGACCCATCCTAGACCTGCGTCACCTCAACAAATATCTCAAGAAGTAGAAGTTCCACATGGTCTTCCTGGCCTCCATCATTCCCTCTCTGGATCCAGGAGACTGGTATGCCACCCTCGATTTAAAGGACGCTTATTTCCATATTTACATTTTCCATGGGCACAGAAGATTTCTCTGATTTGTAGAAGGCCAACGTCACTGCCAGTTCATAGCTCTACCCTTCGGCCTCTCAGCCGCTCCATGGGTCTTCACAAAGTGCATGGCTGTAGTGGCCGCTTACCTGAGACGTTATGGGGTGCACCCATACCTCGATGACTGGCTGGTCAGAGGCAGGTCACAAGCCCAGGTGCAGCGCAGCCTTGACTTGGTGAGGTCGACCTGTCAGGATCTGGGCATGCTTATAAATGAGCAGAAGTAAACTCTGACTGTGGTTTAGCAGATAGAGTTTATAGGAGCAGTGCTCGATTCTACCCAAGCCAGGGCCTTCCTGCCAGAGTCCTGGTTCCGAACCATGTTGGACTGCATCATCCACGTAAGAGCCTATCTGCTCACAACTGCCCGGATGTGCCTCAAGCTGCTGGGCCTTATGGTAGAATGTACTTACGTGGTCCCACATGTGTGCCCTGCATCTCAGACTCTTGCAGTCGTGGCTGGCTTTGATCTATGCCCTGGGCAGACACGATTTGGACCTGGTGGTCACGGTTCCATCGCACATCTTGTCATCCCTGATGTGGTGGACAGAGCCCCGATCGGTGTTGGAGTGAATTCCCTTTGCGGCCCTGTGTTCTTCAGTGACGTTGGTCTCCGACGCATTGGATCTGGGGTGGGGAGCCCACCTCGGCGAGCAGGCAAGGTCTCTGGTTGCAGGAAGATCACTCTGTGCATATAAACATCAGGGAGTTCAAGGCGATATGTCTGGCCTGCCAAACGTTTCTTCCGTTTCTGGAAGGCAAGGTTGTCCAAATCCTGACGGACAGTACGTCGGGATACGGCAATGTTCTATATCAACAAATAGGGCGGAGCCCGCTTGTCAGACCTGTGCCAAAAGGCTCTCCGATTGTGGGACTCTACATCCAGCATGCCATTCATCTAGTGGCCTCATACCTGCAGGGGACCAAAAACGTGTTTGCAGATCTCAGCTGGTCTTTCTTGTCTCGCCACGAGTGGTCTCTCCACCCAGAGGTGCTCAGCTGCATCTTCCAGAGATGGGGGGCTCCCCAGGTGGACCTGTTTGCATCCAGACAAAACAGGAAGTGTCACCAGTTCTGCTCATTCGGCGGGCTCAACAGAGGCTCCCTGTCTGATGCCTTCTTATTCCCATGGTCGGGAACACTGATGTACGCCTTCCCTCCGATTCCACTGGTGCACAGAACCCTCTTGAAGATCAAGCGGGACAGGGCGAAGGTTATCCTGATTGCTCTGGCGTGGCCACGCCATGACGGGTTCGGCACGCTGTTAGAGCTTTCGATAACAGCACCGCTAGATCTCCTGCTCCAACCGGATTTGCTGTCCCCAACCATGGCCAGCTGCTACACCCAAATCTAGCATCCCTGTACCTGATAGCGTGGCTGCTGAATGAGGAGGAGCAAGCATGCTCAGATCAAGTCCAGCAGGTCTTGATGGGTAGCAGAAAGCCCTCCACCAGGGCGACCTACCTGGCCAAATGGAAACTATTTTCATGTTGGGCCTTGGACCAGAATCTGTCTCCTGACCAAACCTCACTATAATCCATCCTGACTAACTGTTGCATCTCAAGCACCAAGGTCTGGCACTCTTTGTCAGTCAAGGTCTACTTGGCGGCCATCTCGGCCTTCCATCCTCTGGTTCAGAGCAGATTTGTCTTTTCCCATGATATGACAATCAGATTTCTGAAAGGTCTTATTCTCAAGTTCGTGATCCTATCCTGCCTTGGGACCTGAATTTGGTACTTTTAAAGCTCACGGGCCCCCCTTTGAGCAGTTAGCTTTGTGTTCTCTGCTGCTCCTCTCGTGGAAGGTCCTTCCTGGTCGCAATCACTTCGGCCCGCAGTCTCTGAGATTAGAGCGCTCATATCAGAACCACCCTATATGGTGTTCTACAAGGATAAGGTCCAGCTTCAGACCCACCTAGCCTTCTTGCTGAAGGTGGTATCACAGTTCCACAATAATCAGGATATATTCCTGCCGGTGTTTTTTCCAAAGCCTCACAAATCCAGCGAGAAATGCATATTACATACTCTGGATGTTAGAAGGGTGCTGGCCTTCTACCTCGAGAGAACCAAGTCCTTCTGTAAGTCGACGCAGCTCTTCATCACCGTAGCAGACAGGGTGAAAGGCCTGCCATTTCCTTCCATAAAATCTCCTCTTGGATAACCACATGCATTAAGTTTTCTTATGAGTAAGCAGGGGTGTCACCACCAGCTATCATGACCACCCATTCCACCAGAATGCAAGCTTCATCAGCAGCTTTCCTCACGCAGGTACCGATGCAGGACATCTGCTGAGCTGCGACTTGATCTTCAGTCCACACCTTTGAGTCCCAGTACGCCATTACCCAGCAGGCATGGGATGATGCCAGCTTCGGTAGAGCAGTGTTGCAATCCACACGACCATGAACTCCGAACCCATCTCCAGAGTCACCTAGCATGGAATCAACATGACCAAGCACTTAAAGAAGAAAAAATGGTCACCTACCTTTCATAACTGTTGTTCTTTGAGATGTGTTGCTCATGTCCATTCCATGACCCGCCCTCCATCCCCGCTGTTGGAGTTGACAGCGAGGAGGAACTGAGAGGCTGCAGGGCCGGTGGTGCCTCATATACCAGCACATGAGTGCGGGACTCTGGAGGATGCCAGAGCCGGCCCTGTGGATACCACTAAGGCAAAAAGTTTCCGGCAGCCGTGCACGTGGGCGCACACACTCCTAGCATGGAATGGACATGAGAAACACATCTCAAAGAACAATAGTTATGAATGGTAGGTAACCGTTTTTTTCCTAAATTATACGCTGTTGGAATTATTTTGGGGAAGTTCCATGTCCTGGGTTATGCAGGAGGCCAGTCTAGATGATCACAATGATCCCTTCTGTCCTTGGAATCCATGAACCTATGAATCCCGTCTTTGTAGGGAATGTTCCCCCTCAGCTGTCCCAAAAAGTCCCAGCTGCCCTAGGGATTAGGCACTTCTTCCACCTTAGCTGTCAGCAGCTGCACCCAGCAGGCAGAGAAGAGTACCTGCCTGCCCAAGTCTGCACAGAGAGAAAGAGCACCAGATTCCACTATCCAGAGGGAGAGGCTTGACTGCCAGCCTCACCTGCTAGGCCTGTCTTGTACTGGAAATCAGGGGTAGCCAGGTTCATGCTTCATCCAGAGTGTGATTTATCTGCTTGCAAAGTAGGAAGGTACAGCTGTAAGTTCTGTCTGCACTGCACGTAGGTAGCTAGGAAAGGGCTGAGGAGTGAATTGAGACCTATCGTGCATCCACAGACAGGTGAAAGCTCTCACTTGAAGGCGTGTGTTAGTACTACCAGGCACCCAAATGGGGTCAGACCTGCATCAGTTATTGGATTACTAATTGAGAATTTTCCTCTCTCCAGTCAGCCCTATGGAGCTCCCATGCCAGGGAATGTGCATGCACCAAGCACCCTGACAACTGGGAAACAATGGCTTTCTCTGAAGCTATAAATCAGCATTTGTCTGACTATGGTAGAGTGACTGAAGGCGCCTACGGCAGACCCCACTGAAAATGCCACGGTCAGGGCAGGCTGCAAACAGAAGAGCAGATTCTCCCCAAATTGGTGGTTAACACTATAGTTAGATTCACCAACCAGTCACAAAACAGTGCTTCTGATCCCCCACACTGGTTATCAAGAAGCTAGAAAAAAGAAATAACATAGCCCCCTTTATTGCATTCCAGTCTCTTGCTCCCAGTCAGCGAATAGATCCAGTAAAGTGGGAAGTTACTTGAAACTCTGTTCACTATACAAAATCCTTAAAGGACCTGCCACATTACCAGATCAAATTTTTTTATTAAAGCTAATGTTAAAATTATCTAATACACAGGTTAAGGAAAGAGTGTTTATACATCTGGGTATAATGCTTAAATTATCCAAAAGTATAAAGTTTGGTTTAAAAGTCATAAAATACATATAATACATAATCTGCAATATCCCAAATTAAGGTTAATAAATTTAACGATACAGTTTAGATATTAGCATCCAAATATTTGGGTACATCACTCAAAAGGTTCTACTAAGAATAGCTTGTGGAAAGCAAATATAGCAATGAGTGTAGATTGTCCCCAAGTAATTGGAAATTTAGGATTCTCAGTAAATACAATCCATCAGAGAAGTATTTGTTACTTTCACGACTTTGCTTCTCAATGGCACTCCAGGTCATCTCTCCTGGTATCACTGGTGTCCGGGGATGTGTTCTAAATAGATGTCCCTTGACCACCTGATGGTGTCCGATACCATGATTTGCCCCATCAGCCGAGCATAGCGCTGACTGATTCTGCATTCCCGCAACACTTGCTCGCTAGTTTGGATCTTACCCAAAATACCACACTGCCAGCCAATCCTTTAGTATCTAAAACTAAAGGTTTTATTATAAAAGAAAAGAAAGTGCAGAGAGTTGTTGTGACGGGTTGGATCACAGAAACCCACTTGGGAGCTGCCGCCTAATGTACCAAGACTACCCCTGTTCCTGTTTTCCCTGCCAGCTCAGGACTTCAGCACCCCGTCTTGCTGAGCCAGACNGCTCCTCTCCCTCCTTTGTTCTCTTCCACCCCTTTATATATCTTTTGCATAAGGCATATCACTGCAAGGCTTCATTACCCATTTGCCAGCACACACATATACAGGAAGACTTACAGGTAAAACACAGCCATCTGCAGACAATGGTCNCATAAAGCTTATGTAGAGTAAACTCATAAATTGTTTGCCCTCTATAACACTGATAGAGAGAGATGCACAGGTGTTTGCTCCCCCAGGTATTAATACATACTCTGAGTTAATTAATAAGTAGAAAGTGTTTTTATTAAATACAGAAAGTAGGATTTAAGTGGTTCCAAGTAGTAACAGACAGAACAAAGTAAGTCACCAAGCAAAATAAAATAAAATGCGCAAATCTATGTCTAATCAAACACTGAATACAGATAATCTCACCCTCAGAAATGCTTCAGTAAGTTTTTTCTCAGACTGGACACCTTCCAGGCCTGGGCACAATTCTTTCCCCTGGTACAGCTCTTGTTCCAGCTCAGGTGATAGCTAGGGGATTCGGCTCCTCTCCCTCCTTTGTTCTCTTCCACCCCTTTATATATCTTTTGCATAAGGCATATCACTGCAAGGCTTCATTACCCATTTGCCAGCACACACATATACAGGAAGACTTACAGGTAAAACACAGCCATCTGCAGACAATGGTCCTAGTTAATGGGAGTCATCAAGATTCCAAACCACCATTAATGGCCCACACTTTGCATAATTACAATAGGCCCTCAGAGTTATATTTTATATTTCTAGTTTTAGATACAAGAGTGGTACATTTATACAAATAGGATGATCACATTCAGTAGGTTATAAGCTTTGTAATGATACCTTACAAGAGACCTTTTGCATGAAGCATATTCCAGTTACATTATATTCACTTATTATCATGTTTTTATAAAACCATATAGACTGCACAACGTCACAGTTGTTAAATGGTCAAATCAATCAAATACGTACATATGACTTTAGAGTCCACATATCAGGTTCTTAGCAGCAATGGTGAGCTTGCTAGCTTGTAAAGTCCCTCTTGAACACATCCCAACTTTGAATGGGTCTATCAGTCAAAGCTTCAGTTTGTAGAAAAGTTACTCCAAAGGTGAGAAGCAGGATTGAAGACAAACTTGAGATGATGCAGCTGCCTTTAATATCCTTTGCCATGTGGCTTGTACATCCTTTGTCCCATACACAAACTCCCAGCACCTGGGCATGAAAAAGTATTTGGAGTCCCCTGTCCATAGCCATGTCCCTACATGTCCTGCTGACTCATAGGTATAGCCCCTGGCTTCTTTCAATTGGTTCATTGTATAGCTGATTGCCCTTGATGGGCCATCAAGCAGGCTGGATAGTGCTGATGCCAATCTGTCTGGGGGTGCCACCCAGATATACAGCACAAATTTGAGATACAGATATACCACACAAATTTATAACTCATGATACAAAGATGATACATACATATAAACAAGTTGATCATATTCAGCAAATGATAACTTTCCCACTGATACCTTACATGGCATATCTTGTATAAGATTCATTGCAATTTTGTAATATCGGTATCAATAATATAAATGGTCACCCACATGCCCTACAACATCACACCCCTCACACAAAATTGATGCAGAAAGGGGTGTCACTAGACATCGCTGAATGCATCATGGGAATTCCCCATCCTGGACAACACGTTTGCCATTATATTCTCCTTCCCCTTAATATGGATTATGTCCATTTCATATTCCTGGAAGGCTAAACTCCATTGAAGTAGTCTGGATTTGGTTCCCTTAGCCTTATTCAGCCACATCAGAAGTGCATGATCGCTCAACATAGTGAATTTTCTGTTATATAAATAGGGCCTGATTTGCTTAACAGCCCACACAATTGCAAAACATTCCTTTTCAATAGTAGCACAATTTTGTTCAGTGGGTGTTAGTTTCTTGCTCAAGTATGCAATGGGCTGTCTTTTATCACCTTCCCCTTCTTGCATTAACACTGCCCCCAACCCAATATTGGAAGCATCTGTGCACAGCAGAAATGGTTTCTCAAAATCAGGGCTGGCTGGGACAGGTTCTTTAGATAAAGCCTCTTTAATGCTCTGGAAGCCCTTTTCACAGGCCTCTGTCCATAATATCACCTTGTCTGGCTTTCCTTTCTTGGTAAGGTCTGTTATTGGAGCAACACTGTCGCTAAACCCCTTTACAAATCTCCTGTAGTAGTTGGCTAGGCCATTGAAGGGTTTGACCCACTTCTTTGTTTTAGGGACTGGCCAGCTTTTTACGGTTTCTACTTTGAAGGGTTCTGGGCGAACCAACCCATTGCTCACTCTGTGTCCCAAGTATGACGCCTCTGAGGCTCCCATCTTACATTTAGAAACCTTAACAGTTAGGTTAGCCCCACATAGCCTTTGTGACACAATTCCCACATGGTTTATGTGGTCTTGCCAAGTGTCGCTAAAGATGGCTAGATCATCTATGTAAGCTCTTGCAAAAGATTCCAAACCCTGTAGGACTTCATTTATAAGCCTCATAAATGTGGCTCCCAAATTTCGCAATCCAAATGGTAAGACCTTGAATTCATACAGGCCAGATTCCACTATGAAAGCAGGTGTCTCGGGCGTCAGTATCTAAGGGAATTTGCCAGTACCTTCGAGTTAAATCCAGCGTGCTTATGAACTTTGCTCTCCACAGTGTATCTAGCAAAACCTCTCTCCTGGGCATAGGGTAAGGGTCAGGTTGTGTGATAGCATTTAGCTTCCTATAATCCATGCAAAACCTCATGGGTTTTTTTGCTTTTTGGGTACCATAACAATAGGGGATGCCCATGAACTTTTAGATCTAGTAACTGTTCCCATGGATAACATGCTTTCCACCTCCTGAATCTGCTTTTGCATATCTCCCTTGGCTCTGTATGCCCTTCTGGGAGCTGGGACGGGGGACCTGCGGTTTGAGTGGAGTGCATTAGTATGTCAGTCAGTCCTGACTGGTTTGAGAATGTCTGCCTGTGGTGCTTCAGTAAAGCTAACATCTCATTCTTTTGGGCTGGAGTTAAATTCTCTCCCATTTCTAGCTGCAATTCCTCTCTGCTTTCTGTAACCATATTGACCAAAGGCATAGACCATGTCTCTTCCTCAGCACAGCAAATCATGTTTCCAGCTACCTCCCTCTCCTGGTAAGCCTTCAACTTATTAATATGCACCGTTTGCATATCTCCCCTGCCATGCCTCTTCATATTGTATGTAACTTCATGAATTCTCTCCACTACCTCATAGGGTCCATTCCAAATATTTTGCATAAGCAGCATATCTCCAATTTCAAATGCTCTTTCCTCAGTATGCCTGTCATACCAAGCCTTCTGAGCTTCCCGACTTCTTTTAAGATTCTGCTGAACCAGATCCATCATGCCTTGCAAGCTTTCTTTAAACTGTGACACAAAGTCTACCACTAACTGTTCTGTCACCTCAGTATTGCCCTCCCAAGAATCACGCATGAGATCTAGGTATCCCCTGATCTGCCTCCCATAAAGGAGCTCAAAGGGAACAAACCCTGTAGATTCTTAGGGTACACTTCTGTATGCACACAACAAATATGGCAATAAGATGTCCCAGTCATTCTGGCACCTGTCCACATACACATTTAGCTTAGCCTTCAACGTTCCATTAAACCTTTCTACCAAACCATTGGTCTCTGGATGGAAAGAGGCAGCTTTTAGGTGTTTTACTCCACATAGCTCCCATAGCTGCTTAAAGATAATCAACATAAAATTGGCACCACGGTCTGACAAAATTTCCTTGGGAAAACCCACTCTGCTAAAAATAGTAAACAAACCTGTGGCCACCGTCTCTGCCTCAACATTAGACAAAGCTACAGCCGCAGGGTATCTGGTGGCAAAATCCACCAACACCAGAATATATTTCTTCCCATTCCTGGAAGGTTCAGGGAATGGTCCCACAATATCCATAGACACTGGCAAATACCTCCCCAATAAGGGTAATGGCTTTAGGGGCACCTTTTTAGGACCCTTAAAACTCTTGCACTTCTGACACAAATCACAATGGGCAATACTTCTGCAATACCCCCTCACTGTTTCAACAGGTAAGGCCAATAGAAATTTTGCTTCAGCCTGTCACAAGTTTTTTCTATGCCCAGATGTCCTGCAAAGGGACCATCATGAGCCAACTTTAATAAATCACTTCTATATCCCTCAGGTACTGTTTGCAGATCATACAATGAAGCTGTTTTTCCCTGTAGCAGGTTCTCTGTATAGCAAGCCATCTTGCATGAAAAATCTGCCCGTTCCTTCCGCTGCTGGGGCTTGGTTCTGAGCATCAATTCTGGCCCTTTCGAATGGAGCATCATCTTGTTGGGCCCTAATAAACATCCTATGAGTTTCACCTAAATTCAGAGCCACATCAGACACAGTCTCAACCAGCACCAGCTGAAAGATATCCTCTTTCTGTTCACAAATTCCTTGACTATTATTAGTTAGGTTTTCCATTTTCTTTGTGGCCTGGTTATGACATTGACATTACTAGTCACAACTACAATGTCATTTCGGATCAAATCATCTGCGGGGAGAAGTTCCCTTACTTCCACTATCATGTTGCCCCTAAAATCTTTCCAATCTAAGTGGATATTTGCTAAGGGCACCTTTGCCCATCCTCAGGAATGGAGGTTGTCTATAACTCTGAAGAAAACACAGTTCGGGCTCCAGCTCCAGCAGCTGACTCTCCAGGCCAGGCCCCTGCAGCAGCTCTCTCCTCAGCACTGGCAGCTTCCTTGCAGGCAGCTTCTTTTCCAGGTCAGACTGAGTTTGCAGGCTTGTCCCCATCCCAGCCGGGATGTGTGTGAAAGGTTGAAAGTGGTGCAGACCCCAGAGCTGCTCTGGCTGCCTTGGACTGGCAGCGCCAGCATCTTCACCTCCTAGCTGTAAGTGGCTGCCCCGCGGGTGTGGGAGGGGACAGGCAGCCTAGATGTGCCGACCTTTAAGATGCAATACAGGCACAGTACAGTATTTGCTCTTTTTTTGTGTGTGTGTGTGGAATATCTCTGCTGCTGTGTGATTGGTTACTTCCGGTTCTACATGGAGTCCGGTTGACCGGTCAGTCCATAACTCTGGTGCTCGTATCTTTGAGGTTCTACAGTACTTAGAAAGTGCCACCTGGCTCATGCTTTGATCTGGCAAATAATCCTGCTCCCGGACTAATTCCTTTTTAACTAAGGTAATGTCCAACGTGGAATCTCTCCATCTAGTACACACAATCCTATTGACCCTGGCACTCTTTATGAATTCCTCATTACCCCTCCATGTCTCAGCCCTAATATAATTAGTGAGTGTATATTCATCCCTCCCATCGGGGATTACTAAAGTGGTAGCATTAACACCTGCAGTGTTCACATTTGGACTCAAGGTGGCAGTGTTAGCATTTATCTGGTTAGTCTCTACTCAAATATCAGAGGGGTAGCCGTGTTAGTCTGGATCTGTAAAAGCAGCAAAGAATCCTGTGGCACCTTATAGACTAACAGAGGTTTTGCAGCATGAGCTTTCGTGGGTGAATACCCACTTCTTCGGATGCAAGTAAGTGGAAATCTCCAGGGGCAGGTATATATATGCAAGCAAGAAGCAAGCTAGAGATAACGAGTTTAGTTCAATCAGGGAGGGTGAGGTCCTGTTCTAGCAGTAGAGGTGTGAAAACCAAGGGAGGAGAAACTGGTTCTGTAGTTGGCAAGCCATTCATAGTCTTTGTTTAATCCTGAGCTGATGGTGTCAAATTTGCAGATGAACTGAAGCTCAGCAGTTTCTCTTTGAAGTCTGGTCCTGAAGTTTTTTTGCTGCAGGANGGTGACCTTCCAGAAAACACCATCCTAGCCACCATGGATGTAGAGGCTCTCTACACAAACATCCCACACACAGATGGAATACAAGCTGTCAGGAACAGTATCCCTGATGATGCCACAGCACAACTGGTTGCTGAGCTCTGTGCCTTTATCCTCACACACAACTATTTCAAATTTGATGACAATATGTATCTCCAGATCAGTGGCACCGCTATGGGCACCCGCATGGCCCCACAATATGCCAATATTTTTATGGCCGACCTGGAACAACGCTTCCTCAGCTCCCGTCCACTCACGCCCCTTCTCTACCTACGCTACATTGATGACATCTTCATTATCTGGACCCATGGGAAGGAGACTCTGGAAAAATTCCACCAAGATTTCAACAGCTTCCACCCCACCATTAACCTCAGCCTGGACCAATCTACACGGGAGGTCCACTTTCTGGACACCACAGTGCAAATAAGTGATGGTCACATTAATACCACCCTATACCGAAAACCTACCGACCGCTATGCCTACCTTCATGCCTCCAGCTTCCATCCCGGGCACACCACAAGATCCATTGTCTACAGCCAAGCACTGAGGTACAACCGCATCTGCTCTAACCCCTCAGACAGAGACCAACACCTACAAAATCTCCACCAAGCATTCTCAAAACTACAGTACCCGCACGAGGAAATAAGGAAACAGATCAACAGAGCCAGACGTGTACCCAGAAGCCTCCTACTGCAAGACAAACCCAAGAAAGAAACCAACAGGACTCCACTGGCCATCACATACAGTCCCCAGCTAAAACCCCTCCAACGCATCATCAGAGATCTACAACCCATCCTGGACAATGATCCCACACTTTCACAAACCTTGGGTGGCAGGCCAGTCCTCGCCCACAGACAACCTGCTAACCTGAAGCACATTCTCACCAGTAACTGCACACCGCACCAAAGTAACTCTAACTCAGGAACCAATCCATGCAACAAACCTCGATGCCAACTCTGCCCACATATCTACACCAGCGACACCATCACAGGACCTAACCAGATCAGCCACACCATCACTGGTTCATTCACCTGCACATCCACCAATGTAATATACGCCATCATATGCCAGCAATGCCCCTCTGCTATGTACATAGGCCAAACTGGACAGTCTCTAAGGAAAAGGATAAATGGACACAAATCAGATATTAGGAATGGCAATATACAAAAACCTGTAGGAGAACACTTCAACCTCCCTGGACACACAATAGCAGATGTTAAGGTCACCATCTTGCAGCAAAAAAACTTCAGGACCAGACTTCAAAGAGAAACTGCTGAGCTTCAGTTCCACCTATACATTGACACCATCAGCTCAGGATTAAACAAAGACTATGAATGGCTTGCCAACTACAGAACCAGTTTCCCCTCCCTTGGTTTTCACACCTCTACTGCTAGAACAGGACCTCTCCCTCCCTGATTGAACTAAACTCGTTATCTCTAGCTTGCTTCTTGCTTGCATATATATACCTGCCCCTGGAGATTTCCACTTACTTGCATCCGAAGAAGTGGGTATTCACCCACGAAAGCTCATGCTGCAAAACCTCTGTTAGTCTATAAGGTGCCACAGGATTCTCTACTCAAAGTAATTGCATTCAAATTGATTGTGGGTTGGGACATTGCTGGTTTTGGGGTGTTTTTGTCCCTACGGTTTGGACAATGGCTTTATATGGCCAACAGTTCCACACAGGTGGGGCATTTAACTGTTTTTTCTCTAGGGTGAGAGGTTTTAAATTCTGGGTTTGTATAAGATTTCCTAGCAAAGTTGGAGCTAGTCTTATTCTTGAACCCATCCTCTCTCTTAAACTGTGATGAATAGGAATTGTTTTTTCCTTGAGGCTTATGCCTTTCACGGTTTCTATCTCTACGAAAGCATCAGCAATTTCTGCAGCTTTCAATGGTATTGGGTTTTTATCGCACACTGCTGCTCTGATATGATCAAGTATCAGAGGGGTAGCCGTGTTAGTCTGGATCTGTAAAAGCAGCAAAGAATCCTGTGGCACCTTATAGACTAACAGAGGTTTTGCAGCATGAGCTTTCGTGGGTGAATACCCACTTCTTCGGATGCAAGTAAGTGTCCACGAAAGCTCATGCTGCAAAACCTCTGTTAGTCTATAAGGTGCCACAGGATTCTTTGCTGCTTTTACAGATCCAGACTAACACNGATCAGGAGCTATTTCAGCTAGCTGTTCCATAGCAAATAAATCAATCATTTTATCAAAACTATCATAAGACTTTGCCCCCTTAATCCCCTTTTTCATATACCCAAGCAGTATATGAGCAATCTCAACATAGGTAACATCAGATAGCTTAACATTTCTAAATATCAGCCTATAAGACCCAGGAGTAACTAAAATCTTTGCAATACAGTTTCTTTAAACTTTACGTAATTCAAAGCATCATATAACTTCATTTCATTAAACATCTCTCTTGCTTTTCCAGTCAGTCTGGTGAGGATACAGTGCTCACTTTATATTTATTTTTGATTACAAATATTTGTACTGTAAAAAAAAAAAGAAATAGTATTTTTCAATTCATCTAATACAAGTACAGTAGTGCAATCTCTTTATCATGAAAGTTGAATTTACAAATGTAAAAAATGAAACAATGTAAAACTTTAGAGCCTACAAGTTCACTCAGTCCTACTTAAGGGAATCGCTCAGACATACAAGTTTGGTTACAATTTGCAGGAGATAATGCTGCCTGCTTCTTGTTTACAGTGTCACTTGAAAGCGAGAACAGGCGTTCGCATGGCACTGTTGTAGCTGGCGTCGCAAGATATTTACATGCCAGATGCGCTAAAGATTCATATGTCCCTTCATGCTTCAATTACCATTCCAGAGGACATGCATCCATGCTTATGACGGGTTCTGCTCGATAACGATCCAAAGCAGAGAAGACTGACGCATGTTCATTTTCATCATCTGAGTCAGATGTCACCAGCAGAAGGTTCATTTTTTTTGGTGGTTTGGGTTCTGTAGTTTCCGCATCTGAGTGTTGCTCTTTTAAGACTTCTGAAAGCATGCTCCACACCTCGTCCCTCTCACATTTTGGACAGCACTTCCGATTCTTAAACCTTGGGTCGAGTGCTGTAGTTATCTTTAGAAATCTCACATTGGTACCTTCTTTGCGTTTTGTCACATCTGCTGTGAAAGTGTTCTTAAAACGAACATGTGCTGGGCCATCATCCGAGACTGCTATAACAAGAAATATATGGCAGAATGCGGGTAAAACAGAACAGGAGACATACAATTCTCCCCCAAGGAGTTCAGTCACAAATTTAATTAACGCATTATTATTTTTTAACGAGCATCATCACATCTGGGTGGGGAAATTGCATGCAGGGCCAAGAATGTAGGGTTGGGGCAGGGAGTTGGGGTGCGGGAGGGAGTGCGTGGTGTGGGAGGGGGTGCAGTGTGTAGGAAGGGGCTCAGGGCAAGGGCTTGGGGTGCAGGAGGTGTGCGGGGTGTACGAGAGGGCTCAGGGCAGGGGGTTGGGGCACAGGAGGGGTGCAGGGTGTGGGAGGGGGTTCAGGGCAGGGGATTGGGGTGCAGGAGGGGTGTGGGGTGTGACGGGGCTCAGGGCAGGGGGTTGGGGTATGGGGTGCAGGAGGGGTTTGTGGTGCCGGCTCCACAAACAGATGTGTTTCCAGTGAGGTCCTTCAGGGATCTAATCTTGTCCCTTCATATTTAACATTTTAACAATGACCTGGAAGAAAGCATAAAATCATCATGGATAAAGTTTGCAGATGTCACAAAAAGTGGGGGAGTGGTAAATAATGAAGAGGACAGATCATTAATACAGAGCAATCTGGATCACTTAGTAAAGTGGGAGCAAGCAAACAGTATGTATTTTAATACAGCTAAATATTAATGTATACATGGTGGAATAAAAAATGTAGGCCATACTTACAGGATGGGGGACTCTGAAAAAGATTTGGGTGTTGTGGTGGATAATCAGCTGAACATGAGCTCCCAGTTCTATGCTGTGCCAAACTGGCTAATGCAATCTTTGGATGCATAAACGGGAATCTCAAGGATGAGTAGAGAGGTTATTTTAACTCTGTATTTGGCACTGGTGCGACTGCTGCTGGAATACTGTGTCCAGTCTGGGATCCACACAAGAAGGATGTTGAAAAGTTGGAGAGGGTTCAGAGAAGAACCACAAGAATGATTAAAGAATTAGAAAACATGCCTTTATAGTGATAGACTTAATCTATTTAGCTTAACAAAGAGAAGGTTAAGGAGTGACTCGATTACAGTCTATACATACCTACATGGGAAACAAATATTTAATAATCTGCTCTTCAATCTAGCACAGGTATAACACTATCCCATACCTGGAAGCGGTAGCTAGACAAATTCAGACTGGAAATAAGGCATATATTTTTAACAATGAGAATAGTTAACCAATTTACTAAGGGTCATGTGGATTCTCTGTCACTGACCATTTTTAAATCAAGATTGGATGTTCTTCTAAAAGCTCTGCTCTAGGAATTATTTTGTGGAAGTTCTATGGCCTGTGTTATTCAGGAGTCAGACTAGATGATCACAGTGGTCCCTTCTGGTCTTTGAATCTATGATTCAGTCCATGGACATTGCAAGAACTGGTGGACACCATCAGCTCTTCCAAACAACTGTCTGAGGGGATGTCTATGCTGCGTCTGGGAACAAGCCTTCCAGGCCGTGTGGACAAACTCATGTATAGGGCTCATGCTACTGTGCTAAAAATAGCCATGTAGATGTTGCAGATGCTTGAGGCGCCGAGCTCCAACTCAAGCCGCAGCCTCAAAGCGATGTCTACACTGCTATTTTTAGCATGCTAGTGAAAGTCCCACTAAGAAAGGCTGTAGAGGTCACAGATGCAGTGCAGACATACCCTCAAGGATATAGGTATGCCTTTCTGTGACTGGGAAGGGGGAAAGAAAGAGAGAGTGAGTGTGTGTGTGTGTGTGTGTGTGTGTGTGTGAGTGAGTGTGACTAAAATACTGAACTATCAGTCCTCAGCTTCTACTGAACGAGGTCCAATGGGAATAACTTCAAGCGTAGGCTTTTCACCCTGAACATTCTTGACTACTCCCATTGCTGGACTTACATCAGTAACTTTCAGCCTCACCCTCTCACTCACATCCTATTTCCCTTTTTTTTTCCCCTTCTGTCTCCTTCTGCTTCTAGGAATCTTTTCCTGTCTCTTCTCAAAATCCATTTGCCGTCTGACTTCCCAGAACTAATTCTTACTTCTTTTCCACTTTCCCACAATATACTGTTTTACTTAACATGGATAAGAGTTTTTAACCAGACCTTTTTGTCTTTTGGGAATGGTGCAAATGGCCTTGATTTATCTTAAAACGTTCTGCTCAGTACGCTCCTTATATTTTGAAGGACAAGGTCATTCTCCTTGTTCTTGTAAACCCTGGTTCAGACTAACCAAGAGTCAAACCAATTTTAACGAACAGTAAAAATCACATCTAACTTGTTTCCCAGATTTAACACCTTTTCACCAGTGGTTTATTTTGGGCTTTTTTTTAGATGGATGAAGAAGCCTCGATGTGGGGTACCTGATCATCCCCATATAAGCCATAGACAAAGGAATAAGCGATATGCGTTAACTGGACAAAAATGGAGGCAGAAGCATATAACATACAGGTATATTCTAATTTTTGTAAAGGGTGAAGAATAGTTTGACGTAGATTTTATATTGAGCTGTGAAAAGTGAAAATGTCTTTTCATACATACTGAACTTTAGAAAAACATGGAAGGTAATTTTTTTCAAAAGTGCCTAAGTGATTTAGTAGCCTAAATCCCATTTTCAAAATTATTTAAGGCATTTAGGGCCAGATTTTCAAAGGTATTTAGGTCCCATTAGTTAGGCGCCAAACCTGCTTAAATTCTTTTGGACATCTCAATAAGTGCCTATCAGCATCTTTAGGTGCCTTTGTAAATCTGGCCCTTGACTTAAATGACATAATCAAAAGTGCTACCTAACAATTATTTGTTCCCTACCTGTTTTTTGATTATGTCATTTAAACCCTGAATGCGTTTTAGTGACAGTTTTTCAGAGGTGGTACTGAATATTACAAATGGATGTCTTTTCTTTTTGTTCTGTAAAGCACTCAAAAATGTTTTGCCACTTTAAAATAATAAACAAATTTCTTATTTTTATATTTATTTTTATTTATCTAATATTCTGAGTATGTATCAAGTCCAGAGTCATAATGAACGCTGCCAGGAATTTTCTGCAAACATTTTATGACATTTGTATTAAAACTAAATTAAGTATTGAAATCATGGGTTTTAGCTGAAAAGAGTTTCAGTCTAACTTTTACTTTTTACAGGCTACACAAACTTAGTGAAAACATTTATAAAATTATCTATATTGTGTAACTTCATGAGAATGGAACTATAGAAAAATATCTAATAATTGTTAATGGTGAATTATCATCCAAAGGGGATGCTTCTAATCAAGTCCTGCAGGCATCTGTTCTTGGCATGAAACTTGTTGCTGGCAAAGTTTGCAGATGGCAGAAAAATTGGTGGAATGGTAAATAATGATAAAGACCGATCAGACAGAGTATTTTAATACAGTCAGATGCAAGGTCCTCTATCTAGGAACAAAGAATATAAGTCACACTTACAGGATGGGGGTCTATATCCTGGAAAGCAGTGACTTGGAAAAGGACTTAGGAATCATGGTAGAAACCAACTGAACATGAGGTCCCAGTGAAATGCTGTAGCTAAGAGAGCTAATGGGATTCTTGGATGTAAGCGGAGGAGTGTCAAGAAGTAGTAGGGAGGGCATATTGCTATTGTATACAGCATTAGTTAGACCATTCCTGGAATACAGTGTCCAGTTGTGATGTTCAGGACTTGGAGTGAAGATTAAGAGCTAGTCATGTTGAGTTTGAGCTGATGGCTAGATATCCACGAGGAGCTGTTAGAGAGACAGGCTGAGATTTTAATTTTTGGACTGAAGGAGGAGATCTGCAATAATGTAGATGTTTAATCCCTGAGCATAGACATGCTTGTTGAATTTGTATTTACTGATGAGATTACCCAAAGATAAGGTGGAGAAAGAGAAGAGAAGAGGACCAAGGAAAGAGTCATGTGGAGCCTTCACAGAAAGCTAGAGGGAGGATGAGGAGGATCCCCCGAAGGATGCACTGAAGGAGTGATTAGAGAGGTAAGAGGAGAACAGCAGAGGGCGGAGTCATAGAAGCCAAGGGAGGACAAGATTTCCAGAAGAAAAGCATGGGCAACTGTATGAAAGGCAGCTGACAGGTCAAGTAGAATGAGGATGGAGCACTGGTTCTGAGCTTTGGCCAGGAAGAGGTCATTAGAATCATAGAATCATAGAATCTCAGGGTTGGAAGGGACCTCAGGAGGTCATCTAGTCCAACCCCCTGCTCAAAGCAGGACCAAACCCAACTAAATCAGCCCAGCCAGGGCTTTGTCAAGCCTGACCTTAAAAACCTCTAAGGAAGGAGATTCCACTACCTCCCTAGGTAACCCATTCCAGTTCTTCACCACCCTACTAGTGAAAAAGTTTTTCCTAATGTCCAACCTAAACCTCCCCCTCTGCAACTTGAGACCATTACTCCTTGTTCTGTCATCTTCTATCACTGAGAACAGTCTAGATCCATCCTCTTTGGAACCCCCTTTCAGGTAGTTGAAAGCAGCTATCAAATCGCCCCTCATTCTTCTCTTCTGCAGACTAAACAATCCCAGTTCCCTCAGCCTCTCCTCGTAAGTCATGTGCTCCAGCCCCCTAATCATTTTTGTTGCCCTCCGCTGGACTCTCTCCAATTTATCCACATCCTTCTTGTAGTGTGGGGCCCAAAACTGGACACAGTACTCCAAATGAGGCCTCACCAGTGCTGAGTAGAGGGGAATGATCACATCCCTCGATCTGCTGGAAATGCCCCTACTTATACAACCCAAAATGCCATTAGCCTTCTTGGCAACAAGGGCACACTGTTGACTCATATTCAGCTTTTCGTCCACCGTAACCCCTAGGTCCTTTTCTGCAGAACTGCTGCCCAGCCATTCGGTCCCTAGTCTATAGCAGTGCATGGGATTCTTTCGTCCTAAATGCAGGACTCTGCACTTGTCCTTGTTGAACCTCATCATATTTCTTTTGGCCCAATCCTCTAATTTGTCTAGGTCCCTCTGTATCCTATCCCTACCCTCCAGCGTATCAACCACTCCTCCCAGTTTAGTGTCATCTGCAAACTTGCTAAGGGTGCAGTCCACACCATCTTCCAGATCGTTAATGAAGATATTGAATAAAACCGGCCCCAGCACCGACCCTTGGGGCACTCCACTTGATACCGGCTGCCAACTAGACAAGGAACCATTGATCACTACCCGTTGAGCCCGACCATCTAGCCAGTTTTCTATCCACCTTACCGTCCATTCATCCAGCCCATACTTCTTTAACTTGCTGGCAAGAATACTGTGGGAGACTGTATCAAAAGCTTTGCTAAAGTCCAGAAATAGCACATCCACTGCTTTCCCCTCATCCACAGAGCCGGTTATCTTATCATAGAAGGCAATTAGGTTAGTCAGGCATGACTTGCCCTTGGTGAATCCATGCTGACTGTTCCTGATCACTTTCCCCTCCTTTAAGTGGTTCAGGATTGATTCCTTGAGGACCTGTTCCATGATTTTTCCAGGGACTGAGGTGAGACTAACTGGCCTGTAGTTCCCTGGATCTTCCTTCTTCCCTTTCTTAAAGATGGGCACTACATTAGCTTTTTTCCAGTCGTCCGGGACCTCCCCCGATCGCCATGATTTTTCAAAGATAATGGCCAATGGCTCCGCAATCTCATCGGCCAACTCCTTTAGCACCCTCGGATGCAGCGCATCCGGCCCCATGGACTTGTGCTCGTCCAGCTTTCCTAAATAGTCCCGAACTACTACTTTCTCCACAGAGAGCTGGTCACCTCCTCCCCATACCGTGCTGCAGAGTGCAGCTGTCTGGGAGCTGACCTTGTCTGTGAAGACAGAGGCAAAAAAAGCATTTAGTACACTAGCTTTCTCCACATCCTCTGTCACTAGGTTCCCTCCCTCATTCAGCAAGGGGCCCACACTTTCCTTGACTTTCTTCTTGTTGCTAACATACCTAAAGAAACCCTTCTTGTTACTCCTAACATCTCCGGCTAGCTGCAACTCCAAGTGTGATTTGGCCTTCCTAATTTCACACCTGCATGCCTGAGCAATACTTTTATACTCCTCCCTGGTTATTTGTTCAATCTTCCACTTCTTGTAAGCTGTTTTTTTGTGTTTAAGACGAGCAAGGATTTCACTGTTAAGCCAAGCTGGTCGCCTGCCATATTTACTTTTCTTCCTACACATGGGGATGGTTTGTTCCTGCAACCTCAATAAGGTTTCTTTAAAATACAGCCAGCTTTCCTCTACTCCTTTCCCCCTCATGTTATTCTCCCAGGGGACCTTGCCCATCAGTTCCCTGAGGGAGTCAAAGTCTGCTTTTCTAAAGTCCAGGGTCTCTGTTCTACTGCTCTCCTTTCTTCCTTGTATCAGGATCCTGAACTCGACCATCTCATGGTCACTGCCTCCCAGGTTCCCATCCACTATTGCTTCCTCTACTATTTCTTCCCTGTTTGTGAGCAGCAGGTCAAGAAAAGCTTTTCCCCTAGTTGGTTCCTCCAGCACTTGCACCAGGAAGTTGTCCCCTACACTTTCCAGAAACTTCCTGGATTGTCTGTGAGCTGCTGTATTGCTCTCCCAGCAGATATCAGGGTGATTAAAGTCACCCATGAGAACCAGGGCCTGTGATCTAGCAATTTCTGTTAGTTGCTGGAAGAAAGCCTCGTCCACCTCATCCCCCTGGTCTGGGGGTCTGTAGCAGACTCCCACCACGACATTACCCTTGTTGTTCATACTTCTAAATTTAATCCAGAGACACTCAGGTTTTTCTGCAGTTTCGTACTGGAGCTCTGAGCAGTCATACTGCTCTCTTACATACAAAGCAACTCCCCCACCTTTTCTGCCCTGCCTGTCTTTCCTGAACAGTTTATATCCATCCATGACAGTACTCCAATCATGTGAGTTATCCCACCAAGTCTCTGTTATTCCAATTACATCATAATTCCCTGACTGTGCCAGGACTTCTAGTTCTCCCTGCTTGTTCCCCAGGCTTCTTGCATTTGTGTATAGGCACTTGAGATAACTCGCTGATTGTCCCGCTTTCTCGGTCTGAGACAGGAGTCCTCCCCTCTTGCGGTCTCCTGCTTGTGCTTCCTCCCAGTATCCCACTTTCCCACTTACCTCAGGGCTTTGGTCTCCTTCCCCCGGTGAACCTAGTTTAAAGCCCTCCTCACTAGGTTAGCCAGCCTGCTTGCAAAGATGCTCTTCCCTCTCTTCGTGAGGTGGAGCCCGTCTCTACCAAGCAATCCTTCTTCTTGGAAGACCATCCCATTGTCGAAGAATCCAAACCCTTCTCTCCGACACCATCTGCGTAGCCATTCGTTGACTTCCACGATTCGACGGTCTCTACGCTGGCCTTTTCCTGCCACAGGGAGAATAGACGAGAACTTTGGCAAGAGTGGTTCTTCTTCAAATGCTTGCTCATGTCCATTCCATTGTAGGTGTGTGTGCTCGCCACATGCACTGGTGCCGGAAGTTTTTCCCTCAGCGGTATCTGTAGGCGAACGGCTCTGGTGCCCTCTGGAGTGGTGCCCATATGGTGCGGTATAAGGGGCGCCACTGGCTCCCACCACCCTCGGTTCCTTCTTACCACCAGTGATGGTGCTGGAACATCTCTTGCTTTGGCAAGCCTTCTCGTTCTGAATCTGTTGAGATGAACTTTTCTCTGTAAATACTTAAAAGTTGTTAGTAGTTTCCCTTAGTGTAGTTAGTTAGTTAGTCCCGGACAGGACTCAGCCTAGGGATGGGGCATGCCCCAATCCCCAGGCTTCAAACCCTGTTATTGCTGCAAAAAAACGATGCCCATCAGCGATCCTCATAGTAGCTGTCTGAGCTGCCTGGGCGAGACCCATATCAGTGACAAGTGTCAGATCTGCAAGGGGTTCAAACCTTGGACAAAGAAGGAGCGAGACATACATCTCCGGGTGCTCCTTATGGAGTTGGCGCTAGCACCAGCACCGGAGCCATCCAGGTTGGACTCTGCTCTTAGTACCACGGCATCGGTACGGCGCACTCGGCCGGTGCCGTCTTCGGACCAACGCTGATTCCCCCTCCCCAGGACCGGCCAGGAAGCAAAGAAAGGCTGGGAGGGGACAATCTCCGATGTCCCGTAAAGGGAAGGAGAGGGCCAGAGGGGAGAAAGGACCCATGAAGGGCAGCTCCTCAACTCCGTGCGGGAGTCGGGCCTCAGCTCAGGTTGAGTGGGTTAGCCCACCCCGGAGAGCGACGTGGGCTACTGGCATGTGGACATGCCATTGATGTCCGAGGCCCTGCAGGTGACACAGGATATCTTAGTGTTACCGGTGCTGCCCACACTGGCCGTGGCGGTGCCCCGTTCTAAGGGCAAACCTGCCATGGGACCTTTCCAGTGGTCCCCATCTGTGCGGCACCGCTCTCCTCCTCAGCAAGTGTCCTGCCAGCGCTCACCTGCGCAGAACTGCCAGGCCTCAGACATAGGGAGGCCGGCCTGAAGGAGCCTTTACTGGTCTCCGGACTCGGGGCACCGCTCACCAGGCTTGAGACGCAGATCGCCAGTGACTTGGCGCAGGCCCATGGAGGTGCACCCATCCCTGTAGCCCCGATACTGGGACCGACCTAGCCACTCCTCAAGTGTGTGGCACCGCTCCAGGGACAGAAGCCAACGGTCCCTAGAGCCTTGTTACTGGTCGCCGGAGCACCGGTACAGGTTGCCGTGATCGGGTCGACACTCCCCATCTCGACGGCCAACTTGCTCCTGCTCCCGCTCGATGGACTGGCATCACTTAAGAAGCGAGGCATAGGCGCCAACTTTCCCCGGCGCCGGCGGGTGCTCGCGCCCCCCCGTCCCTGGCCCTGCCCCGACTCCACCCTTTCCCCGCCCCTGCCCCACCCCCATTCTAACCCCTTCCCCAAAGTCCCCGCCCCAACTCTGCCCCCTCCCTGCCCCATTGGACCCCTTCCCCAAATCCCCGCCCCGGCCCCGCCTCTTCCCTGAGCGCGCGGGGTTCCCCTTCCTCCCCCCTCCCTCCCAGCACTTGCCGCACAAATCAGCTGTTTCGCGGCGCAAGCACTGGGAGCCAGAGGGAAAATGCGGGCACGCGGTGCGCCCAGGGGAGGAGGCAGAGGCAGAACGGAGGCGGAGGTGAGGTGAGGCGGGGGGGCGGGGTGCTGCCGGTGGGTGCTAAGCACCCACCAATTTTTTCCCGTGGGTGCTCCAGCCCTGGAGCACCCACGGAGTCGGCACCTATGAAGCGAGGTGTCAATCACCGGGTCACCATTGCAGATCCACCAAATGTGTTCGGTCTCCGGGAGCCTGGCGCGGGGACTCATCACCCTCAGACAGATCCCCGTTGCAGCGCCGGGATCAGCACCGTTGCAACCACGATGAACAATTGGCACCATCCTGGTCTCCCAGACACGATCCCTCTTCTTCAGACTCCAGTACCCAACAGGAGTCCACACCAGCCGGCCACGGCCCTGCACCGGGGGTACCCACTCTACAGGTGGCACCGCCCATTGCATTGTGCCCCAGGGCCAGTGGCCGGACCCTGATACCTTTGGGGGTTCCCGCAGCCCTCGCAAGGGCTCAGGTCGGCCTCGGGGGCCTCAGATAAACCATCAGCCATGGTCTCCCGTCCGCCCCAGACTTCATAACCCTACCTTAGGGGAGTCAATTAGTATGCATTTATTTCATAGATAAGCTAACTCAAAAGCTGCACAGCTCAAGCTGTGTTGGGACCAGAATACGAGTCTCTAAAATTAGATTTGCCCCACTGCCTTGCAGAATGAGAGTGAAAAATCATGTGATAAGCTGTACTGTCTGGATCCATTGCTCTAACCACTAGAGCACAGCCTGCTCCCAGAGTCAAGAATAGAACCCAGGGATCCTGAAACCAACATTCCAGTGTTGGCTCACAAACAATTGCATAATCCATTGGGAAACTGTATATTATGCCCCCCTTAGGGACTTTCTCATATAAAGGATAACAGTGTGCTTTTGCTTCTGGTTATTCCTATATCTTGAGTGGCTGAGGCCTGTTCTATAGATCTGAAAGTCTTGGGTTCAGACCTTGCTGCTGTCCCATGGGGGAAGAAAACATAGTATATGATCCTGTCAGTAAAGACTGCGACTTAATCCACATGCCAAGGGGCTGAACAGGTTATACAGGTGTCCATCATACTGGCATTTTCAGACTAATCAAAGCTTTATTTGACAGCCTTGATAGTATCTTAAGAGTTTTTTTGTATATTATACATATATATGACCCCCATTTTAAATTAGCATTTATTTGAGGGGTAGATGCCTCAAGACACTGAGCTACAGAGCTTTTCATGTGTAGGTCACCATTTTGAATCCAACCTCTTCCAGGGGAGTTGTTCACCACTGCACTTGGTGCTAGTTGGCAGACTCAGCAGAGAAGCCCTGGAGACTTAACTGCCCCTGTGCCTCTGAGAAGCAGGCCTGGCAGTACAGTATCTGGGAAGCTTGCACTGTTGTTGCCCTGCACACAAACTGAGGACTACATTTTCCAGGGTTCACAAGCTGGCACCTTTTGCCAGCACTAAATCCAGACCATTTTAAAAAATGAAGTTTGGGGTTATATACAAGTTATTTCTAAATAAACAAATTAGTTCATAAAATATTTTGCATAAAATGTCACATATGGAGTTGCACAAAATTTGGCAGCTGGGTCACGCTGGTGAGGTTTTACTCACTCAAGTAGTCTCATAGGTTTCATTTGAACTACTACTATGAGTAAAGGAGATCAGTCAGGCTCACAGTAATTTAGTGATAGGTATGCTGCTTAGAAAGAATTTAAGCGCCAGTTTCTTATACACTTGCCTACATTTTTGCAGGATAATAGCAGACACATAAATTTACCTGCAATAATTTGCACTTTCAAAATAGACATCTAAGTCCTTAATTTGTGAATGTAATCAGGCATTCAGGATCTGATGCAACATCCACTGAAGTCAAGGAGGGATTCCCGTTAGCTTCAGTGGGCTTTGGCTGAGGGCTAAAACTGACCTAAGTTACAGGTGCAAATAGTTGCAGGCACAATTATGTGTCTGCAGAAATGGAGACCCTGTTCAGTTTTGCCTATGTACAAGAATTGCTAGCTGTTGTAATAGGAAGACTTGAATAGGATGTGTGCCTTTAATCAATCCTTCTCTTCTCATTCACACAGTGTACACAACCACACCCCCAAGGTTGGAGAGCTTGATACAAGGAGAGCCATTCGTCAGGCATTTGATGTTTGGCAGAGAGTGACGCCACTAACCTTTGAAGAGGTCCCTTATCATGAAGTTAAAAGTGACAGGAAGGAAGCAGATATTATGATATTTTTTGCTTCTGGTTTCCATGGAGACAGTTCTCCATTTGACGGAGAAGGTGGATTCCTAGCCCATGCTTACTTTCCTGGACCAGGAATAGGAGGAGATACTCACTTTGATTCAGATGAGCCATGGACTTTGGGAAATTCTAATCATGATGGTAAGATTGCAGGTCACATTTTTAAAACAAGAACAAGCTGAATGTAAACTCAACAATAGGCTTTTAGTTGGGGAAATGGCAGGTTAGTGGAGCCCTCTTCTTCCACAGATTGGCTCCAGTTAAAAAAAAATGCACTCCATCTTAAATGCACAAGTCCCTGGTGTGTGTGCACAAATTGGAGGTTTATGCACCTTCTCACCTATATGCACATGAATGAATGTATTTAGGAGTGAGCAAAAATGTGTGTATACTTAGCTGTGCAGATCTTTGAAGATTTGGGCCACTATCTCTGCAGAGAAAATTGTCTCTTAGGGGAGGAAGGTGGAATGAGTGCTGAAGAAACAGAGGCAAAGTCGGCATCCCAATCCCAAGCCGACTGAGATGCTGAGTGTGCTCAGCAAAGACAATGATGCAGTTGCTCAGCAGGGAGTGCTGAGGTAAGAAAGCAGAAAAAGGTTTCAGTTGCAAGTTTAATCATTTTTGACTTAATTTCTAATTTCCCAAATATTATTTTGGCCTGAAATCTCCCATGTTTAGTTTCAGGCCAGAAGAGAGGGCTTGTTGGCTACTTTAAAGATGCTTGTTGGGAATCAGGAAAACTATCTTTTGTGTATTAAACAGTAAAGAGATTGTGTGTGCTTTTGGGTTTTATCTTCCCTTCCAATAACCCCAAACACTTGCTTTTTTATTTTCAGACCTTTTCTTCAGTGGGAACATGGGTCTTTCACAAGTTTGAAAAAGAGTGTTAAGCTATTTTAACTGAATGCTAAATGAGACATAAGACTCCAATTACAGATCCATATGCATGGAGAAGATCATGGAATCAGAACAATTCCTAGAAAAAATGCATTGTCAAGATAAAGTTATGCTTGTAAATAAAGATTACTTAATTTTAAACTCTATTAGAGCATTGTAGCTTAAAAGAAACATGTTTAATACCAGGAATTTGGAGTTCTGTGAAGGGTCATCACCATGGTATCAAAGTGCCTGAGTTAAGGTGTACTGTCCCCTCAGTGCAGGATCTGTTCACCTTTAAAGGGTAGTCTGTTCCTCCCTTATTGTGTCACTCAGTTGGTATTCCCCCTCACTGTAGGCTCTCTCTTTTGGTATGTTTTCTTCATAAGTGCTGTTGCCAGAGTTTGGAGAAATTTCACCTTGGTAGGGGCTTTCTCCCCATGTGGTTGAACGTTATCCCTTTCATTGTAGATGATGTCCTTCAGCTGGGGTATTATTACCTTTTGCTTCTAGATTTGTTTCCTAAAGCATGTTCTTTGTAATTAGTGTTGTCTCCATCCTAATGGCAGGGTTGGCTGTTCATTTTGGAACTGAAATAGACTCACCAAAAAAATAAAACCCCACCAGGAGTATGTCAGTAACAAAGCTCTCTTTCTATATTGTGCTTTTCTACATAAAAAGGGAAAGATTTTAGAACAGCTGCTGCAAATTTTATAATTTTTAAAAATCTTAAAACAGACAGATAAAGTGGGATACTCAGTAAAAAGCAGAGCTACATAGACTATTAATATCTAAGACATTCTACCCCTGATGGGAATGTCTTTTAACACAACTATATAGAAAACTCAGGCAAACTATCTCAAATTTTTGTTTATTCTTATCGTGAAGCATTGGTGTTTGCAAAACTGTTATTCACTGAATGACATCAGCAGTGCAGGGCACTGAAATTGGCATTGTAGGTCCTGCTAAAAACTCACAAAATGTTTCTGACTGTTCTCTGTATATGATATTGATCCTTTCTTAACACTGACTACAGGAGGAACCCATTTAGTCCATGTAGTATTGTTAAGCTAGTGCCCATGAGCCTGGTTTAACAACTGTTTTTGGCTGGCATACCTGTAGCTTTTTTGCTTTTCACCTGTCTCACTCTCAACAGTTTTAGCAAGTTGACAGTAATGTGCAATTGTTGTCCAACCAGAAGAAATGTGGGGGACTCTTCAATAAGAGTGCAAACTGTGTTTCAAATTCAATAAAGAAAGAATTAGTCATTTCTGAATAGATGACATTCCATGTGAAGAACACACGAGTTCTTTGGTTTTTCTCACAGGACACAAGAACTGTGGTCCATTTTAATTAATTAGCTATTCTGGCATGCCAGGATAGCTAAACATTTAATGCAGTTTCTGGATAGTTCACTTGCTAGGTGTAGGGGTTGTCAGACAGATACCAGTTTGTGGCCACTATGGCTAAGCATTTATGTCCATTCAGAACATGAGCCACTCAAAAGAACCAGTAAAAATCCACATAGAAGTGCTTCCATGTTTTCTCAGACCACGACTGTGAATATTGGGGTGCCCAGTATATTCTTCAAGCCTTCTTCTCAGTAGTATGAGCCAACCTAGGCCATCAAAAGTGACTGAATATTTTCCTTCATAGTCACCATTCCATATTGTGTAACATGAGGCTTTAGAGTCATAAAACCAGAGGGAAATATGCATTGTTCATCTTATTATTTTATCACGTGTTTAACTTGGTGTCAGCCTTACCCATTCACACTGAAAAGTGACAACATAATTAAGAATTGTATTTGGCAAGTTAAAAAAACTGAAGTGAAGAGGCATACTGTGGTAAGTCCCTAACACCAGGGTGGGTTAGCATTTTCCACTGTTAAGCTGTTTTATGGGCTGCTGTTTTTCCTTAATTTGATGGCAACATACTACAGTGAGGGTGCATTGGGCTCAAACCAAAATATAGTTGTTTAATCATATTGATCTTACATTTTTATTACTGATTGTTTCCTTATTATTAGTGTTAGTGTTGCAGTTATAGGACTACTGTCCTCTGTCCCCTTTCTGATTTCTCTGAGTTAATCCAGTTCAAGTCTTGACGTGGAATCTCACGATTCTTTTTCAAGTAGTGTCCCTGTGGGTACACCACTGTAGGTGTGCTTGCGTCCTTACGCTGCTGATCGGAGAACTTCGCTAGCAGTGTCCATGAGGCCTGGCTAGCTAGTATATGTGGGCTGACCCCCCTCAGTTACTTCTCAACCGCCCCAGAGCTAGTCACAGTCCGTTAAGACCATCGTTTTCACTTTTTGCATTTCTAGTTAGTCTCCTTGTACTTAGTTGTAGTTTTGACTCCTTTCCTATCAGCAGGCACAGCTGTGATACCACATGCCAGGCTTCACATGTGAACATGTGGTTCAGCTCAGAGACAGCCTGGACAAACCCCTGTCACTATCCACCAGGGTCAAAAACTCCTTAGACTGGTGGAAGGACCCAGCCAACGTTTGCAAAGGGATCCCCTTCTCACACCCTCCCCCCATCATTGCTTCTCACCACCGACGCATCACTCAGGGTGGGGCGCACATCTAAACAGCCTCATGACACAAGGCAGGTGGTAATCCATGGAGATATCCCTTTACATCAACCTCCTCAAGCTAAGGGTGGTCAGGAAAGCCTGCGCCCATTTCCTCCTGCTGATTAAAGGATCACAGATGAGATCCTAAGAGACAACATAGCCTGTATGTACTACATCAATTGACAAGGGGGAGCCAGGTCACCCTTCCACTGTGCGGAGCTGATGAGATTGTGGAACTGGTGTATCTCCCATGATGTGTCACTGTCTGCAGCTTACCTCCCAGGCACACAAAATTTGATAATGGACAGTCTCAGTCGCAAATTCACACACAATCATGAGTGAAAGATAGACCCGGCAGTACTTCACGACCTATTCAGGCAATGGGGGACACCGACCACAGACCTGTTCACCACTCACCTGAACAAGAAATGCCCATGCTACTGCTCCAGAAGTGATAGGACAACACTTCCTGGGCGATGCTCTCCTGGGACAGGGACCTTCTCTATGCCTTTCCTCCCTTTCTCCTACTGTTGATGGTCCTATTGAAAATAAAAAGAGAAGGAGCACACGTCATACTGATTGCTGCCACTTGGCCAAGGCAGACCTAGTACCCTTCCCTGTCACAGCTTGTGATGTGCCCGCCAATCTCTCTCCAATCCAATCCTCTTCTCGCAGAGCAAAGGCGTACCCTATATCCCAACCTGGGATTCTTCGCCTCAAGGCATGGCTCCTTCAGGGTTCCAACACCTAGAGAACTCCGGTTCGAAGTAGGTACAAGATGTATTTACTACACAGTAGAAAGTCCATGACATGCCGTACTTAGGTCCAGGTTTCGCATTTGGTGTACCTCCCAACAAATCTCCCTGACATCCGCAGCCCTTACAAAGATCTTAGACTATATACTGACCCTAAAAAGATCAGGACTATCTCTCAGCTCTCTCAGAGTCTGTCTGGTGGCTACAGCAGCCTTTTATCAGCCAGTAGAGGGATACTTGGTGCTATCACACCTGACCACTAAAAGATTCCTCAGGGGTATAGTAAATCTTTCCCCACAACCTGTGTTCCCTCTAAGCTGCATGGTTGCACAGCCACCCAGGAGTGAATCAAGTGCCATGCACTTGATTAGCAGAGCCACACACATCTGGTAGCGTGCGTTCAGGTGCCCCAACCCCTGCTGCTCTGCAGCCATGTTGCTCCTGCCCTCTGCCTTGGAGCCCTTGGCCAGCTGCTCCCAGGACCCTCCTGCTTGCTGTGCAGAGCGAGGGGGGTGTGTGCTGATGTCAGGGTGTCTCCCTCCCCCCTGCCCATATACCCCATCTCCGCAGAACAGGGGTGGGGGGACAGGGCTCAGGAGCAGGAGAGCTGCTGGCAGCTGCTGAGGTCTGAACAAGGAGCTTTCTGGTGAGTGCCTTAAAGAGATAGCATACAGTCTCTCATAGACTTCCCCAGCAGCCAGCGCACACACACTCTGTCTCACACACAAACACATGGATTGGATTGGATGGGCTTAACGGGTAGTGATCAACGGCTCAGTGTCTAGTTGGCAGCCATTATCAAGTGGAGTGCTCTAGGGGTCGGTCCTGGGGCCAGTTTTGTTCAACATCTTCATTAATGATCTGGATGATGGGATGGATTGCACCCTCAGCAAGTCCACGGATGACACAAAGCTGGGGGGAGAGGTAGATACACTGGAGGGTAGGGATAAGGTCCAGAGTGACCTAGACAAATTGGAGGATTGGGCCAAAAGATATCTGATGAGGTTCAACAAGGAGAAGTGCAGAGTCCTGCACTTAGGACGGAAGAATCCCATGCACCGCTACAGGCTGGGGACCGACTGGCTAAGCAGCAGTTCTGCAGAAAAGGACCTGGGGATTACAGTGGATGAGAAGCTAGATATGAGTCAACAGTGTGCCCTTGTTGCCAAGAAGGCTAATGGCATATTGGGCTGCATTAGTAGGAGCATTGCCAGCAGATCGAGGGAAGTGATTATTCCCCTCTATTAGGCATTGATGAAGCCACAGCTGGAGTATTGCATCCTGTTTTGGTGCCCTCACTACAGAAAGGATGTGGACAAATTGGAGAGAGTCCAGCAGAGGGCAACGAAAATGATTAGGGGGCTGGGACCCATGACTTATGAGGAGAGGCTGAGGGAACTGGGCTTATTTAGTCTGCAAAAGAGAAGAGTGAGGGGGGATTTGATAGCAGCCTTCAACTACCTGAAGGGTGGGTTCCAAAGAGGATGGAGCTTGGCTGTTTTCAGTGGTGGCAGATGACAGAACAAGGAGCAATGGTCTCAAGTTGCAGTGGTGGAAGTCTAGTTTAGATATTAGGAAAAACTATTTCACTAGGAGGGTGGTGAAGCACTGGAATGGGTTACTTAGGGAAGTGGTGGGATCTCCATCCTTAGAGGTTTTTAAGGCCCGGCTTGACAAAGTCCTGGCTGGGATGATTTAGTTGGGTTTGGTCCTCCTTTGAGCAGGGGGTTAGACTAGATGACCTCCTGAGGTCTCTTTCAACCCTAATCTTCTATGATTCTGTGGCAGGTTTTCATACCAGTGCTGGTTTCACATGCTTCTCCCAAAATCATGCTCTTTGCTTTATTCACACTAGAGGTTAATCAGAACCCTGGTGGGCTCCTCTGGTCAGCTAGCAGCATGCTGGGACAGCATCTTCTAAGACTGTTTGGCTGATCTGAGCTATGCAGAACTTGGAATAGGCCACATGGACTGAAGGGTTAAACTCAGAACATGTGTATATAAACATAGCTACCAGTGCATAGGAGGCAAGTGGGAAGTGAGTAAGTTAGAAGGGCTGGAACATACAGACACAGGTAATTGTGGGATGGTATTGGAGAACTGCATCAAAACATGATTTCAGCAACCCAGGCTTCATCTGCATCTTAACTGCAAAGTGAGCTGGTCAGAGCCTGCCTTATAGCAAAACCTGTGCTTTAACCCATACCCCCAGCTGTGCAAATGAGCAAAGGTTCTAAACACAGGCATAAGGGTTTTGTATGATGATGTTTGGGCTGTTGGGGCTAAAACACAGGTGAGAGCCATGTTAAGTCTGCAGTGTAGGCATACGCTTAGACAGCACTAGGGGCTTTTCTAAGTTACAGGAGCCTCCCTAGGCCATCTTATGGGCCACTGCGCATCCCAGAAAATCCATAGTGCATCCCTACCCTGACATGCCAGCGTAGCCCCCAAGACTAGCCCCAATGCTGGGACTTGTGAGGGGGTCCTTGGGAGGCAGCCACACAGCTATCTTGCACAGTACCTTTGCCAAAGGGATCATCCCTAGGTTTTGAGAGCCCCTTTTTGTTGCTCTAGCCCTTTAAACTGGAGTAATGGGGATGGAGTAATGGGGAGGAGTTTCTCTATTATGCTGTAGCTCTTTGTTGAAGGCAAATTGTGATTCAAAGGAAATTATTGGGAGTTTTAGGGACTGCATTGCTATATTTTCAGTACCTTTAGTTAAGATTTTTTGCTGATAAATATTTGAATAAATCACAATTGATCTGACTTTTAAGGAAACAAAAAATCTATATTCAGATGTGGTCAATAGAGGGAATACGTTCTGGACTCTCTAAATCAAGAAAAATATTACATATCCCAAAAAGGTGGGTTTTGTTTGTTTGTTTGTTTTAAATCACACTGTTCTTCTTTGAATATGTGTCAGTGTGGATCCCGGCCTGGGTGCACATGCGCCTCTTATGTGCAGGACTAGATTTTTTTGGCCAGCAGTGTCTGATGGTGTCACAGCTGCACCCTGTGCCTCTTCATGCCGCTGTAAGAGGCCATAAAGGGTTTAGTGGCCCGGCCATAAAGGGTGGGGTGGCCCTGCCCCTTAGTCAGTTCCCAGTTCCTTTTTACCACCTGTGGCAGCGAATTGGAACCTAGCAGTGTCCTATCACCTGATAGAACTCTAGCAAGCTTTTTTCTAGGTAAACCTCTGAAAATCTTCAGAACACTTTTCAGCACTTACCTTTATGTATTTGCATCCTAAAATCCTCAAATTGGACTGAAATCCATCAAACAGACCCCCTGTACCGATGTCCACCCCACATACGGTACCCCCTGTATAACATGGCAGAATCTAAGGAGGGATTTAATCCTTGTCCATCCTGTGGCAGACTCATCCTGCTGAAGGACAGTCATGAGATTCTGCTTCGATGAGTCCCACATCTCTAGTAGATGTTCCAGCTGCTTGTCGTTCTCAGCTGAGACCAGGAATTCACGACTGAAGATCCATCAAAGCAGTTGATGAGGTTGACATTTGACCCAGAAATCCTGGGACTGAGCTCTCCAGTACTGTGGAAACTGACACTATCCCAGCATACCATTGAGCATCCAGGCTGCATCCAAGACTGTGTCAGGGAAATAATTGCAGAGCAAACCCACTGGCACCATCTGCAGCTTCAACATTGGCTGTGGTACCAGAGTCGCTTCAGCCTCGATATTGAGAGAGGCTGCTCAAGCATCACAGCAGGTTGAAAACAGACAATCAGAGCACCAAGGTCAGGCCTCTAAGAAGAGATCAGTGTCCTCCCACACCTGGAGACATAGGAAGACTTCCAAGGAGAAGTCCTCCAAGATTCACAAGGCATCACCTGGTGAGGAGCAGCCTGTAGTGCAGCACACTCCACCGGTGCCCGTACCAGCACTGGAATCATTGGTGTTAGCATCAATAGCACTGGCACTGACAATTATCTCATCCTCTGGACTGGCACGGGATAGGACACTATTGTCAATTGGACAAACTGTGAGAATGGTTTTGGCATAGAGATGTCTGTGAAGACGGACCTTGGCACAGAGGGAGAGCTCCCATCAGCACTGCCTATAGAAGAGAAACATTCTTCATCCGCAGGACACACTTTCTCCCTGGCATTGAACGGGGAGCCATCTCTTATATGGTCCCTGTCCCGCACTGCCAGGCTGGAAGAACCTTTTGTCCCAGGGGCCAACATGCAGCACCTGTACCATTATGGGGCTATTGGGAACAACAGACTAGAGCTCCCAGGAGCTGCCTGCCCACAATAAGGAAGAGGGGATCCCCCTCTCCTGCAGCAATGTTGGTGAGACCCAGACACTCAGTTACCAGGAGGAGCAAGAACCTGAGGTGCAGACACGTCAGCACCCTGTTCCATGACCCCTCATCACCAGATGAGGCCGTTACCTCGGCACTGGAACCGTCACCAGCACTGAATACAGGCATTTCAAGACCTCTTATTGAGGATAGCAGACATCTTTGTTGAAGTGGTGACTTCTGTCATAGTGGAGAAGTCGCACAAACTCTTGGATAGTTTGTCTGCAGCAGGCCCAGAATGCATTGCCCTCCTGATAAATGAAGGGCTTCTGGACCCTGCCAAGGCACTATGGCAGACACCAGTTACTGCCCCTCCAACAGCAAAAAGGATAAATAAATGCTACGTCCGGATTAGAGTATTTTTACTCCCATCGTAATCCTGGATCGCAGGTAGTTTCAGCCATACAAAAGAAGTCCCACTCAACCAAGAGTACTCCCAAGGACAAAGATCCAGTCATGTTTTTTGGAGGAAATCATACAGGTTGGCTTCACTTCAACTCAGGATGGCTAAGTATCAAGTCCTGTTAGCGAAGTATAATTTCCTCACATGGGCCAGAGTCTTTCCATCAGTTGCAAAGCTTCCCTATAAGGCTAGAAAGGAAATGAAGGACATGGTGCGAAAGGAACAATTGGTAGGGAAAATGTCCTATCAGGTGCTATGGACGCTGCTGATACTGCATCCAGAACCATGGCCATGGCAGTTACCATGAGGAGGGCATCATGGTTCTAGGCCTCTGGTATTCCCCATAAAGTTCAGGCCACCATCAAAGACCTGCCATTTGAAGGATTGGAGCTATTTAGTGAAAAAACAGATAGCATGTTACACTTCCTCAGACTCTATCTCAATCCTGAGATCCTTAGGCATATACACACCTCCAGCATCTCAAAAAATGTACTGCCCACAGCATCAGCAGAAGCAACAGATGCCCTCATACCACAGGCATCTGGACTATCAACCTAAGAAATGGCTTCATTACAACAGAGGGCATCAGCCCTCTAACCACTCAACCTCGCACCCTGCTTAATCCTCATCGCAGCAGGTGTGACACATCAGTTGAGAGCTACATTAGAAGCAGTCACTCTAATATGCTCTTCAGAAACTGCCTTGCTCCATCCAGTGCATGGTTGGACATTATCCCAGACAAGTGGGTGTTAGACACTACTACCCCATCCAGTTTCTTTCCTCCCTCCTTTCTGCCCCTTTCCTCATCCCTCTTCAGAGACCCGTCTCACAAGAGCCTTTTACAAGCAGAAGTGGCCTTGTTGCTCCAAAAACAGGTACAGTAGAAGTTCCACAGGAATACAGGGGAAGCAGATGCTTGTCAGAAACTGAGATGTGGAGGTCCAAGCCTAGTGGTTGGAGCAGTGGCAGTCGGATTTAGTGGTCAGTATGGTGGCAGCTGGGCCAGGAATCAGAGCCAAAGGTCGGAGCTGGATTCAGGCATCAAGAGCAGGTTCAAAACAAAGCAAAATACAGCTGGGAGCTAGGCTGGAGCAAGGGCAGGGCTGAAGCAGGGTTGGCAACAAAGCTGGAGTCAGAGCAGGGCTGGAGCAAGGGCAGGGCTGGAGCAGGCTAAGGCCTTAGGAGTCTGTCACCACTATCAAGCAGGGGAGCTTCCAAGCCATGAAGTGACGTTGGGCAGACTGAACTGCTGTTTCTCCTGTGAGGCTTATATTGCTACCCTGAGAGTCACTAGTCCTGGCTTGTGGGTTGGCTGGAGCCTAGCACAGGAATGACTCTAGTTCAGGGATAACTCATCACCGCAAAATGCTATTCCCGGTATTTTCTCAATGTGAAGAAGAAAGGGTCTTTTTGTCCTATCTTAGACCTGAGGAGACTTACCAGATACATATGCTGCCTGAGATTCAGGATGGTATCGCTTGCCTCCATTATTCTCATGCTCCAACCCAGGAGTGGTTCGCAGCTCTCGATTACAAGATGTGTACTTCCACGCTGCCATCCACCAAGCCCACAGGAAGTATCTCAGATGCTGTAAGGCCCAATCCCTAACTATACAAGCCCTACCCTTCGGACTCTCCATGGTATCAGGAGCGTTTGCTGTTGTCAGTTGTTGGCTGCATGTGTGTTCTCTCTGTATGCTGTACCTGCTCTGGCCAGGTAGCTGGCTCAGCAGACCTCAGTCGAACTGCCCAGAAAGACCACAGACTCGGTTTAGTGGTGAAGGCTCTCAACCAGGTTTATTGCCCACAAAACACAGTACTAGAACCACATAGACTCTACAGGAATACTAATATATGTATGCCCATGACAATGGACCAGCTCAGTCAGTGGCGGGACATTCTGCTGCCCCCTAGGCTAGACAAAGGGTTAAGGCGAGGGTGAAGGTGAGACAAACAATCTGGGATAAACAACTTACATATCACCTTACGTGTTTCATGACATGTTTGTTACCTCCCCTTGTACCTTTCTCCTGATGTTTCAGACAAAACAGCACTATTCATCATTTCAGTCAAACCATCTTATCATGTGCTAGATTGGGGTGTTCTTGTGCTAGCCTGCTGGAATGTGTTTACATATTCAGTGTTTTAGCAATGTTAGCAATATCAGTGCCAAGTTCATGTTCTGGACAGTGAACTTGAAGGCAAGCATCTGCTTTTGACAGGGCCTAACTTTTGCTCATAGCATAACTTTTGCTGCCTTTGTTCAGGCCTCAGGCCTTGCACCAGGCCCCGTGCTCCAGGCTGTCTCTTCCTACTACATTTACCAAGTGCCTTGCAGTGGTAGCAGTATACCACAGAAAAAAGAGATACGCATCCATCCATATCTAGATAGTTGGCTGATCAGAGGTACATTCTCAGACTAGACTAAATCAGTTGTAGAACAAGTGTTATCCCTATTCTCTCAGCTGGGGTCCTGATGAATTACAAAAAATCCTCTTTCAACCCATCTCAGGTGATAGAATTCATAGGAATTTTACTCGGCTCACAAGCAGTGCGAGTCTGCTTACTGATCAACTGATTCAAATCCATTCAGTCCCACATAATTGAAGTACAGATCAAACCTCTGACCATGGTTTACACATGTCTCGCCTTCCTGGGGCACATGTTAGCATGTACTTAATGACATTTCTTGCCAGACTTCACCTATGGCTGTTACAGCAATGGCTGAGGTCGGTGTACTTCCCAGCCAAGCACAAGAGGACCAAGGTGATAGTATTAGCTTCACAGGTCCTATGGGAACTCACATGGTGAACAAATCCTTTAAATGTACAGAAAGGGTTCCCTTTGAAGTTCCCTCCCTAGCCGCGTAAGAGATGGGCTGGGATGCTCATCTGGGTAACCTCAAGATACAAAGTGGGAGATCCTCAGACGACTTGCAAATCATAGATTCCAAGGCCAGAAGGGACCATTGTGATCATCTAGTCTGACCTCCAGTATAGCACAGACCACAGAACAAAATGATTCCTAGATAAACATCCAATCTTGATTAAAAAATGGTCAGTAATGGTGAATCCACCACGATCCTTGGTAAATTGTTACAATGTTTAATTACCCTCACTATCAAAAATGTATATGCCTTATGTCCAGCCTGAATTTGTCTAGCTTCAACTGCCAGCCAGTGGATCCTGTCATACTTTTCTCTGCTAGACTGAAGAGCCCATTATTAAATATTTGTTTGCCATGTAGGTACATATAGACTGTAATCAAGTCACCTCTTAACCTTCTCTTTGTTAAGCTAAATAGATTGGGCTCTTTGAGTTTCTCACTGTTAGGCATGTTTTCTAATCCTTTAATCATTCTTGTGACTGGAACCCTACCCAATTTAAATTCCATATAACATTTTGGAGCTGAAAGCCACCAGGATGTCCGTTATAGCTTTTCAGCTTGTTCTCAAGGATTCAGTAGTGCAGATCATAATAGACAACACATCGGTGATGCAGTACAGCAGGAAACAGGGCGGCACTCAGTTATGTTGGGAAGCCACTGAATTCTGGGAATTGTGCCAGTTTCATACAGTAAGCCGAGTGGCCCTTCGTCTCCCAGGATCAACAACAGTGATGCATGCTCCCTAAGCAGGAACAACATATTTGATCATGAGTGGTCATTATGGGACACCATATTACACCCCATCTTTCAGATGTGGCAGAACTTGGCTGTAGACGTTTTTGCATCAGCATAGAACGCCAAATCCAAGGTGTTCTGCTCCAAGGGAGCATGAGTGCTGAATCCCACTGTACACATTTCTCCTCCATTGGTCCAAGGGTCTCCTCTATTCCCCCCAGTTTGCTGATCCCCAGGACAATAGCCGGAATCAGTCAAGATGAAGCCACAGTGATTGTGGTAGCTTCATACTGACTGAGACAGTTTTGGCTCTTGGACCTTCTCCAATTGTTCAGTCAACCTCCCTTCTGTCTCCTTGTCTGTCAGGACATAGAGTCTCAGAATCAAGGCCAGATACTGCATCTGGACCCTCCAGTCATTACATCTGATGGCCTGGGTGCAGTTGGATGAGCAGTACCAATAGACAATGTCCCATACAGGTTCAGGAAATCCTGGCTCAAAATAGAAATGCCTCCACTAGGAAATCCTATGCCACAAAATGGAAAAGATTTTCCATATGGGCAGCCCAGGACAATATGGACCTGGTTAAGGCTCCAATACCAAAGGTTCTAGGCTACATATTATCTCTGAAGCAAAAAGATCTCACATTTAGCTTCCTGAATGTCCATCTGTTTGCAGTTTCTGTATGTCGTGCTTTGATTCGGTCATAATCAGTCTTCTCACCTCCCACAGTGACAAGATTTCTCAAAGGACTTTTGCACTGGTGCCCCCTGGTTAGAGTCCCAGCTCTTGGAATCTCAACATTGTCCTTTTACAACCTCTTTCATAATGTTCTTTGTACCATCTCACTGTCAAGGTGTCATTCTTGGTAGTCATCACATCAGCCTGAAAAGTGAGCAAGATGTTGGCTGGACTGCCATATAAAACTTTCCACAGTAACAAGGTGGTGATGAGACCATATCCTAAGTTCATTCTGAAGATAATGTAGGAGTTCCATCTGAACCTGTTGATTCCCTTACCTGTATTTCTGAAACTACGCTCCTCTTCAGGAGAAAAGAAACTACATTCTCTATATTTCCAGGACCCTGCTCTACTAGCTGAACAGGGCAAAATCTTTCAGACTCTCCCCACCTCTTTATAACTCTGTTGGGTAGCTTCAAAGGTCAGGCGATTTCTTTTCAACTGTTGTCAAAGTGGATCACTCAGTATATCTTCACCTGTTACCACCCTTCCTACAAATATCAGAACACACTGCACCAGAACTCAGGCGACACCTTTGGCCTGCTTCACAAATGTACCAATTGCTGAGATCAGTAAAGCAGCTACTTAGAGTAACCCAATTACCTTTGTGAAGCACTATGCATTTGGCATAGTGGCCAGAGCAGCAGTTAGTTTCGGAGGGGCGGTTAATTTAGTTACTGTTCAACTCATATGGCTGTGACTCCTCTCCCACCTCCAAGGAGGATACTGCTTGTCAGTCACCTAGAGTGGGATCCACACTGACACTTACTTGAAGAAGAAAATACGATTACTTACCCTACAGTAACTGTGGTTCTTGGAGTGATGATGTCAATGTGGATCCCAGAATCTGTCCTCCTTCCCAGCTACCACAGGGTTTGAAGTGCGAGAGAACTGAGGGAGGGGGCGGGGCTACCCCACCCTTTATATCCTGGTATGGGAGCATGCTGAGGCACAGAGTGCAAGCACAAACCTGTCAGGCACCACTAGCTAAAAACTCTAGTCTCGTGTGTGATGCGCATGTGCACCTAGAATGGGGTTCAAAAAGTTACTGTATGATGAGTAAACATATTTTGTTGCAGGGATATTTAAATACTAATTTCAATGTTAAGAATGCACTTCCAACTGTTCTTAAATATATACAAATACCCCTGTCTATTCTTACACATGTCGTCTGTACGTGGAAAGAGACACAGGTTAAGCTGGCATAGAAAGTTTTTGTGACACCAGATAAATTACATGAAATCAATATATTTCTCTCGAATCTCTGTTAGAAAAGTTGTGGGGACATTAGTTCTTTCTTCCACTTCTGATGGTCTTGTCCATTCGTTATGTAGTTATGGTCTGTGATTAAAGCTAACTCATTTGATATTGCCACTTTTAACTCACTTTGGCTTCTGAAGGTCTTTGTTTTGGACCTGTTCTTGCATTTGCCCATTGAAAAGTTATTACAGACATTTGTGTGGATATTTGATTCTTGTGTTGTAAAGTTTTTTGACAAGTTCCTTGAAAAGGAATCCTGACCCCACACAAGTAGGATAGATTCAATAACTTGGCTCATTCTGGCAATAGATAAGCTAACTCTGTCTTTGCATGGCTAACATCAACACTTGATTGCTTTGTGGCTACCATTCTTTAATTATGTTAATCACAATTTGGTCAGTAATTACATATTTATTCTTGTTGATAGATATTATGGAAGCATGGGGAGAAGTTCTCTAGTTGTGAGGCTGCACCAGGAATTTCCTTTAATGACACCTCTGAAGATATTTCTTCATAATCTTGTGCCCTTTTGTTTGTTTGTTTTGAAACAAACATTCTTTTAGACTACAAATCAGAGCATTTCTGAATTTTCCAGTGTCAGTGTTGTTAGAAGGGTTGTGTAGTTGTGAAGTTTCAATGTGTTAAAAAAATTTATACTTTTTCAAGATGTTCAAACTTGAAGTCTCATTGTTTTGGGAATAATTTTGTGAGGAATTAATGTAGTTGGAGCCCCAAACTTTCACATTTTTAAGTCAATTAGTGTCCTAACTAGGGTAATAAATACAGGGACTAGATTCTATGCTGCACCAGCAGGGCATGTCAGGCAGGCGAAGGATGGATAGCTGGAGCACAGAGCACTTTGGCCATTTGCCCTGCCCAGCCAGCACTTGGGGCTACAGGTGCTGTGGTGAAGGGATAGTGTAATTATCCTCATGACAAGTGTTTTAAAATTTAAAATTAAATTTAAAGTAAATTCAAAAGTTTAAGGTAAGAAATGCATAGTTAGGGCACCCAAACAACCTTATTTCTGCCAGTGACGTGAGGAAAAAAAATATGAAAAAAGATCTAATGTTCTTTAAGAACCAATTAATATAATTTGGGAGCACAAACATTAAAATACATCAGTTCCAGTTGCTTATTGCAAGATGGGGATAGATTCCCTGGTCCACTCATGCCATGTAAGCACTGCAGAGTAGTCTTACAGCAGCCAGAGATAGCCCTTGAAGAATACCTCTGTGAAGGGAACTCTCTGCTGGTGCCTCTCCCCCCAGCCCCAGGCTGCTGCAGTGAGAGAGGGCCAGGGGGAGTCATTTCTCCCCGCTGCAGCCCCGGGGCAGCGTGCACCCCAAACCCTTCATCCCTGGCCCCACCCCAGAGCCCTCACCCCCAGCCGAAGCCTTCACTCCTGCTCCCCAACCCTCTGCCCCAGCCCTGAGCCCCCTCCCGCACCCTGATCCCCTCATCCCTGGCCCCACCCCAGAGTCTGCACCTCAAAACCCTCATGCCCGCCCCGGCCCTTCCCCCCCCGGGGCCTGCTCTCCCAGCCAGAGCCCTCCTCCCCTCCCCCCACGCCCCAACCCTCTGCACCAGCCCTGAGCCCCTTCCCACACTCTGAACCCCTCAGCCCCATCCCCGCCACACATCATCTCTTTGCTACCAGTTTCCTCATACCCGCCTCCCGTGTGAGCACTGCTTGACAATCACCCATGTGTGGAATACACATGGAGACCAGCACTTGAAGAAGAAGTGGAGGTTACTTACTGTAACTGGAGGTTCTTTGAGATGTGTGGTCTCTATCTGTATTCCACTATCCACCCTCTGCTTCGGATACTGTTGGATTTGCAGTAAGAAGAGGAACTGGAGAGGCATCCATCTGCACTGCTTCATATACTCTCAGGAGCAGGAGGAGAGCTACTGCACATATGCGGGCCAATGGACACTGCTTGGAAGAACTTTTGGACTCAGGCGCATGTGTACCCACATATGGAATACAGACTGGGACCACACATCTAGAAGGATCTCCAGTTACAATAAGTAACCTCCACTTTTCATTCATCCATTGTCTTCTCCTGTGTCCAACTTTACATTGCCATATTTGGTTTAGCACTAGTGGCATATTATGGAATTGCCAAAAGTAAATGAGATCACCAGGAAACCACATACAATTGACACATTGGTGGGAGGTGGGGGGATAAATTCAAGAAGACTTTTACCCTGTGAGCTCAGGGTTGAGCAAATTTCGAAGCCGAGGTAACTCAACCTCTTTCTGAACCAGTATTTGCTGCAGATAGTTTTGCTCTTGTATTATTTATTTGGTCTAACATATATTTAAATGCTTTGAAATGTTCACTCCAGGTGGTGTAAAAAAATCAAACTGTCATCAGAATAAACAATAATATAATATCTTTCTTCGCCATTAGGAAAAGATTGTGAACGAAGTGGTTATATTCACATGGAGAAATGTTTAATACCTGATACATTCTTTTCCAAATGAATTGCGTTCTTCAGAAAGCCTCCAGAACCATATTTAGGTCCAAAAACAATTTGCAATATCCAGTTTTTTAAATATTTATTTCAATTCAACTTGACTAAGCTTGTATCTGTGAAAGTCATGTGCCATTAATCCATTTGCATTTGTTTATTCAGTTGCCTGTAATCAAATGCTACATGCCATTTGGCAGTGGATTTGAGTGCATTGTTCAGAGATGGACATTCCTTTATAATCTTTCTCTCCATCAGAGTCAAAAGTTTCTAGCACTGATTCCTGTGCAGACAATGTGAGCGTACGTGGGGTTGAACCTGTTTTAGTTTTTAACCAGATGAGGATGTCCATCTCCCATACAGGCTGTATTTGGAAAACAAAGACTAATATTTTTTCATCAAGACTGACAGTTCCACTTTCTCAGAAGCAAATGCATCTGAAATTTCTCTTTATTTCTCAACCTGCTTTAAGTAAGATTCAGCTTCTATAGAAGGACATTTGATGTTTTTCCTCCGCATTACGCAAATTGTCATACTGTTGCAGTGAATTAAACAAAGGGTAAAATTTTCCAGAGCACCTAAGTAACTTAGGCACCTACATCTTGCTGACTCTGGACTATCATCCTAATAGGGAAACTTCATTGAAAAGTAGATGCAGTATCACCTTCCAAATGCTTAAAAATCTTAACTTCAAATATGTTTTGAATCTAAAACATGGCACTTTCAAACAGTGAGTTATTCCCTTTACTTGTTTCGCTCTCTGCTAACGAGGTACTGTGACATTCCCCAAGGTTGAATCTTGACTGTTGAACAGCGGTGTCCCCTTAATTCTCTAGTCTGGGGTGCCTTTTATACTGCTCTGCTGTCAGAACAGCCACTCCTGGCCTGCTCACGCCGCCTTCAGTGTGCAAAATCACACCCAGCTGAATACATGAATGCTCTCCCAGCCATTCATGAATTATATGTAGGGTGACACCCGCATATTCCCAGTCCCAGCCTTGCACCCCAGAAATGTGCATCTTACACTGTTCAGTACACTCCTGGACACTGTAAGCTCATAGGCGAGTATTCCAACACTTGGAATGATTATGCATCAGTCCGTCTTATCTGAAGTAGAGGTTTCCCAAACACTTCAGTCAAACACACTAGTTTAGATAAAACAATAAATAAGTTTATTGACTAGAGAAAGATAGATTTTAAGTGATAATAAGTGATAAGGCATAGAAGTCAGAATTGGTAACAAAAGAAATAAAAGGATAAACACGCAAGCTAATTCCTAAACTTTAGCAAGGCTAGTTGTTTTAAAAGCAAAATAGGTTGTCTCACCATAAATAGCAATACATTTCACAGGCTGCGTCTTCTTCCAGCCTGAAACCCCTCCCCTCTTGGTTCAGCGTCCTTAGATATTCATTGCTGTCATGAGCAGAGAGAAGGGAGGTCAAGAGAAGAGGTGGCTAGAGGCATTTTTCCCTGCTTCTTATACTTCAACCTTTGTGTTCTGGAAAAATCCTTCCTGGGTCATGGGGGCAGGCAGTTCCATTGCGTACATGAGGTCCAAATTGCCTTTCAGATGAATTGGTGAATCTTCGATTAAACAGGTAATGGCGTTTTAGCACCTAGCCGGCATGCCAGTGTTTCTTTTTCTCGGAGAAATTGGCTTATGGGTGTAACCCAGAATTATAACATATTTCAGTAACAGTCATACAGTAAAATCCCATGGTGAACATGGGGTACAGGGAGTCACGGGTACTTTTTAAATTTACCTTCCTTTTCTGTTCAGGATTTCCCAAACATTCATGTCCTCCCTCGTGAAATAGTCCAGGCCACTGTTTCTTGAAAGATAATGGAGCAAATACTTAAGCAATCAATTTGCAAACATCTAGAAGATAATAAGGTGATAAGTAACAGCATGGATTTGTCAAGAACAAATCGTGTCAAACCAACCTGATAGCTTTCTTTGACAGGGTAACAAGCTTTGTGGATAAGGGGGAAGCGGTAGACATTGTAAAGCTTTCGATACTGTCTCACATGACCTTCTCATAAACAAACTAGGGAGATGCAACCTAGATGGAGCTACTATAAGGTGGGTGCATAACTGGTTGGAAAACCATTCCCAGAGAGTAGTTATCAGTGGTTCACAGTCATGCTGGAAGGGCATAATGAGTGGGTTCCCGCAGGGATCAGTTCTGGGTCCGGTTCTGTTCAATATCTTCATCAATGATTTCGATCAGTGATCGGCAACCTTTGGCATGCGGCTCGCCAGGGTAAGCACCCTGGCGGGCTGGACCAGTTTGTTTAGGGGAAGCGGCGTGGGCCGAGGGATGTGCTGGCCGCCACTTTCTGCCGCCCCCATTGGCCCGGAGCGGTGAACCATGGCCAGTGGGAGCCACGATCAGCCGAACCTGCGGACGCGGCAGGTAAACACACCGGCCCGACACCCTGGCGAGCCGCATGCCAAAGATTGCCAATCCCTGATTTACATAATGGGATAGAGCATACACTTATAAAGTTTGCAGATGATACCAAGCTGGGAGGGGTTGCAAGTGATTTGGAGGATAGGATTAAAATTCAAAATGATCTGGACAAACTGGAGAAATGGTCTGAAGTAAACAGGATGAAATTCAATAAGGACAAATGTAAAGTATTCCACTTAGGAAGGAACAATCAGTTGCACACATACAAAATGGGAAATGACTGCCTAGGAAGGAGTACTGCGGAAAGGGATCTAGGGGTCATAGTGGACCACAAGCTATATATGAGTCAACAGTGTAACTCTGTTGCAAAAAAGCGAACATCATTCTGGGATGTATTAGCAGGAGTGTTGTAAGCAAGACACAAGAAGTAATTCTTCCGCTCTACTCCACGCTGATTAGGCCTCAACTGGAGTATTGTGTCCAATTCTGGGTGCCACATTTCAGGAAAGATGTGGACAAATTGGAGAAAGTCCAGTGAAGCGCAACAAGAATGATTAAAGGCTCTAAAACATTACCTGTGAGGGAAGATTGAAAAAATTGGGTTTGTTTAATCTGGAAAAGAGAAGTCTGAGAGGGGACATGATCAGTGTTCCCTCTAATTTTTTATGTCCATGTGCAGAATGTTTTGTTATGTGTACCAATATGGAGGTGATGTTTGGTGGGGGTGGGGCTGAGGGGTTCGGAGTGTGGGAGGGGGCTCAGGGCTGGGGCAGAGGGTTGGAGTGCGGGGGGTGAGGGCTCTGGCTAGGGGTGTGGGCTCGGGTGGGGCTGGAGATGAGGGGCCTGGGGTGCAGGAGTGGGCTCAGGGCTAGGGCAGAGGGTTGGGGTATCGGCAGATCAGGGCTTTTGCTGGGGGTGTGTACTCTAGGGTGGGGTCAGGGATGAGGGGTTTGGGGTGCAGTCTGCCCTGGGGGCCCAGGGAGAGGTGCCTCTCCATGGCAGCGCCGGCTGGGCTGGGCAAGGCGAGGCCAGGGGAGAGGCGCCTCTCCCGGGATGTGGAAGTTCTGGCGTGGTTGGGCCGGGGGATGGGCTCCTCTCCCTGGCAGCTCAGGCTGGGCTGGGCTGGGCTGGGCTGGGCTTGGCCAGGGGAGGGGTTCCTCTCCCCAGTCGTGGCAGCTCCGGCTGGGCTGGGTCAGGGGAGGGGCGCCTTTCCCCACCTGCGTGGCCCTTGATAGCCTGCTGCATGGCCGCGCAGCTTAGAGGGAACTTAGGACATGATAACAGTTTTCAAGTACATCGAAGGTTGTTACAAGGAGAAGAGAGAAAAAATTGTCCTTCTTAACCGCTGAGGACAGGACAAGAAGCAATGAGCTTAAATTGCAGCAAGGGAGATTTAGGTTGGACATTAGGAAAAACTTCCTAACTGTCAGGGTGGCTAAACACTGGAATAAACTGCCTAGGGAGATTGTGGAATCTCCATCATTGGAGATTTTTAAGAGCAGGTTAGACAAGCACCTGCCAAGGATGGTCTAGATAATACTTAGTCCTGCCATGAGTGCAGGGGACTGGACTAGATGACCTCTTGAGGTCCCTTCCAGTCCTATGATTCTATGATTCTTCTTACTAAGGCCATACCTTGACTAGAGATTGTTATCATGTTGTAACTCAGTTGTGCCCTCGAGTACACAAAAGACTCCAAAAGGTTGGAGGATGTGCTTCAAATCTTGCTATGTAGCGTATGGCCCCCACTAGACTTCAACTCAACTGTCACTGTCACTGTCACTAGGCATACACTGTACTAAACAAGTGAGATTAGTCCTCTGCTGGCTCTTTCATGCTGCCCTCTCTGGCCAGGAAATTAAACTCTACTGCTGCGGGGTCAACCCGGTCAGAAGTCACCTAACAGTTTAAAATTCCCAGTGCAAATGCATGGCTCCTGTTTGTGACCAACTGTTCATGGTGAACACCTTCCTTTAATGAACTCATTCATGCTTCCTGATACTTATCCCTAGACCCCAGCCAAGGTGCTGCCAGCACGCTTCCTCCTGCCGAGCCCAAAATGTCAGTGCTCTGGTTAGCTTTGGACCGAGGCATATGCAATGTGGGACCCCCATGACTCACAACAGGAATCATCAGGTCTACAGTAGGATTTTGGGGCACCTCACATAGCTGGTAATTCAATGGATAGGGGACCAGTGCCATGAAAAATTATGGCTATGAAGGTGGCCTCCTGGAATATCAAGGATAGTAGCAACAGGTCCAGGTGGGCACCTAGACACATTCCTTTTCTGAGGAATTGGAGAGAATTATGACAAACCCAGACTGTGTGATGGATACAGAGAGTGGCACCTGGCAGGGTTCTGGAAGGGAGGAGATGGCTTATCTGCAGACCCAGCCCTCTGATTCCAGGGAGATTCAAACCCAGCCCTCTGAGCTCCAAGAGACCTATGATTCCTAGATTCCAAGGTCAGAAGAGGCCATTTTGAACATCTAGTCTGACCTCCTGGCATCTGAATAACTCCTTCCTGAGTCTCATGACCTGTCTGGAGACACACAGGCCAACCCACGCCAGATGACAGAGATCAAGGAGGCGGCATTGGAGGAGATGCCATCGCAGCCTGGTAAGGGATTGTTTTTTTATTTACTTGGTGTGTGGGTAAAAACCTTTGTGGTGTTACGGAGGCTGCCATTGCTGTTGTTGAAAGGCTTGTACGAGTGGGAAGTACCCAGCTCTTCCAAACGTCTCCTTCTCCTCCATCTTGGAAAGCTGGGGGCAAGGGGAATTCAGAAGTTAACTGCATAAGCGGAAGTTACTAAGGTTTAACCAGGAGAAGACTTTATTGCTGTAAGATGAGCAGCTAACAACTCCAGCTGTATGGGTACTGTCACGCAAGCAGCAGACAGCCTAGCATTTTTCAAACTTGTAAAAGCAGCAAATCAAAGCACGCAATTTCATGAAAGTAGTCAGTAAAAGTCATTTTAATCAGACACACATAGCTTAAGTGATAATGCACGGTAGTGCACTTGTATCTTGTGCATCTTGGGTAAGAAGTAAATGAAAACTTGTGGTTTCAAAAGAGTTTAAAAGTGGCCTGTAGCTAAACCAATTCATTTGCACATAACAGAGCATGCAGTTACACGAGCAACCCTTCAGTCAGGCCAAGGTGGACACACTGATATTGGCTGTGGAAAGTATCAAAAATATTCTACTATAGTAGGCTGTTAATTTTAGAGCTAATTTTTTACTCATTCTTCTGGGTCAATATCTGAGGGTGTTTAATGCAGCCAATATTCTAATCCATTTTTAATAATTCTCAGCCCTCCTTCCCTGATAGCAGAAATGCCCTCTCCACATATCAATCAAGTCGCCTGTACCCCAGTTCTGCTGCATAGTCAGTGGGCTTTTGGTTCTAGTGTCTGCAGCAAGTCAATATTATCCAGGACTTCCTGAAATTTATAGGAATTAGGGCTGTCAAGTGATTTAAAAAATTAATCATGATTAATCACACTGTTAAACAATAATAGAATACCATTTAAATATATTTGGATGTTTTCTACATTTTCAAATATATTGATTTCAATTACAACACAGAATACGAAGTGTACAGTGCTCACTTTATATTACTATTTTTATTACAAATATTTGTACTCTAAAAATCAAAAGAAATTGTATTTTTCAATTCATGTCATACAAGTACTGTAATGCAATCTATTTATCATTAAGGTTGAACTTACAAATATAGAATTGTGTACCAAAAAATAACTGCATTCAAAAATAAAACAATGCAAAACTTTTTTAGAGCCTACAAGTCCACTCAGTCCTACTTCTTGTTCAGCCAGTCACTCAGACAAAAAAGTTTGTTTACATTTGCAGGCAGTAATGTTGCCCACTTCTTGTTTACAATGTCACCTGAAAGTGAGAACAGGCATTCGCATGGCACTGTTGTAGCCAGCGTCACAAGATATTTACTTGCGCTAAAGATTCATATTCAAAGATCCAGATGCGCTAAAGATTCATATGTCCCTTCATGCCTCAATCACCATTCCAGAGGACATGTGTCCATGCTGATGACGGGTTCTGCTTGATAATGATCCAAAGCAGAGTAGACCGACGCACGTTCATTTTCATCATCTGAGTCAGATGCCATCAGCAGAAGGTTGATTTTCTTTTTTGGTGATTCGGGTTCTGTAGTTTCCACATTAGATTGTGGCTCTTTTAAGACTTCTGAAAGCATGCTCCACAACCTTGTCCCTCTCGGATTTTGGAAGCCACTTCAGATTCTTAAACCCTGGGTCGAGTGCTGTAGCTATCTTTAGAAATCTCACCATTGGTACCTTCTTTGTGTTTTGTCAAATCTGCAGTGAAAGTGTTCCTAAAACGAACAACATGGTGCTGGGTCATCATCCAAGACTGCTGTAATATGAAATAGATGGCAGAATGCGGGTAAAACAGAGCAGGAGACATATTATTCTCCCCCAAGGAGTTCAGTCAAAATTTCATTAACACATTATTTTTTTAACGAGCATCATCAGCATGGAAGCATGTCATCTGGAATGGTGGCCGAAGCATGAAGGGGCATACGAATGTTTAGCATATCTGGCATGTAAATACCTTTCAATGCCGGCTTCAAAATTGCCTGTTCTCACTTTCAGGTGACATTGTAAATCATTATCTCCCGTAAATGTTAACAAACTTGTTTGTCTTAGCGATTGGCTGAACAAGAAGTAGGACTGAGTGGACTTGTAAGCTCTAAAGTTTTACATTGTTTTGTTTTTGAGTGCAGTTATGTAACAAAAAAAATCTACATTTGTAAGTTGCACTTTCACGATAAAGAGATTGCCCTACACTACTTGTATGAGGTGAATTGAAAACTACTATTTCTTTTGTTATTTTTACAGTGCAAATATTTGTAATAAAAATAGTAATATAAAATGAACACTGTACACTTTGTATTCTGTGTTGTAACTGAAATCAATATATTTGAAAATGTAGAAAAACATTCAAAAATATTTAATAAATTTCAATTGGTATTCTATTGTTTAACAGCGATTAAAACTGCAATTAATCGTGATTAATTTTTTTGAGTTAATCGCGTGAGTTAACTGCGATTAATCGACAGCCCTAATAGGAATTATGAGTACCTTAGATCCTGTCTGCACATTGTTCCCTTGGCCCTTTTTGATGATGAATAATATCTGAATGTGAAGTATCACTTTCAAAAAGTTCAGCTTTCAAGTACTATTAGTCATTTATGAGAGAAAGAGTTACCAGGGTGTATGCTGCTTTTCTTGCTGCACCTGGGAGAAAGTTGGACTGTAATCTGTGTGCAAAGGTTCCCATAATTTATAGCCATAGATACTAACAGCACGCTTAATTTTTTATCCTCCTACAGGCCCTTCCACTTTCACCGCTGCTGGGCTAGAAGACCCATGACAGCAATGGAGAGGCCACAAAACTCTGATGCAAGGAAGGGAAGATAAGGGAGGATATGCATCAGGACCTACAGATTAACACTAGCCAGAGATCTGACCACTCATTCAGATATCAGTCTACACTGGAAGAGGAAGACCAACACTATGACTGTCAGACTAGTGCTGAGTTATCGGCTACATGATAAAGAGATGGAAAGGGAAGGCAGGGAATTCCAGAGATAAATGTTTGAGAGATTTTTTTGAGGTGACTGGAGAGAGATTCTCAAGCAAGTCTGCTGTCCCTGTCTATGTCCTGTGCAAGCTATGCCTGCTCCCTCATGTCTGCACTACCACATACTCCAGAATTTGAAGAACTCTACCATTTGGGGAGAGAAAGAAGCAACTGTTACCCTATATACTACACTTCTGTGCAGAGGAAAGGGAAAGAAAAACACCATGCAACTGAGATGAATTTCCATTACCTTTAAAGAATCTGATGTTCCTTATGGGTGAAAAAGAATGCATTTATAATTGAGGGGATATGCAGTGTTTATACTAAGTTGTTCTATAAGCTAATGCATTTGGATTAAACTGGTAGTACTGCACTGTTTGATTATGTGAGTTTAAAAGAGTGGATGCCTTTTGAAAAGTTCTGTACAGTTCCATGGTTTCACAACCTTCTCTGCGTTGTGCTGTTTTGCTCTAAAGTTTGTGTTTTTAATAAAGTTTATGTTCAAACCAGAACTCAGTGTGATACTCGGCCTTGTAAATACATTGATAACAAGGCAAATAATTCAATTAAAAATCCCCTGTTGATTCCTCATGTAAGTTAAGCATGGCAGCATAGAGGACATCTCTTACACGGTGGGCGGAAGTGTTCTCCGCTTGAATTTGAAGACGTCTGACTTCTGAAAGACAGAGACTAGTGGTTCCACTTCAGCACTCAATTCAGGTCTGAAAATTTTACTTTTGTTTATATTATTATTACTACAAAAATGTAAAAGCCAGAAGGGACCATTATGATCATCTAGCCCGATATCCTGCATAACACAGGCTAGGGAATTTCACCCGTAGATTCCTGCATCAAGTCCAGTAACTTGTAGTTGAGCTAGGTCAGATTTTTTAGAAAGGTAACTTGAGTTACAGTCCAACTAACAGAGACTCCACTACATTCCTAGGTAAGTTGTTTCAATGGTTAGTTACTCTCCCTGTTAAAATGTGTGCCTTGTTTCTAGGCTGGGTTTATCTAGCTTCATCTTCCAATCATAGCAATCACATTCTCCACAGAACAGACACTCTGAGTAAGCAGTCATCTCCAGTGGCCTTTCAGCCTTTCAAAGGCACTCTCCAGTACCGTTCTACGTCTGCTGAGGGTATAGCTAATCCTTCTTCTCCCAGGCAGCCTCACATCTGAGTTAGGCCCTCAAAAGCCAGTGGTCATGCTGGGTCCCCCAGAACGGCCATATGCCCATAAACTCCATTGATGTCCATATTACTTTGTGAGAACAGGGTCCTGGATTGTCCAAGCTGGAAGTGTGGACCTCCTGAGCACCCTCACATCGTGCACTTTGCCAGGGCATTCTGTGCATAAGTACATCAGTCTCCCACAGTAGTCAACCAAAGCCTGCATCACAAGGGAGTAGTAGCCATCAAAGCTGATATACTCCCCTGTGCCCAGGGGAGAGCATAATATGGGGATGTGAGTGAGTTCAGGGACCCCTGATGCTGACATCCCTTGTGAATTTCAGGGATTTTGCCCAGCTTCAGAACTCCAAGCTGCAACACAGCACTGATGGCCTCACAAAACTCTACCATCAGGAAGCCCATGGTGGATCTTCTGAGCCTGAGTGGGTTCCCAACAACCTGTAAAATCAGTGATAGCTTCCAAAGTGCAATTGCCACACCCTTATCAATAGGTATTGGTGTTCTGGTGCTCCTGACAGATTTCATGAAGCGTGGTCTTCCTCGTCCACTGCTGATCATCCCACATCTGAGGGAAAACGTAGTCCCACCCCTCTGTACCTATGGGTCTGCACCAATAAGAGCTTCATCTGTTAAGAACTCACCCATCCATTCTCAGAACTGTACCATGTGTATCATGTCCTCCTATTGAGTGCCCCACAGGCAGAGTCTCTCCTGGTACTGACAGTACCACTCCATTGTTTCCTCTTAGCTCCTTCTATAGCTGCTAATATCCAATATCAATTCTCTAAAAATCCACTCTTTGGGATGTGAGAAATCCATGCTGGAACAGAAGATCAAGAAGTATTTCACAAAAGAAGCAGATAAGTGTAGAAACATGTAGCAGTTTATATACTTTCTGCACAGAAAAGCAACTTCTGGAACTTGGAGTAAATCTGAGGGGCTGACCTGTACTTCCATAATTCCCTGTGCACATGTGTTCTCCCAGAATGCTGTTTGCAGTGACCCCAAAAACATTGCTGCTAACATGGCTGAGTGCATCAGTAGTGTGGATGCAAGGGGTTTCAGCATGTCCACTGAACACAAATGGGGACTGATCCTCATCTCCACAAAGGCCCAGTCCACACATAAAAGCTGCACTGGTTAAGAATGTCTCCTTATTTCCATGAGAGCTGGTGTATGTCCACACACACACTTGTCTGTTTCCCATCAGTAGATCTGTGTAGTTAAATCAATATATTTACTCCATTTTTTAAGTGGCAAACTCTATTTTGGTTGGTATTAAATTGAAATATAACAAAACCAGTGTGAGGCGTCGTCTCACTGCTATCCAACTCTGCACTGGTCATTGCAGAACTCACTTGACTGTTTATTTTCTGCACTCTACTGCTGATGACTCAGGATGCCCAGAAGTCATCCCGCAGTCTAATATTGTTTTTACATTGAACCATCATTAAACCAACATGTATCTGTCTGGCACTATGAATCATTTTAAATAAAAATCTTTTCTGTGACTCTCCCAATAATTTAAATTTCCTGGGAAGGGAAAATTAATGAGAAATTTCTGGAGGCACAACAGCATGTTCCAATTTCTATATATAAGAACAATGGACATGCAAATCAAAAGTCAATGACCTTGACTGGAGAGGCATGTCTAGGGAGATGGAGCTCCAGATGGTCTGTGAAATGCTGGACATGGAGACAGGAAGGTGGGGGAACCTCCCAGAGGTGATTAGGGGACAGTAGTCCTTGTATGGGGGATAAAAAAAGGCTTTTGCATTGCCTCCAGGCAGTGCTGCTAATAAAATGGTCCTTATAGTAATGTTTAAATAATGTCAAATTCAGGGTCAGGTGGAGGTAAGGGAAGATCTTTGGACACAGCAGAGCGGAGACTGTGGCTGGCAGACCAGGAAAAAATGAGAGAAGGAATTTTTGAAGCTGTTCCATGCTGTATAAATATTTAAAGAGTCATTGGGCCAGAGAGAGAATGACTCTGTGGCCTGGCGGTTAGGGAACCCACCTGGGAGGTCCAGTTCTCCAGCTCCAATCATTCTTTAATTTCTTTATCCAAAGTGGAACAGCTTGAACAGGGGAGACTGAGGGCAATTCACATCTGTGTTTTCCATAGCTCAGTGGTTAGAGCACTCCTTACAGATGGGAAACTCTCTTCAAATTCTTTCTTCCATCAGGCAGAGGGGGGAATTGAACCACATCCCAAGTGAGTGCTCTAACTGCAGGGCTAAAAGTTACAACACGGCTGGTACCACCACCACTTCCTTCTCCAGCTGTTTGTATGGAGCTAGCTGTTCACCTAACTCATTCTTACAAGAAGTGGCTTAAGCTGCCTGACTCCAGGAGACCGGCTCCCATTCGTGAATCGCTAGCACATGTAGCTGCCTCCCTGCAGCCCATACTTAGGAGCCTATCTCCGGGAGAGGAGTGGGGGTTAGCACACACACCTCTTGTCAGTATCTCCCACTGGCTAGTTTAGGTGGCTCCCTGCCAACCATGCTGGCTGTTGTGAATTGCATTCTCAAGCACCTATCTCTCCCCATTCATTGTATAGGGACCCTAGGCACCTGACTCAGGCTTTGTGAATCACAGAGGTGTTCTAAGTGCCTAAAAGCTAGGCACTGCAATGCTCTGCATTACAACGCCTAAGCACCACTGTGAATCCAGGACCAGGTTTCTGTGTTTAAAATTCCATGCACTAAACCCTCATTCGTTTGTTTTTTTAAAGTCTCTTGCCAAAATGTATTGCACATTGTAATTGTCTCTAATAGCTTAAATCAGTGAAGAGTTGTTAGTTACTCTGACAGTTTCTTCCCACCCCCACTGCACACCTGTGTAAGGATCAGGCAGAATCTCACCCTAAATTAGAAGTCCAGGTTCATTTTTTCAAAAGAAACTGAGCCCTGAAGGTGGCTGCTGGATCACAAGCTGCTGTGAGCAGGCAGCCAGACTCACAGGCCACAGGAGGAGAAGGATGGAGGGCCGGATGCTTTGCTCTGCTGAGTCTGCATTGTGCCATTCTGGGGTATAAAACTAATTTAAATCAAGCTCAGATGGCCAGCCGAGGATTTATCTGGTGTGGAGGAGTCCCTAGGTGGCACAGAGCTGATGTAGCAGCTCCTGTGTTACACTCCTCCCAATCCCCAGTGCAGATTGTGACCAGATGATACTATATGTGGCCAATCCTTGGATGCCAGAATGGCCCCTGTGGGCCAGTGGATGTTGACATAAGGTGGAACAACCTTCAGGCTGCTCTTCCTCTTGATGGAACCAGTGTTGTTGCAAACCCACTACAGGAGCTGCAGAGGCGGCTTACTGCTACCTTCTTTCCACCCAACCCTGGACTCATGCTGAACACTGCTCAGCTAATCTGGAGGATCTCTCTAGAGTCTGTAAACCCAGGAAATCTTAAAAAGAAGAGGTTTTAAAATCATTAATAACAGTAAATATGGCCACATTTTTAAAAGAAAAAGTGCCAAATTCTCTGCTGGTGTAAATTGATGCAATTCCATTGAAGTCAATGGGAATGCATGGGGGAGTGAGTGAAGGCACAAAGGCTTTATTCATGAATTAATCCTGATTTCTATGAATATATTGTTATTCATAAGTATGCATGAATAGTTTAAATGAACATATTTTAATCTATTGCTTATTTGTGAACTGTTGACAGACTATTTCGTGTTCATGCTGTGAGTTTGGACACTTAAATTATGTAGTATTGTTCCTGCTCCATGACTTGAAGTTTTTATAAACAGTAATGAATGAAGAACAACAAAGTGGCATTTTATCATGAAATGTTCCGATTTGCAGTTATTTTTACAGCTACCTGGCAGTCATCCAAATTCTTGTGAAAAATGAATAACAACCTCACAAATCATAATGAGCCAAATTCAGAGCTTTTCTTCACAACATTTGCAAATCATAGACTCATAGGCTTTAAGGCCAGAAGGTACCATCATGATCTAGTCTGACCTCCTGCATATTGCAGGCCACAGAGCCTCACCACCCACTCCCGTAATAGACCCATAACCTATTGCTCAGTTCATGCCAGCAAATGACCCATGCCCCATGCTGCAGATGAAGGCAAATAAACTCCAGGGTCTCCGCTAGTTTGACCTGAAGGACAATTCCTTCACGATTGCAAATATGGCAGTCACTTAGACCGTGAGCATGAGACAGCTGTCTTGTCTCCCATCTGCAGCTCTTGGAGATATTTGCTTCTAGCGGTCACGGATGGGCCACATGCCATTTTAGGCAACCTCACCATCAAGCACAGTCTTGAAACAAGTTACGTTTTTTGCCCCCACTACTCCCCTTGCAAGGCTGTTCCAGAACTTCACTCCTCTGATGGTTAGAAACGTTCATCTAATTTCACACCTAAACTTGTTGATGGCCAGTCTAGATCCATTTGTTCTTGTGCCTTTAATGTAAATAACTCCTCCCTCCCTAGTGTTTATCCCTCTGATGTATTTATAGAGAACAATCATATCTTCCCTCAGCCTTTGTTATGTTAGGCTAAACAAGCCAAGCTCCTTAAGTCTCTTCTCATAAGGTAGGTTCCTCATTCCTCTGATCATCCTAATAGCCCTTCTCTGCACCTGTTCCAGTTTGAATTCATCTTTCTTAAACATGGGAGACCAGAATTGCACACACTGTTGCAGATGAGGTCTCACCAGTGCCTTGTATAATGGTAATAACACTCACCTATTGTTACTGTGCCTCAGTGAGTCACAACCGAGAACACCAAATTCAGGACAAGCTGCTGAGAAATAGTGCAGACACACCCCAAAACTGGTGGTTATTCTTCCATAAGGTACACCAATCCAGGAACAAAAGTAAAGTTCTGTCTCATCACACTGGCTAACAAAAAGTCAGAAATGCAGCCTCTTTGGGTATTCCAGCCCTGGATTCAACACCCAGACACTAGACTTAATGATAAGTGGTTATTTAAAACTAATTTAATCAAACAAAGGGTTCTTCTGATCCCAAAGGACCAGCCACCTGCCCAGGTCAATATATAACTCAGATCTTACCAATAATCACTCTGTTTCCAATCCTTTAGTATCTAATATCTAAAGGTTTATTTTTAAAAAGAAAGGAAGAAAGGTGAGAGTTAAAATTAATTAAAGGAATCAAATACATACAAGTATCAGAGGGGTAGTCGTGTTAGTCTGGATCTGTAAAAAGCGACAAAGAGTCCTGTGGCACCTTATAGACTAACAGACGTATTGGAGCATAAGCTTTCGTGGTTGAATACTCACTTCGTCAGATGCATGACGAAGTGAGTATTCAAATACATACAATAATTGCAAAGTTCTTGGATCAGGCTTGAAGCAGTGATGGAATAAACTGCTGGCTTGTTAAGTCTCTGGTTGCTCCGAAATCATTGGAAAGTCCTCAGTCCCTTGGTTATAATGCTCCCATTAGTATAAGTTCATAGTCCAGAGGTTTGAGCAGGAAAGAGGCAAAATGGAGATGTTTCCAGGGCCTTTTATAGCTTCGGCTATGTGGAGGGAAACTCATTGCCTCAGTTTGTGGATGGAGTTTGGAGTCACATGAGCGAGTCACATGCCCTTGCGTGCTTTGATGAGTCATAGCAGAGGCCACTACCCATACTCTAGTTAGAATGTTCACATGAAAGTCCATCAGGTGTGGATAGGCTTCTTCCATGGTCCATTGTGTTCATTGATGAGCCATCAACTTGAATACTCCATTCACAATGTGCTGGCCAGACTGGATAAAAATTACTCTGGGGGTGCTAACACAGGAGCAAACACATTTGAAATACAGGTACATAGTCAATATTCATAACTTCAGATACAAAAATGATACATGCATGCAAATAGGATAATCATATTCAGCAAACCATAACTTTTCCATTGACACCTTACTTGACACACTTTGTACAAGATTTGTTGTGATTATATAGCAATGGTAGCAACAATGATCTACATGGTCATATTTTAATCATATAATGTCACACCTATCTCTACTGGAAATACCGCGCCTGATGGAGTAAATATATTGATGCATCCTAGGATTGCATTAGCCCTTTTCATGGCCACATCACATTAGCAGCTCATAGTCATCCTGTGATCAACCAATACACACAGGTTCTTCTCCTCCTCTGTCACTTCCAGCTGGTAAGTTGCCAGTTTATAGCAAAAATTATTGTTGTTAGTCCCTAAGTGCATAACCTTGCACTTTACACTATTAAATTTCATCCCATTTCTATTACTCCAGTTTTCAAGGTCGTCCAGATCTTGTATGATATTCTGGTCCTCTGTATTGGCAATACCTCCCAACTTTGTGCAATCTGCAAATTTTAATAGCCCTCTTGGTTAGCATTATAACCAAGGGACAGAGGACTTTCCAATGATTTCAGAGCAACCAGAGACTTAACAAGCCAGCAGTTTATTCCATTTTTGTACCAGGGTCATTAATGAAAATGTTAAATAAGATTGGTCCCAAGATCGATCCCTGAGGAACTCCACTAGTAACCTCCCTCCAGCCTGACAGTTCACCTTTCAGCATGACCCATTGTACTCTCCCCTTTAACCAGTTCCTTCCCCAACTTTTGATTCCTCTCCAGTGTAACTAATAATTTCCATGTGTAACTGTATCAGATGCCTTACTGAAATCCAGGGTTCGACCCCCAAGTTTATGGATTCATTAGATATCCTTGTTATAGGGCTTGCAATTTCATGTGCCATTTCCTTTAATATTCTTGAATGTAGAGTATCCAGGCCCCTCAGTTTGGACCCATTAAGCCGTCTGAGTCTGGCTTGTGGTAATTTCTGTTTCCATATCCTTGTTCCCATTAACCACCTTGCCACTGTCCCCAAGCTCCTCATTACTCTTATTAAAAATCGAGGCAAAGTATTCATTTAGGTGTTGGGCCATGCCTAGATTATCTTTAATCTCCTCTCCATCCTCAGTGCTTAGAGATCCCACTTCTTCTTAGAATCATAGAATATTAGGGTTGGAAGAGACCTCAGGAGGTCATCTAGTCCACCCCCCTGCTCAAAGCAGGACCAACCCCAACTAAACCATCCCAGCCAAGGCTTTGTCAAGCCAGGCCTTATAAACCTCTAAGGATGGAGAGTCCACCACCTCCCTAGGTAACCCATTCCAGTGCTTCACCACCCTCCTAGTGAAATAGTGTTTCCTACTATCCAACCTAGACCTCCCCCACTGAAACTTGAGACTATTGCTCCTTGTTCTGTCATCTGCCACCACTGAGAACAGCTGAGCTCCATCCTCTTTGGAACCCCCCTTCAGGTAGTTGAAAACTGCTATCAAATCCCCCCTCACTCTTCTCTTCTGCAGACTAAATAGCCCCAGTTCCCTCAGTCTCTCCTCATAAGTCATGTGCCCCACCCCCCTAATAATTTTTGTTGCCCTCTGCTGGACTCTCTCCAATTTGTCCACATCCCTTCTGTAGTGGGGGGCTCAAAACTGGAAACAATACTCCAGATATGGCCTCACCAGTGCCTAATAGAGGGGAATAATCACTTCCCTCGATCTGATGACAATGCTCCTACTAAAGCCCAATATGCCGTTGGCCTTCTTGGCAACGAGGACACACTGCTGACTCATATCCAGCTTTTCGTCCACTGTAATCCCCACGTCCTTTTCTGCATAACTGCTGCTTAGTCAGTTGGTCCCCAGCCTGCAGCGGTGCATGGGATTCTTCCTTCCTAAGTGCAAGACTCTGCACTTGTCCTTGTTGAACCTCATCAGATTTCTTTTGGCCCAATCCTACAATTTCTCTAGGTCATTCTGGACCCTATCCCTACCCTCCAGCATATCTACCTCTCCCCCCAGTTTAGTGTCATCCGTGAACTTGCTGAGGGTGCAGTTAATCCCATCATCCAGATAATTGATTCTTGCCTTGTTTTATTTTTATTTATATGTCTAAAGAACCTTTTACTGTTGGTTTTAATTTTCTTTGCAAGGTCCAACTATGTTTGGCTTTTTGGCAGTTATCACTTTTTCTCTATACTTTCTGACCTCCAACAGGTAGCTTTCCTTGCTGATCCATCTCTTCTTCCATTCCTTGTAGGCTTTCTGCTTTCTCTTAATCACCTGTGTGAGATGCTTACTCATCCAGTTTGGTCTGCATCCCTTCCCTGTGAATTTTTTCCCCTTGCTTGTAAAGCAGACTTCAGATAGGTTCTGCAACTTTGTCTTAAATTAATTCCAAGCCTCCTCCACATTCAGATCCTTGAGTTCTTCAGTCCAGTCCACTTCCATAATTAATTGCCCTAATTTTTAAAGTTAGCTCTTTTGAAATCAAGGACCCCAGTTGCAGATCTATTTTTGTTGATCTTTCCATTTATTTTAAACTGAATTAACTCATGATCACTTAAAGCAAGGTTGTCTCCTGCAACCAGTTTTTCTATGTGGTCCTCGCTACTTACCAGGACTAAATCTAAAATGGCATCCCCGGTCGTAGGCGCTGACTTTTGTTTTTTTCCGGTGGGTGCTTTTGAAGAGGTGTGTGTGTTGGGGGGAGGCTATTTTCAGCATATTTATATACTTCTTTCATATTCTAGTTATTGAATGTGTCTATCATTTGTATCTTTACTATTTTAATAATGATTAAATTGTTATGAACAACATAATTACATTATCATGAATTACAGTATATTTAAATCATTGTAATCACCTACAAGCTCTCTTCACTAACGTCCCAGTTTAAAGACTTTATGTCTCACTGTAGCTTTCTGAATGAAACTGTCAGCAATCTTCTTTACATCTAGTTCGCTGGTGTTGTCTTGATGCACATTAAGGACAGCGTCTGTCCCATTGATGACTGGAGATAATTTTTAAGTCTTCTGAAGCTGGAGAATCAGTTCAGGATGATACAGGCACACTAAGGATTCTTATGAATTTGCAGTACTCTGGAAACATAGTGCTTCCAGAGTACTGCAAATGACTCCAAAATCTCTTTCTTGATGGGTAACAGCTAATTTAGGCACCATCATTTTGTATGTATTGTTGGGATTATATTTTGCCATGTGCATTACTTTGCATTTAACATTGAATTTCATCTGCCATTTTGTTGCCAGGTCACCCAGTTTTGTGAGATCCCTTTGTAACTCTTTGCAGTCTGTTTTGTACTTAACGATCTTGAGTAATTTTGTATCATCTGCAAACTTTGCCACCTTACTGTTTACCCCTTTTTGCAGATAATTTGTGAATACGTTGAACAGCCCTGGTCCCAGTACAAGCCCTTGGGGGACACCACTATTTACTTCTCTCCATTCTGAAAATGGACCATTTATTCCTACCCTTTTTTTCCTATCTTTTAACTGGAGTGCCTGGGAATGCTTTCAGTATCATCTAAAGATCCTTAATTTAATTTAATGTAATGACAAGCCTTTTGTTACCTTAATCACCCTGCCTCTGTTTATAAGCAAACTCCCTGCCCCAAGGACAGAAGTTGTTAGCAGCACAGAACTCATCACATTCTACACTCAAGCTCTGGCTCCTGGGTGCTGAGCACCCACTATTTTTTTCCCCGTGATTGCTTGAGCCCTGGAGCACCCATGGAGTCGGCGCCTATGTCCCCACTTGTTGGTTCAATGACTGGTGAAGAAATCTGTCAGCTATCACATCCAGGAATATCCAGGCCCTATCATTATTAGTAGCACTGGTCCTCCAGTCTGTATCTGGGAAATTAAAGTATCCCATAATTCCCTGTAATATTTATTTCATTAGAAATATTCAAAAGGTCTCTATCCATATCCAAATTGTATCCTGGGGTCTGTAGCAAACCGCAAACGCTGTCCCAGTGGAGCATTCGCTACCTTTCTTCCCCAAAGTGATTTTGACCTGAATGGATTTTGTTTTATCCATTCAATCACTTCTAATTTCTTCACAGTCTACCTTGTCATTAATATACAATGCAACGTCACAGCTTTACCTTTATTTCTGTCTTTTCTGAATAGCACCATTCAATACCTGTACTCCAGTCATGACTACTAGTCCACCATATTTCTGTTATCCCTCTAATATCTGGTTTCACTTCCTGCACCAATAGTTCTAGTTCCTTTATTTTATTACCCAGGCTCCTTGCATTGATGTACAGACTTTGTAGTTGTTTTTGCTTGTCTTCGCTCAGATTCCTTGCCTGATTAGGAACAGTTATCTACTGCCAGTATCGCCTACCTGACTGTTACAGAATCATAGAATATCAGGTTTGAAAGGGACCTCAGGAGGTCATCTAGTCCAACCCCCTGCTCAAAGCAGGACCAATCTCCAGACAGATTTTTGCCCCAGATCCCTAAGTGGCCCCCTAAAGGATTGAACTCACAACCCTGGGTTTAGCAGGCCAATGCTCAAACCACTGAGCTATCCCTCCCCCCCATCGCCACCCATGTGCCTAAGGGCTGCAGGGACCTGGTGGCCACTGCCTGGGAGCTGCGGTAAGTGCCGCCGTGAACCTGCACCCTGAACCCTCTCTCGCACCCCAACCCCCTGCCCCAGCCTGGAGCCCCCTCCCACACCCAAACTCCCTCCCTGAGCCTGTACCCCCCCATCACCCCAATCCCCCATGAACCCCACCCCACAGCCCGCATCGCCAGCCACAGCCACAGCCCCCACCCCCTCCCGCACTCCAAACCCCTCGGCCCTAGCCCAGAGCCCGCCCCCGCACTCCAAACCTCTCATCCCTGGCCCCACCCCAGTGCCCACACCCCCAGCAGGAGTCCTCACCCCCCTACACCCCAACCCCCTAAGCCAGCCCGGAGCCCTCTCCTGCACCCCAATCCCCTGCCTGAGCCCAGTGAAAGTGAGTGAGGGTGGGGGAGAGTGAGCGACAGAGGGAGGGGTGATGGAGTGAGTGGGGGTGAGGCCTCGGAGAAGGGACGGGGCAGGGCAAGAGTGTTTGGTTTTGTGCCATTAGAAAGTTGTCTCTTACAGTTATCTTGCATGAAGGGCAGCAGTTAAACCTACTACAGTACTATTTGTCCAAAGCTATGCGATACTAGAAAGTTCTTCATTCTTGCAGGCAACAGCATAACATGGTTGGAGGTTGAAGCTAGAAACACCCTGTAAAGGATTTCACTCACCGCATGTGAAACCACTCACTCCATCCTGGGATCTTAACCTAGTGCTCAGGGCTTTGGTTAGACCCTCCTTTTGAGCCCATGGCAACTTGCTCTCTCTTGCACTTGTCTATGGAGACAACATTTCTAATTGCCATCACCTCAGCTAGGCACATAGGAGAAATAGCAGCCCTGATGGCTGTGCCATTCGCAATCTTTTTTTAAAGACAAAGTAACCCTGAAGCCATATCCCAAGTTTCCCCCTAAAGTTGCCTCCATCTTCCATATGAATCAACAGATCCATCTCCCTGTTTTTTTCCCAAAACCACATCATGGAAGGTGATTCTGCATATGCTACATGTTAGAAGAGCACTAGCATTCTACTTGGACAGGACAAAAGACTTTAGGAAATCCTCTAAGCCCTTCCTTTCGTTCCCAGAAAGATCCAATGGCTCTGTGATATCAGCCAAAGGCCATCCTAATGGGGCCTCCATTGCATTAATCACTATTATCACGGGCACAACCTGTTTCCTCCGTCTGGAGTCCCTATGCACTCCACGAGGTCAATTTCTACCTCAGTCACATTCCTAAAAGATGCCCCTATCGGAAATCTGCAGAGCAGCAACTTGGGCCTCTGTCCCCCACACTTTCTCAGCACATTATGCAATCAGCCTCCGATGCCATCTTCAGCTCCTCAGCACTCTCTGTAGTAACAGACTCCACTCCGAAGTCCCAGCCCCCCATGGGGGATACTGCTGTGAAGTCATCTACAGTGGAGCAGCCATAGGGACACTACTTGAAGAAGAGGAAGTTACTCACCTTGTGCAGTAACGATGGTTCTTCGAGATGTGTGTCCTTATGGGTGCCCCACAACCTACCCTCTACTTCAGAGTTCTCCATAAGGGGTCTGCGGTTGAGAAGGAACTGAGAGGGGTTTGCTCGCACAGTGCTAGATAGCATTGAGGCAGACCACGAGGGAGGGAGAGCGCATGTGCGGGCTGAAGGGATGCTGCTACCTAAAATCTCCGATTAGAGGTGCAGGGACACAGATACACCTACAGTGGAGCGGCCATAGGGACACACATCTCGAAGCACCATCATTACTGCACAAGGCAAGTAACTCCCTCTTTTACTTACACACCATCAATTCATCCATTGATACACAGTGATAACTGAGGTACTGCAGACAACACTGACCAGGTATAAAACGCTGGATTTTAAACATTTACAGCATTGACAATGTTAATTGTTGATTTCAATATGAAATCCATGAATAAGAAACACATCTGCAATCTCCGCTCTTGGAACATAGCATATTCTACCATTTATAAACTTATCTGATGCTCACATTACACTACAGAGGATATTACAATTAGGTACATTTAATAATAACCACTCAATATATTACATATTATCCATACACCTGCTGAGACATTTGGTCTCCTACTTACTATTGATTACTGACAAAAATACTTCTCTCCACACAAAAAAAGATACTTAGAAAGAGATTCTTTGACAATCAGAAATTAAAAGTGCTTCAGAGACAAAAATATGCTAAAGAAGAAAAAAAAGGCAGAGCATCGGAATCAAGCTAAACCAGAACCCTCCCTAAAAATATCATACAACACATGAAATACAAAATCAGAAAAAAAACAAAATACAACACAATAATTAATGAATTGGTAGCACAATCACACATATCACAACTGAGGAGAACAAAAGAATTAACAGTAAGAAATAGAAAAAGACGGATAAACTGAAAGAAAGAGAAGAAATAGTGTGACACCTAACCCTTCAGAAAAGTGTATCAGCCTGACTAGTCAGGCTGTCCCAGCCACACTCAGGGCTCAAGTAAGGTGTTGGCACTCTAGGCTCATGCCTAGGACCCTTATTCCTGGCATCACAGCAGAATCTCAGTTTATATTTTTTAAAAGTACATTTCTAGCCTTCTTGGTTATGAAGAAAATGGGAATGCCATGCAATACAGCAATGTCTGCCTGGATCAGCAGAGAGCTTGTGACCATAGAGGTGTCCAGAAAACAAAAATTTCCTTTCACAAAAAAATTTGAGGTTTCAAAATTTGTTTTCATTCCACATCAAAATGATGACTGAGACCTCTAGAAAAACTGAGCGAGAAACACACACACGGAGTCAATGCATTCTAGAATAGCCCATAGCCTGGTGGTTAGGGCACTCATCTGGGATGCAGGAGATCCTGCTCTGCCTGCATCTCTTTTTGGCCAAAAGAATATTTAATTACTTATACAAAGTGGAACAGCTCTAACAGGAGGAGGGGAGAGAGAGAGAGAGTAACTCCATAGTCCAGTAGCTAGGGCACTCACTCAGGCTATAGGAAACCCAGCTTCTAGTCTTCTTCTTCCTTAGAATCAGGAAGAGGGAGTGCCCTAACCACTGGGCTACTGGCCATTGTCTCTCTCTGGTTTTGACCAGGAAATTCCATCCTGGACCTGAGAAACCTTCCCAATGGAAGTTTTGTCAAAACCAATACATTTCCACAGAAAGTTTTGGTTTTTGATGAATCAGCATTGTCTGGCAGAAATTTCTGCCAGAAAAATGTTTAATCAAAAAATTCCCAACCAGCTCTACTCATGATATGGTTACAATGTGAATTAAAGTTACTTAAAGAAATAGAGGAAGTAGTCTAAAATAACCCCTAAAATACAAATCTGTTAAAAACTAGCTTACTCAGCACACACTCTCCTAATAAGAAGTACATTTGTAGATTCCCAGATTTATACATTTTAAAGCTAGAAGGGACTATTATGATCATCTAGTTTGACCTCCTGCAGAACATGGGACAGAAACCTCATTCAGGGGTTCCTGCAGCAGAGATAATTATTCATTCCCAATACATGAGTGAACAGTATCAAGCCCAATGAAGCAAGGTGGAACTATGTCTTAAGAAGACATTCCAGTTTCTCTTCAGAGATTTCAAGTGATGATGAATTTCTCTCTTCTTCAGGGAAGCTGTTCTAATGATTACTCACTGGTAAGAATTTACAGCTTATTTCCAAATTACAGTTTCTAATTTTGATTTCCAAGCTTTGGATTTTGTTATACTTTTATCTTCTAGATCAGGGGTTCTCAACCGGTGAGGTTGTGACCAGCTTTCAGGAGGGTCACGGTGTACCGCTCTTTCTCCCATTCTTTCCTTTTCCTCAAATAAAATAATTTTTCTAAAGCTCATACTTGTGGAGATAAATTTGAAAATGTGAAATGAACATAAACTGATGCAGTAATGCTTGCCTGAATCCTCAGAGAACTTTTGAGAGGTGCGAATGGCACCATCCATCACAGTCAAAATCCTGTGGACTCTGCCAGTTGGAATTTAACATTTCCATTACACCACAGAATTCAAGATTATTGCCATGGAATTTACTGTTTTGCTGCAGCTAGGCACCCAACATTTTGTTTTGTCCCCCTGACCTGCTAGGACTTCAGCTGCCTTTTGCTCTCCAGCTTTCCCCCCCCCCAAGGGGGAGTTAACCGGATTCCAGTGCATGCTCCCCATAGTGTTCTATGGCACCAAGCAGCAGAGGAGGGTCACATCCATTCTCCTTTTGTGACCTTTTCATCACTCTTCTGCGATCTGCCACTTGAAGCCTGACTTTCCTCTTTGGGAGACACAAAACACAACACATCTGTGATGGGGCAGAGGTGCCCCGCACCAGCAATAAGGGAGTTAAGGAGGCTGTCAGGCTCTCCACTGGCAATGAAGGGATTGGGGAAAGCCTGAAGATCCAGTTGGCCCACCCTGCTACACCTCCAGCCAGTATCAGGCATGGGAAGGGAGATAAAAGAAGAGAGTCTAGCCCAGTTCAGGACTGAACAGGAAGGAGGACAAAAATCTGCTTCTCTTGGTGAGATTGATGCCTGGTTGCAGCCCTGGGATGGAGCTTGCGTGCTGGCTGGATCAACTCTCCTGGAAGGGATGAGTAGATCCTGGGAAGGGAATTGGCTGAAGAACAGACTGGGAGACCAGCCCTGAATAGAAGGGTGGGGCCCCACCAAAGGTTAGTGGGATGACCCTGATTTTGTTCCTGATTACCTTTGAATCTTAATGTTTAAACCCATTAATGCCAGACTGAAGGTTGCTTTGGCTGGAGGACCAAAGCACCACTCTCCTGTACCTTACTGGGACAGAACAGGTTGTGCTGGTGGGGGAGTGGCACTATATGTGGAAGAAAGTATAGAGTCAAATGAAGTACAAATCTTAAATGAACCAAACTGTACCATAGAATCTCTATGGATAGTAATTCCATGCTCGAATAATAAGAATATTGTAGTAGGGAGATATTACTGACCACCTGACCAGGATGGTGATAGTGACTGTGAAATGCTCATGGAAATAAGAGAGGCTATAAAAATAAAAAACTCAATAATAATGGGGGATTTCAACTATCCCCATATTGATGGGGTACATGTCACCTCTGGACGGGATGCAGAGATAATGTTTCTTGACACCTTAAATGACTGCTTCTTGGAGCAGCTGGTACAGGAACCCACAAGGGAGAGACAATCCTTGATTTAGTCCTAAGTGGAGCACAGGATCTGGTCCAAGAGGTGACTATAGCTGGATCACTTGGTAATAGTTACCATAATATAATTAAATTTAACATCCCCGAGGCAGAGAAAACACCACAGCAGCCCACCACAGTAGCATTTACTTTCAGAAAGGGGGACTACATAAAAATGAGGAAGTTAGTTAAACAGAAATTAAAAGGTACAGTGCCAAAAGTGAAATCCCTGCAAGCTGCATTGAAACTTTTTAAAGACACCATAATAGAGACTCAACTTAAATGTATACTCCAAATTAAAAAACATAGTAAGAGAACCAAAAAAGTGCCAGTGTGGCTAAACAACAAAGTAAATGAAGCAGTGAGAGGCAAAAAGGAATCCTTTAAAAAGTGGAAGTTAAATCCTAGTAAGGAAAATAGAAAGGAGCATGAATTTTGTCAAGTAAAGTGTAAAAGTATAATTAGGAAGGTCAAAAAAGGATTTGAAGAACAGCTAGCCAAAGACTCAAAAATTAACAGCAAAAAACATGTTTAAGGACATCAGAAGCAGAAAGCCTGCTAAATAACCAGTGGGGGCACTGGACAATCGAAATGCTAAAGGAGCACTCAAGGACGATAAGGCCATTGAGGAGAAACAAAGGGTATGTCTACACTATGAAATTAGGTCGATTTTACAGAAGTCGATTTTTAGACATTGATTTTATACAGTCGATTGTGTATGTCCCCACTAAGCGCATTAAGTCGGCGGAGTGCGTCCTCACTACCGTGGCTAGCATCGACTCACGGAGCGGTGCACTATGGGTAGCTATCCCACAGTTCCCGCAGTCTCCGCTGCCCATTGGAATTCTGGGTTAAGCTCCCAATGCCTGATGGGGCAAAAACATTGTCGCAGGTGGTTTTGGGTACATGTCGTCAGTCTCCCCTCCCTCCCTCCATGAAAGCAACTGCAGACAATCATTTTGCACCTTTTTTCCTGGGTTACCCGTGCAGACGCCATAGCATGGCAAGCATGGAGCCCGCTCAGCTCACCGCTGCTGTTGTGAGCATTATAAACATCTTGCGCATTATACTGCAGTATGTGCAGAACCTGGCTATGAGACGGCAGCACGAGGACGATTGTGAGGAGGACATGGACACAGACTTTCCTGAAAGCACAGGATGTGGCAATTGGGACATCATGGCGGCAGTGGGGCTGGTTGATACAGTGGAATGCCGATTCTGGGCCCGGCAAACAAGCACAGACTGGTGGGACCGCATAGTGTTGCAGGTATGGGATGATTCCCAGTGGCTGCGAAACTTTCACATGCGTAAGGCCACTTTCCTGGAACTCTGTGAGTTGCTTTCCCCTGCCCTGAAGCACAGGAATACCAAGATGAGAGCTGCCCTGACAGTTGAGAAGTGAGTGGCGATAGCCCTGTGGAAGCTTGCAACGCCTGACTGCTACCGGTCAGTCGGGAATCAATTTGGAGTGGGCAAATCTACTGTGGGGACTGCTGTGATTCAAGTAGCCAATGCAATCACTGACGTTCTGCTATCAAGGGTAGTGACTCTGGGAAATGTGCAGGTCGTAGTGGATGGCTTTGCTGCAATGGGGTTCCCTAACTGTGGTGGGGCGATAGACGGAACGCATATCCCTATCGTGGCACCGGATCACCTTGCCAACCAGTACGTAAACCGCAAGGGGTACTTCTCAATGGTGCTGCAAGCACTGGTGGATCACAAGGGACGTTTCACCAACATCAACGTGGGATGGCCAGGAAAGGTGCATGACGCTCGCAAATTTAGGAACTCCGGGCTGTTTGAGCAGCTGCAAGAAGGAACTTACTTCCCAGACCAGAAAATTACTGTTGGCGATGTTGAAATGCCAATAGTTATCCTTGGAGACCCAGCCTGCCCCTTGCTCCCATGGCTCATGAAGCCATACACAGGCAGCCTGGACAGTAGTAAGGAGCAGTTCAACTATAGGCTGAGCAAGTGCAGAATGGTGGTAGAATGTGCCTTTGGACATTTAAAAGCTCACTGGCGCTGTTTGCTGACTAGGTTAGACCTCAGCGCAACCAATATTCCCATTGTTATTACTGCTTACTGTGTGCTCCATAATATCTGTGAATAAGGGGGAGACGTTTATGGTGGGGTGGGAGTTTGAGGCAAATCACCTGGCTGCCAATTTTGAACAGCCAGACACCAGGGCGATTAGAAGAGCACAGCAAGGCGCGCTGCGCATTAGAGAGGCTTTGAAAACCAGTTTCAAGACTGGCCAGGCTATGGTGTGACAGTTGTGTGTGTTTCTCCTTGATGCAAACCCGCCCCCTTTGTTGATTTTAATTCGCTGTAAGCCAACCACCCTCCCCCCTTCGATCACAGCTGGCAAAGGAAATAAAGTCACTATTGTTTTGAAACCATGCATTCTTTCTTTATTAATTAAAAAAAAAGTGAGATAACGGATAAGGTAGCCCGGGTGGGATGGGGTGGGGGAGGAGGGAAGGACAAGGCCACATTGCTTATTGTAGCCACACTACAAATCAAAACTGTTTGAATGACAGCCTTCTGTTGCTTGGGCCATCCTCTGGAGTGAAGTGGCTGNATAAACATCTTGCGCATTATACTGCAGTATGTGCAGAACCTGGCTATGAGACGGCAGCACGAGGACGATTGTGAGGAGGACATGGACACAGACTTTCCTGAAAGCACAGGATGTGGCAATTGGGACATCATGGCGGCAGTGGGGCTGGTTGATACAGTGGAATGCCGATTCTGGGCCCGGCAAACAAGCACAGACTGGTGGGACCGCATAGTGTTGCAGGTATGGGATGATTCCCAGTGGCTGCGAAACTTTCACATGCGTAAGGCCACTTTCCTGGAACTCTGTGAGTTGCTTTCCCCTGCCCTGAAGCACAGGAATACCAAGATGAGAGCTGCCCTGACAGTTGAGAAGTGAGTGGCGATAGCCCTGTGGAAGCTTGCAACGCCTGACTGCTACCGGTCAGTCGGGAATCAATTTGGAGTGGGCAAATCTACTGTGGGGACTGCTGTGATTCAAGTAGCCAATGCAATCACTGACGTTCTGCTATCAAGGGTAGTGACTCTGGGAAATGTGCAGGTCGTAGTGGATGGCTTTGCTGCAATGGGGTTCCCTAACTGTGGTGGGGCGATAGACGGAACGCATATCCCTATCGTGGCACCGGATCACCTTGCCAACCAGTACGTAAACCGCAAGGGGTACTTCTCAATGGTGCTGCAAGCACTGGTGGATCACAAGGGACGTTTCACCAACATCAACGTGGGATGGCCAGGAAAGGTGCATGACGCTCGCAAATTTAGGAACTCCGGGCTGTTTGAGCAGCTGCAAGAAGGAACTTACTTCCCAGACCAGAAAATTACTGTTGGCGATGTTGAAATGCCAATAGTTATCCTTGGAGACCCAGCCTGCCCCTTGCTCCCATGGCTCATGAAGCCATACACAGGCAGCCTGGACAGTAGTAAGGAGCAGTTCAACTATAGGCTGAGCAAGTGCAGAATGGTGGTAGAATGTGCCTTTGGACATTTAAAAGCTCACTGGCGCTGTTTGCTGACTAGGTTAGACCTCAGCGCAACCAATATTCCCATTGTTATTACTGCTTACTGTGTGCTCCATAATATCTGTGAATAAGGGGGAGACGTTTATGGTGGGGTGGGAGTTTGAGGCAAATCACCTGGCTGCCAATTTTGAACAGCCAGACACCAGGGCGATTAGAAGAGCACAGCAAGGCGCGCTGCGCATTAGAGAGGCTTTGAAAACCAGTTTCAAGACTGGCCAGGCTATGGTGTGACAGTTGTGTGTGTTTCTCCTTGATGCAAACCCGCCCCCTTTGTTGATTTTAATTCGCTGTAAGCCAACCACCCTCCCCCCTTCGAGCACAGCTGGCAAAGGAAATAAAGTCACTATTGTTTTGAAACCATGCATTCTTTCTTTATTAATTAAAAAAAAAGTGAGATAACGGATAAGGTAGCCCGGGTGGGATGGGGTGGGGGAGGAGGGAAGGACAAGGCCACATTGCTTATTGTAGCCACACTACAAATCAAAACTGTTTGAATGACAGCCTTCTGTTGCTTGGGCCATCCTCTGGAGTGAAGTGGCTGGGTGCCCGGAGCCTCCCCCCACCACGTTCTTGGGCGTCTGGGTGAGGACCATATGGAACTTGGGGAGGAGGGCAGGCGGTTGTACAGTGGATGCAGCGGCAGTCTGTGCTCTTGTTGGCTTTCCTGCAGCTCCACCAGACGCCTGAGCATGTCCGTTTGCTCCTCCATTAGCCTCAGCATTGCATCCTGCCTCTGCTCATCGTGCTCACTTAATGCTTTCCTGGACTCTGCCACTGAATGCCTCCATGCATTTAGCAGTGCCCTATCAGTGCGGGAGGACTGCATGAGCTCGGAAAACATGTCATCGCGAGTGCGTTTTTTTCACCTTCTAACCTGCGATAACCTCAGGGACGGAGATGATAGGGGGAGCACAGAAACATTTGCACCTGCGGGGGGATAAAAAGGGAGAGTAAAATTTAAGACAATACATTTCTGAGAACAAAAGGGAGACTCTTTCACAGTGAATCAAGCAATTCACAGCAGACAGCACATGTGCTTTAGGTACAAGGTCGCATTTTGCTTTTATATTGAGCGCCTACCGGTGGCACATCACACACGGCTGGGCAATGGAATTCAGTTTCCAGGCAGCCATGGTAAGCCAAAGGGTACGCGGGGTTGGCTTCTAACGCCTTCATAACATGTGGGAATGTTTTCAAACTGCAGCACCCTCCTTTCCCATAGCAAGCAATGCCGGTTAGGTTTGTCATTTAAAAGGAGGGGCTGCGGTTTTCGGGTGGATGTGCAGCACACACCTTCCACCACCCCTCCGTGTGGCTATTTGGGATGATCTCTTCATCCTTCCCCTCGCTGCATGGCTATTCTCAGGGATGATCCCTTTTAGCCAAGCGCAAACAGCCCAGCATGAACGGGGTCCTTTTACTGTTCCCTTACAAAAATTCCCCTATTTCAACCAGATGACCATGAATGATATCACTCTCCTGAGGCTAACACAGAAAGATATAGACCGAATGTTGCTTGAATGCAACCAAAACCCAGGACCATTCACTGCCATGCTTTGTGCTGCAATGATTCCAAACTACTTGCTACTGGCTTGGCGTGGTAAAGTGTCCTACCGTGGAGGATGAAATAAGGCAGCCCTCCCCAAAAACCTTCTGCAAAGCCTTTCAGAGTACCTCCAGGAGAGCTTCATGGAGATGTCCCTGGAGGATTCCTGCTCCATCCCCAGACACGTTAACAGACTTTGCCAGTAGCGGTACTGGCTGCGAATGCATCCCAAGTCTTCAGGGCAAATCAAACATTAAACACTATTGCTTTTAAACCCTGTACTGTAGTTACAAATGTGCACTCACCAGAGGTGCCTTCTCTGCCTTCAGGGTCGGGGATCCCGCCTTGGGAGGGTATTGGCTCCAGGGTGATGAAAAGGTCCTGGCTGCCGGGGAGAACGGATTCACCACTTGCCTGCTGCGCATTCACCTCCTCCTCCTCATCCACAAAATCCTCCTCCGTGTTGCATGAGACTCCTCCCTTGCAGGTGTCCACAGACAGTGGTGGGGTAGTGGTAGGGTCCCCCCTAGAATGCCATGCAGCTGATCATAGAAGCAGCATGTATGGGACTCTGACCCGGAGTGACCGTTTGCCTCCTTTGTCTTTTGGTAGGCTTGCCTAAGCTCCTTAACTTTCATGTGGCACTGCTGTGTGTCCCTGTTGTAGCCTCTGTCTATCATGCCCTGTGCGATTTTGGCATATATATTAGCATTTCTTCTTTTTGATCAGAGTTCTGCTTGCACAGATTCTTCTCCCCATACAGCAATCAGATCCAGTGTCTCCCATTCGGTCCATGCTGGAGCTCGTTTGCGATTCTGGGGGGACTGCATGGTCACCTGTGTTTCTGAGTTCGCCACACTGACCAAACAGGAAATGAAATTCAAAATTTCCCAGGGCTTTTCCTGTGTACCTGGCTAGTGCATCGGAGTTAAAAGTGCTGTCCAGAGAGGTCACATTGGAGCACTCTGGGATAGCTCCCGGAGGCCAATAACATCGAATTGCGTCTGCACTACCCCAAATTCGACCCAGCAAGATCGATTTTAGTGCTACTCCCTTCACCGGGGAGGAGCACAGAAGTCGATTTTAAGAGCTCTTTAGGTCGACGGAACGGGGTTGGTTGTGTAGATGCATTCATTATAAAATCGACCTAACGTGGCTAAATTCGACCTAACCCCGTAGTGTAGACCAGGGCTCTATGAATTCTTTGCATTGGTCTTCCACAGGGAGGATGTGAGGGAGCCATTCTTTTTAGGTGGAAAAGGTTCAGAAAAGGGCAACAAAAATGATTAGGGGTATGGAACAGCTTCCGTTTGAGTATAGAGTAATAAGATTTGGACTTTTCAGCTTGGAAAAGAAACGACTAAGGGGGGGTTCTATAACATCATGACTGGTGTGGAGAAAGTAAATAAGGAAATGTTATTTACTCCTTCACATACAAGAACTAGGGGTCACCCAATGAAATTAATAGGCAGCAGGTTTAAAACAAACAATAGGAAGTATTTATTCACACAATGCAGTCAACCTGTGGAACTCTTTGCCAGAGGATGTTGTGAAGGTCAAGACTATAACAGGGTTTAAAAAAGAACTAGATAAATTCATGGAGGATAGGTCCATCAATGACTGTTAGTCAGGATAGACAGGGATGGTGTCCCTAGCCTCTGTTTGTCAGAAGTTGGGAGTGGGCAAGAGGGGATTGATCACTTGATGATTACCTGTTCTGTTCATTCCCTCTGGGGCACCTGGCATTGGCCACTGTCAGAAGACAGGATACTGTGCTAGATGGACCTTTGGACTGACCCAGTATGGAGGTTCTTATGTTCTCTTAATACATACACATTTGCATTTTTAATACAATGAACTCCTAAAAAACTGACACTTAATTCAATAAGGCTTAACTTAATAAGATTTTCAAGACAGAGGCCATTAGTGTAATGACCATTACTGGATACTGTGTCCAGGTTTTGTATGCACACTTCTAAAAGGATGTTGAAAAGTTGGAGACGGTTCAAAGAAGAGTCACAAGAATGACCGAGTATGGCCGTTCTTATGTATGTTTTTAATGTCTTAATAGATGAAGCACAAGATGGGATACTAGTTGGTGTCTGATACAGACCACAAAATAACATTAGGGAAGGGGATGACCAGCTCCTTAAACATCTATCTATAATATGTAGGTAAAAATCATTCATGATCATAGGGGGACTCAATTTGAAAGACATATGCTGGAGGTCTCATGCTGCCAGTACTAAAGCATCCTTGGAAATTCTAAATATTATCGATGACAATTTCCTAACTCAATGTATTGCACCAAACACAGGGGGATACTATATTAGGTCTCATCTTGACAGATAAAGAGGAATTGATCACAGATCTAAAAATTAATGGTAACTCAGGTACATGTTCATGACTTGATTACATTTATAATATGCAAAGAGAATAAAGTCCACACCAGTGATATATATAATTAGTGCTTTAAAAGGGCCAATTTCACAAAGCTGAAAACAGTTATGGGCCAAATCAGCTGGGAGGAAGAATTGAATCAGAAAAATGTGAATGATAATTGGGAATTGTTCAAGAACACCTTACTAGATGCCCAAAAAGCCACAATCCCATAAACAAGGAAGAAGGTCATACTAGTTAAAAAACTGACCTGGTTTAGTGGGGAAGTGAAGGCAGAGATAATAATAAATAACAAATGGGGATAAAAAGGGAAGTTAATAGTAATGACTATAAATTGGAAGTTAGGAATTGGACATGACGTGGTACAATGAAGGGGACTCAGGAGGTGGTGCTGGCACAGGACATGCAGGCGGAGCAGGAGCCTGCTCTCTTGCGCCATTAGCACAAGCAGCCTCTCCACCATGTCTTTCTGCTGCACTGTATCTTATTCCCTCAAGCAACGTTCCTGCTCAAGAAACTGAGCTGCAAATCACTCCATGTGCCCTGCAGCTTCTCTTTGCCATTCAACTTGCTGTGAATCCTTCTCCCTTCAGTACTGAAGCTGCTGATTGGCTCTGTCCAGACTGTCCACCATAAGGTTGTCACAGACACACTTCCTCTTTGACCGCATGGAGTATGTCTACACTGCAATTAAAAATCCGCAGCTGGCCCATGCTATCTGACTCAGGCTCACGGGGCTCGGGCTGCGGGGCTGTTTAACTGCAGTGTAGACGTTCAGGCTCAGGCTATAGCCTGAGCTCTGGGACCCTCCCACCTTGCAGTGTCCTAGAGCCTGGGCCACAGCCCAAGCCCAGAAATTTACACTGCAGTTAAACAGCCCTGCAGCCCAAGCCCTGCAAGCCTGAGTCAGATGGCATGGGCCAGCCGCTGGTGTCTAACTGCAGTGTAGACAGACCCATTGTGACAGTGCAACAACTGCTGGACTGTGGCTGGCCTGCAGAGGTGGAAGGGCCTGAAACCAGAAATGAAACAGTACATTATTGTCTCAGTATTTCAGAAAAGGTTTAGTATAACATCAGCAGAAGGGCCTTTGGAATCTCAAGGCCAAAAAATGTAAAATTCTGCTTCAGTATATTCTGAGAACAACAGTTCAGTTCCCAGATGCTCCGTGGGCACAACTGAGAGTTCAGCAGAGTGTGAAGCCTTCACACATAATGGTAAGGTGAAATTTAGAAACGAGATACCTTTAAAAATTGCAGAGCATTTCAGCCGTGTGGGGGAGAGAAGAGGATGGTACACTTGCCGTGATTTACTACTTATGGTTTCACAACCCTTTCAGGCATTCAACATTTTGAAGGCCATAATTCTGGAGATTCCTGAGTGGCAAAGAAATACTGTATTCTAAGCTACCACGGGCAAGCCAGCTATGTATGCTAAAGAGGTTTTCAAGTTTATGGTGACCGAGCAACACATCTATGAGTGAAGTGAAGTGGAGTGGTGACCTACAGAGAAGGGCCTGGAAAGTACGCCCTCCCCTTCCTGCCTGAAATGTGACTACCCATCTGAGTTCCTACTATGGGAGAAGTTTGCAGCTATCAGCACCCAGGATTGGATCAAAATTCATGGGGGAATCAACAGGATGCTGCACTAGCTTCCATGTGGATTACTGTCTTCCTGTAAGCTACTGAAACTTTTCTGCATTCTTGCAGTTACCCTAGTACAGCTACAGCCTATAATACAGCCTGCTTGCACTACATCTATATCTATGGACTACAAGCAATTACCCCAGACAAAACAGACTCTTGATACTGCACACATGAACTAGACACATACCACAGGGACTGCTGGCTCATAATAAGGACTGCATCACCAAAATTACTTCCCCCCCCACACACACAGACCTCCAAAGCATACTTCAGTAATAACTGAATAGCATTCCTCCCCCCTTTCTGGCACATTTCTGGACTGCACACAACCCCATGGTCTATTTCGGACAGTTAATTTGTTACCCATGAATTACATTTCCCTCTGGCCCCAGTACAGTTTACAGGCAGCTCATTATGGTGTGGCCTGGCCAATTTGTAGAGTGTGGCATACTAAAAGGGAAGACAATGAAGGGCTCCTACTTTTAACACCCCAGCATATCTTTGTAACTATGTGCGAGTATCTAGTAAAAATGTCTTTATAATTGCTTGTTTAACTGTTGTTTGCCCTTCCTGAGATCCATTTTGAATTCCACATCGTGGGGGAGATGCCAAAACGCTGGCTTGCATTCCACTGTAAGCAGATACATGTTGCTACCCAAGCTTGTAATTGGATTGGGTCATAAACCGGAAATCCCCCCAATTCCTATATATTAATAACAACAAACATGGAGCCAGAAACTTACGAGGCTCCAGGGCTATTCTATCTCTTCTGTCCTGCCGTCAGTTCCATGGCGGAGTACTCCAGCACATCATCAAACAGCTCCGCTGAGTATGGACACACACACAGCAGCGAAGCCTCCTGGGGACTGGCAAGAGCACAAAAGTCTCTTCGCTAGCTTGATCTGGCAACTGTTGTCTCCCTGCAGTGCTATTTTAGACACGGGTCAGAAGGTCACCATTCTGGCTGATCAGGCTACCATGAACCACTGGGGGCTCGGTGCTCAGTGCAGTTCCCAGCACCTGGCCAAAGTCCATGTAAAAGAGGGAGGATGACGGGGAGCTCCCAAAGGCTACTCTTGAGATAGAAAGCCCAAGAAACAGTGGTTCATGGGATTAAGGGATAGTGTGTCCCAGCAAACATGTCATCGAAATTGGTATATCTCCCGCCAAAAGTTTCAGTTTTGACAAATCGGCATTTTCCAGTGAAAACAACATATAGTTGAAAAATTCCTGAGATGCTTTTAACTTTGTGACCTCTAATGCTTCCGCCCAGATTCACCAGCCAAACTCCCTTCTCTTCTTACCTCCACCAGCCACATCTGAAACTTAATTTACTATGAGTACATCAAAACTTAAGGCCTAAAATAAATGTGCACAGAAAGGAGAAATGTGCATGTGGTACTTCAAACGAACTTTTTTAATATGGTGGTACATGAACCAATACATTTTAGGAACCACTGGTGTAGAGATCCCTGGAATTACCATACTATAATTGTAAATTGATTTTATATTGCCACACATTGTACGTGCTACGCAGTAGAATCCCTTTTCAGTAGCTGGTGATGTTGCTGCTGGCTGCACAATATCCAAGGTTGATTCTTGTATTGAGAATGTCTAGGGTTTCAGCTATGGGTCACATTGTTATTAACCTATCGGCTAGGAAGTTAATTGGCACATGTGTTTTCTCTGTAGGGAATGATCTCTTTCTGGTTGCCGTCCATGAGCTGGGTCACGCCCTGGGCCTGGAACACTCCAATGACCCCAGTGCTATCATGGCTCCTTTCTACCAGTACATGGAAACACACAACTTTAAACTCCCACAGGATGATCTCCAAGGAATTCAGAAAATCTACGGTGAGCAACATTATCTATGTTTATTTATACTGGGCCCAAGTGTGCAGCTGGGTATCTTACAGCCACACAACGGTTCTGTTCCTCCCCCACCGAATTTGCAGTCTAAAAGCCAGATTCTCTCCTGTGGCAGGGAGGGTGAGGGGCCATCAGGAAGCTGGTTACAGCTCCCTGGTTCTCATCCTGGCTCCAGCCCCAGGGGACGGCTCTAATATTCACCAGCTGACAGCTGTCACTAAGGTGCTGCCCACCAGCTGGGATAGCCAAAGCATCATGATCTGGCCACTCCTTCCTACCTCTATATTCCCCTTATCCCAAGGGCTGTGGGAGTGAAATGTAGGAGCCAACTACACCAGCTGTATGCCTGCTGGGAACACCCCCCATACTGGGGTTATGCTCCCTTCTTGTCACTCAGGTGGTTCAAAAGAGTGGAGCAGGCCAGAGAACCTGGCCATAAGATTAGACACAAGGACAAAAAGCTATATGAGGGGTGCAGGTGGGAGTAGGGAAAGGGTTAGCTGGCAAGAATCTGTGGTTTCTGGATCTGCTTGTGGAATTTGGGCCCATTTCTTTAACATTTTAAAGAACTAAAGTTCTTCTTCGAGTGATTGCTCATGTGAATTCCAATTAGGTGTGCGCACGCTGCGTGCACAGCAGCTGGAAGATTTTTCCCCTTGCAGTATCCATAGGGTCGGCCTGGGCACCCCCTAGGGTCGCGCCTTCATGGTGCTCAATATAGGGCCCTGCCGACCCGCCACCCCCTCAGTTCCTTCTTACTGCCGGTGACAGCTAGCTGGAATGTCCTGTAGCTCTTGCCTTGGCAAGCGCTTTTTGGCAGTGTCCACTTTTCGGTGTATATAGTTCTACTTAGTAGTAGTTTAGTAGTTAGTAGTTAGTTCATAAGTTTCCTTTGGGGAGGGTTTCTCCCGCGCCCCCCACCAGCACTCCCCCGGAACCGGGGCATGCCACGATCCCCGGTGTATGAACTCTGTGAGGACTGTGGCATATCTATGCCCAGGATTGACCCGCACACTTCCTGTTTGAAGTGTCTTGGGGAGAGCTACCAAAAGGAGAAGTGCCGGCTTTCTGAAGGTTTCTCCCTAGGATCTTAAAAGACTGGGAGCAAAGGCTCAAGATCCTCCTCACAGAGGCTGCACTCCGGCCTCAATCTACTCCAGGGTTGGCAGAACCCACGTGAAGCACTTCCTTAGCGGTGCGGAGTGCACCGGCACCTACGCTGCGTGAGCCGGCGTGGAGGAAGGACTCCAAGGAGACTCGGCACTGCCACGGCTCTGCCCATAGGCAGCCTTCTGTGAGCAGCCTCAGTCCCCGGTGCCCCAGAAGATGAGGAGGCCAGAGCGGGGCCGCTCTCCCCCATCCAAGCCCAAGGAGCCTGCGTCAGGGAGACCCAAACCGGGCCACGTTACCTCAGCTCCACCGCATCCCAGGGTCTCGTCGACTCCTGCCCCCCTGGGGGTCCAGTTGAGTCTGGGCCCTCACCGCTCTCCAGACCGGCATGGCAGAGAGCTTTAGCTCCCCTCTATGCCAGAGGCGTTTGAGGTGGCTCGGGACCTTATACACCTCACGGTGCCATCCTCCTTACAGAGAAGGAACAAGTCGCCGGTGACTGTCCGACCCCCGATTCCGCCAAGGGGCAAGCCGGCGATGATGGCGCGCCGATCTCCATCTGCAGCACACCTCTCCCCAGCATGGGCCACCTACATGGGGGAACTGCACCGGTCCCCCAGCACCACTCGCCGTCACCATGGAACACTGCTCCTCCGTGGTCCTCCTTCTCGGAGACCTCGGAAGCGGAATCCTACTGCTCCAATAGGACCAGGAGCAGAAGGTCCAGGTCCTGGCGTGATCGCCAGCCGTGTCCGGCACCGTGGCCTGCCCAGTGGCAACCCCTGGCGCAGAGGCCCTTCTGGATGCCTTGGGTTTACCATCAGAGCCAGGGATCAAGATCCAGATCGGTGTCAGTGGCATCGGCACCCTTTGTCCCTCTAGGGGCAGTGTTGGCACCGGCACCATCAGCAGCACCGACACCCCTGCCTTTGCCTGGAGCTCCAACACCAGCATGGACACCGGCACCATCGATAGCGCAGTGGCGGCAGCGACCTCAGCACCAGCGACTGGGGAGGCAGTGACACGGCAACACCGGGTGCCACATGACCCCCTTGGCGCCGAGGGGAGTGAGCAAGGCCCATTACCAGGGCTTTCGTCCTTGTCCTCCCCAGATAAGGCCGTGGTGGGGACATCAACGGCCCCGGCCTTGGAGGACAGCAGGGTCTTACAGCAGCTGCTATGGGGGGTGGCCCAGAACCTGGAGATCCAGGCAGAGGAGGTGGTAGAGGACGCTGACCCCATGGTGGACATCCTCATCCCCTCTGGGCCTGCCTGCATTGCCCTGCCACTGATTAAGACCATCACTGAGATCACAAAGACCTTGTGGCTTCTTTGCCCCCTATGGCCAAGAGGAATGAAAGGTGGTACTTTGTTCCCTCAAGGGGGTATGAACACCTATATACTCCCCCACTCCCCCCGATTCCCTGGTTGTTGACGCAGCCAATCAGCGTGAGCACCAGGGCTCCTCCCCTAAAAATCAGGAGGCTAAAAAACTAGACCTATTTGGGAGGAAGGTCTATTCGATGGGGAGGTTGCAACTCCACATATCTAACCAGCAGGCCATCGTGAGCAGATACTCATATAACACCTGCAGCGCGATGGCCAAATTTGCGGAGTTGCTGCCGCAGGACTCCCATGCAGAATTCTCTGCATTGGTGGAGGAAGGGAAGCTGATATCATGGGCCTCCCTACAGGCGGCGTTGGACGGGGCAGATGCGGCCGCCCGTGCAATGACTACAGGGTTAACAATGGGGAGGAGTTCCTGGTTGCAGGTCTCTGGTCTCCCCTATGAGGTCCAGCAGACTATTCAGGACCTCCCCTTCGAGGGTTCGGCCCTCTTTTCAGAGAAAACTGATAAAGGACTCCACAGTTTAAAGGACTCAAGGGCCACCCTCAAATCCTTGGGCCTCCATACCCCCACGTCTCAGTGGAAGCATTTTTGGCCACAGCCTCCCCTGCGGTTCTACCAATCGCAAAACTGGCAGCACGGTCCTCGGAGGAGGAACAGGAGCAGCAGGAAAAGACCACACCCATCCTCAGGCCAGGGCTCTGGCCAATTCAAGCTGTCTTCAGGCCAGAAGCGGGCCTTTTGAAGGCGCGCTCGAGTATGACGCACCAGTGCCACGACTGGATCCATCCCTCCTTACCTTTTTGTCCAGACTATCCCCTTTCTACCCTGCGTGGGCCCGTATCACATTGGACCATTGGGTGCTCCGCATGGTAGAGAGGGAATATTCGCTCCTATTTTCTGCCCTCCCGCACTTCCACCCTCCTTTCCCGTCCCTCTTCAGGGACCCTTTTCACGAGCAACTCCTCATACAGGAGGTACATTCGCTCCTATTGCTGAGGGCAGTGGAAGAGGTTCCTCTGGAGCTGAAGGGCAAGGGCTTGTATTCACGGTATTTCCTAATACCGAAAGCCAAGGCAGTCTCAGGCCCATCCTAGACCTGCGAAATCTCAACAGGTTCATGAAGAAACTGAAGTTCCACATGGTCTCTTTGGCCTCCATCATCCCTTCCTTGGATCCAGGGGACTGGTACACCGCCTTCGACTTGAAGGACACGTACTTTCACATAGCAATAACTCCGTCCCACAGAAAATACCTCAGGTTTCTGGTGAGCAACAACCACTACCAGTTCACAGTCCTCCCATTCGGCCTGTCCACGGCGCCTTGAGTGTTTACCAAGTGCATGGCAGTCGTGGCCACATTCCTGCGCAGGGAACAGGTACAGGTGTTCCCGTACGTCAATGACTGGCTGATCAAGGGCCGCTCCAGGGCTGAAGTGGAGGCACAAGTCGACTTCATAAGAACAACGTTCGACAAACTGGGCCTTCTCCTGAACATGGGGAAATCTACGCTGTCCCCGGTTCAGTGGATAGCATTTATAGGTGTGGTACTGGACTCTACACAGGCCAGGGCATACCTCCCAGAATCGAGGTTCCAGACCCAGGGCGATATCATTCAAAGTCTCAGGCAGGTTCGGGACGGTTTGGATAGCGTCATGACTCTGCCTTGCCCAGTCCTCGACTCCCTCCTGTGGTGGCTCGACACACAGGTGGTGTGTGCGGGGATCCCCTTCATCAGTCCTCAGCCATCCCTCTAGCTGGTGACAGACACATCAGCGTTGGGTTGGGGCGTACATCTGGGAGACCTCAGGACACAAGGCCTCTGGTCTCAGGGGGAGCTCAGTCTCCACATCAATGTCAGAGAGCTGAGAGCGGTGCACCTAGCATGCCAGACTTTCCGAGCCCACTTGACAGGGAGATGTGTATCAGTTATAACAGACAATACCATGGCAATGTTTTATATCAACAAACAGGGGGGGTGCATGCTCCTGTCCCCTGTGCCAGGAAGCCCTCATGCTGTGGGACTTTTGTCTAACTCATTACATACCCCTGCAAGCATTATACCGCCCTGGAGTACAGAATGAGTGGGCAGACTATCTCAGCAGGTCGTTCCACAGCCATGAGTGGTCCCTGTGCCCGGACGTCGCGAACTCCATCTTCCAATGGTGGGGTTTTCCTCAGATAGACCTGTTCACCATGTGACGCAACAGGAATTGCCAGCAGTTTTGCTCCTTTCTGAATCACAGCCCAGGCTCCATCTCGGTCGCGTTCCACCTCCCGTGGGGGAACCACCTCCTATACGCGTTCCCTCCCATCCCTCTTGTTCACAAGGTGCTTCTCAAAGTACAGAGGGAAGAAGCTTCAGTGATATTAGTAGCTCCAGTCTGGTCCTGCCTGCACTGGTACACATCTCTCCTTGAAATGTCTGTGGAAGCCCGGGTCGCCTTGCCACTCTTCCTGGACTTGTTAACTCAGGATCACTGCTATCTCCAGCACCTGAACCTCGAGTCATTGCACCTCACGGCATGGAAGCTCCATGGCTGAACCCGATGGAGCTCTGGTCGGACCTGGTCAAACAAGTCCTTAGGAAACCCTCCACCAGAGCTACCTACCTGACCAAATAGAAGAGGTTTTCGATCTAGTCGGCGCAACACCATCCGTCTCCGACAGTTGTTTCCATACCCTTTATACTGGACTACCTTCTCGATCTTAAGCAGCAGGGGCTGTCCATGTCGTCAATAAAGGTTCACTTGGCTGCCATCTCTGTCTTCCATCCAGGCGCAGGGGGACAATCGGTCTTTGCCAACCCTATGGTCAGCCATTTCCTGAAAGGTCTCAACAGGTTATATCCGCACGTCCAACAGCCGATCCCGGCTTGGGACCAGAATCTGGTCCTTTCCAGACTGATGGGGCTGCCCTTTGAACCACTGGTGACTTGCTTTCTGCTCTACCTCTCGTACAAGGTGGTGTTTGTGATAGCTATAACCTCAGCCAGGAGGGTGTCTGAGCTCAAGGCCCTAACATCAAAGCCTCCCTACACTGTGTTCTACAAGGACAAGGTTCAGCTCAGACCGCAACCAGCATTCCTCCCTAAGGAACCAGATCATCTTTCTCCCAGTTTTCTATCCTAAGCCGCACACTAAGCAGCAGGGAACAAAGGCTTCAGTTGCTGGACGTTCGCCGGGCGTTAGCCTTTACATGAAACAAACCACACCATTCCGGAAGTCCATTCAGCCGTTCATCACGGTAGCGGACAGAATGAAAGGGTTCCCAATCTCCTCCCAAAGGATTTCATCATGGATCACGTCCTGCATCCGGGAATGCTACCACCTGGCGTGGTCCTCCATTCATACATTCACATTGCATTATGCCATTATCCAGCAGGCCAGAGATGATGCAGCCTTTGGTAGAGCAGTACTTCAGTCAGCGAACATTTAAGCTCTGACCCCACCTCCAAAATTTAGGCTTGGGGATCACCTAATTGGAACTGACATGAGCAATCACTCGAAGAAGAAAAAACGGTTATTCACCTTCTTGTAACTGTTGTTCTTCAAGATGTGTTGCTCATGTCCATTCCAATACCCACCCTCCTTCCCCTCTGTCGAAGTAGCTGGCAAGAAGGAGCTGAGGGGGTGGCGGGTCGGCAGGGCTCTATATCAAGCACCATGAAGGCGCAACCCCAAGGGGTGCCCAGGCCGACCCTACCGATACTGCTAGGGGAAAAATCTTCCAGCTGCTGTGCACATGATGCACGCACACCTAATTGGAATGGACATGAACAGCACGTCTCGAAGAACAACAGTTACGAGAAGGTGAGTAACCTTTTTTTATAGGAAATTATTCTGTATTTTCAGTGGGGAAAGGAGACTTGAACAGGTGGTGGCTGGCACAAAAGAGGAATCTGGGTGAGGAGAAGATGTTGTTGGAGAAAACTGTGGGGTGGGAAGATAATATGACCCCAGGGTGAGGGAGGGTGGGGAAGTGTGATCAGAGGATGGGGACTGAGCAGGGAAATGAGCAGAGGTGAATGTTTGATGGACAGGTGAGAGGTGAAACAGTGAACACTTGGGCAGAGGTTCAAAGAGTGGCTGCATGAGGTGGGACAATATCAGGGTAAGGTCCCAACGGGAATGGGAGATTTAACTGGGGAATAGACATTCACTCATCCTTTAAGAAATTTCTTTACTAGTTTGTGATTGGACCAAGATTTACCATTAATCCACTGATGAAATGCTGGCATTGCTGATAAATGAACCCTTACAGACAATAATAATGGACCATAACATTCAAGGAATAATTGATAATTTAGAATTTCTGGAACCTGAGCATTCAAGGGAACCACATTGGTACTTTCTGATCATAATAAAATGTTTTTGCATGGTCTAAAGTAGCATTTACAGGTGACATCTTTTCCAGGATTCAGTATAAAGTTTTGTACATCAGCAGAACACAAATGTTCAACAGATCTCAAGATGCAATCACCCACATCGTTGAATTTAGTGAGCTCAGGTCGGAATGAAGTACTCATCCCTCTTGCTGAGTCAGTAGGTCTGGGTCCAAAGGCAGATGTTGAAATATTCCCCCCCCCCTCCCCAGACAAATGCAGCAAATCCAGGAACCAAAGATGTCTGTCCCAAGCTGAGGCTATTGGAACCACAAAACTACGTGACTGGGCAACAAAATGGCAGATGAAATTCAGTGTTGATAAATGCAAAATAATGCACATTGGAAAACATAATCCCAACTATATGTAGAAAATGACAGGGTCTAAATTAGCTGTTACCACTCCCTCATTATGGATAGTTCTGTGAAAACATTGGCTCAGTGTCAAAAAAGCTAACAGACTGTTAGGAACCAGTAGGAAATGGATAGGTAATAAATAATTATCAACCTGTGGAACTCATTGCCAGGAGATGTTGTGAAGGCCAAAACTATAACTGGGTTCAAACAAGAATTAGATAAGTTCACGGAGGATAGATCCATCAATGGCTAAGATGATCAGGGAAGGTCTGGGTGTCCTGAGCCTCTAACTGGCAGAAGCTGGGAGTAGACAACAGGGGATGGATCACTCGATAATTACCCTGTTCTATTCATTTCCTCTGAAGCACCTGGCATTGGCCACAGTCAGAAGACAGGATACTGGGCTAGATGAACCATTGGTCTGACCCACTATGGCTATCCTTATGTTCTTATATTCACTTTGGCTCAATCCTGGTTGATCTTGTTGATTACTCTTTGGACTGGTGGAATGGAGGGAAAGACGTCACACAGACCCTGGTAGTGTGCCCAGCATCCATCCAGTGCTGGTGATGAAGCCAGTGGAGACTTTTGTGTTTGAGAACAGCGATTAGACTTGGCAAGTTTGTTTTCTCAATTACCTTGGTGTCAGGAACGTTGGTTTCCCATTTGATATTTAGATTACAGTGAAGATGGGGGTGCAGCATTTGTGTAGCCTTCTCTCATACCCGCTGTAGGTGGTCCAGGGCTCACCACCATGCAGCAGTGTCTGGTAGACCCGTATCTTGGTGTTCAGTGTTAGTTTCCTGGTATCCTGGTATCCCAATGCTCTTGGTCAGTTGGCTGAATGTGGTAGTTGCCTTTCCAGTGTGAGAATTAAGCAGAACTTGCGTATAACTTCTAGCACGGTGTTAACTATTGAACCCTCTGCTGCGGTCAACACACCTTGTGCCACAATCATTGTCTTCTTTACGCTGATGGCTAGTTCAAATTTATCACATGCTAGCGCAGAGCTATTGCCAAGTTGCTGAAGCCCTTCGTCACTGTGTGCGACAAGCACTGTCATTAGTGAAAAGAAGTTCCCTTAGCAGCAGACTTTGCTTTTTGCTTAGTGTAAGTTAGTTATCACAGCCAAAAAAGCATTATCAGAAAAAGTATCAGTGGCTCACCTTTATTTCAGATCCCTTTAAAAACAAAAAAGCAGCATCAGATATGAAATTGACATCTTTGTTTTTTAGTTGGTTGTTCAGATCAATGTTCATTAAAAGTTTCTGCTGGTTCTGTTTAACTCCTTCCTAAACCAAAGTAAGTTACTGCCTTGAACAACAACAATAGTGAAGATGATACAATGTAAGTTATAGTCATAAGAGTTAAGACAATACAAAACCAGAGGGTTTTCTCCATAGGAGATAAGATGAGGCAGTGTTTTAGGTAGAAGCTTTCACATAGCACAGTGCAATGAGAGTTCTAGGCCAATGTTGGGGTACAAACTGGGTTAGTGCTATGTTCCCAAGCTCACTGCATGTCGATATAACAACAAACTCTGCGATGTTCATTCACAGTGGGCAGTAGTGACACCAGAGTTAAGGCTGCACCACAGTTTTTGCTTAAGGAATGATGTTAAGCTTTCCCTACACTGTGGGAAACCTTAAGGTTAATTAAGGAACCTTAAGGTTAATTTAAAATATTCCTTGTACTTTTTAATATGCTTGAATTTTTAAGTCCAGTTTGAAAAAAGAACAATCTGAGCTAATTTTTAACTGTTTCCAAAATCGCAGCACAAATGTGTGTGAATGGAAGCAGCTTGGGGGCGGGAGGGGAAAGGACACCTTCTAGCCCCACCACCACTAACAGTCCTCCTCCTCCTCCCAGCAACCCCACCACAGCCTGCCACTCCCCACACCACCCTGCTGTTGTGCAATGCACTACCCTGGTGCTCTGCCTTCCAGATGTGGGGAACTGGAATGCCTCTGTACCCCAACACCCCATTACCCCTGCAAACCAAGGAGACTATTGAGCCTCCTGCACACACTGGGCAAGGAAATCCTGTCAGGAGCAGTGCACCAGGCTAGCTTTGGAACTGCAGGTCAGTGGTATTCATTTGGGGGGAAACAAAATAGCCCCCCCCCCCCCCCGCAACCCAGCTTACACTCAGTGAGGTAACTGACCTGTATAAAAATAACAAGGAAACTAACAACAGCAAACCCTGCAGTTAGTGACAGTTGATGTGCCCCACCCAAAACTTTGAAGGCAGGGCAATATCAAGCTAAGGGGAAAAAACCCAGCATTCCTTGTCACCTTCCCATGCCTATAATACTGTCCACAACAGAACGCAGCATTCATTAGTATCTACAACAGGTACTGGAAAGGTATGCACACCACAACTTCATCCAACTCACACAACCTAAGCCATGACCTCTGCCGTGTTCAGGGAGGATAATGCTACGCGTGTGGACCGAGTGCCAGGGAGATGGGCCGGTCTGGTGATACAAGAGAGCAGGAGGTCGCTGTTAAGGTTTTGTATGAGAGCTGGATGTTGGAGTGCGTATGCTTTTTGGGATCCACTGGAGATGGCAGTGAATGTCTTAGGGAGTACTGGGCTCGGATACTGACCAGCTTGTTAGACCATTTGACACTGTTATACCAAGGGACACTGAGTATTTTCCCCTTAATTACTTTGGAGAAGTTCTCTGGCCTGTGCTATACAAGAGGCCAAACTAGCTGATCCCAATGGTCCCTTCTGGCCTTGGAATCTGTGAATCTATGAACTTTTATTGTCATGCTTTTAACAGCCCTCCAATTTAAACACGACAGGGCTGGTGGCAGGGCATGGTCAGTGTGGAGACCTTGCCTCTGGAATTCCCCCTTTGGTCTGACGCAGCCTGAGCATGGCTTAGCTATTCTCCCAGACCTTCAAAAGCAGAGTAGGTTGAGCAAGGTGGAAATGGGTTAAAGGTGATGATGAAAATTGTTAGTCCTGACTGAAGAGTGGATGAGGAGGAGTTGATTACTGAGGGGGCCCTGGGGGTTCCATGAATCCCTCACAGAATTCAGCCCTTAATGCAGAATTCTGCTACAGAAACATTTTAAATTTAAAATAACATATCTAGCTCTTATGGTTGCAAAGAAAACTTTCCAGACCAAGTATAACTGAAGCAATGTAGTCTTCCTGAGTCTGCAGAGAGGTTGGAAGAATACCCGAGCTGACTACGTTTTTGGTCTGTTGGAGTCAGTGAGGTTTATTTTCGTAGGAGACATCAGTGCCCACTCAGATGATGAATTTTCTAGGTTAACTGACTAGAGCCATCATGACCATGATGAGTGAGTTCTGGTGGGGTTGGGATTGGAGGACGGAGCTGGCTTGGAGATCTCAAGGCTGCTGTTTTCCCTGGCCAGCAAAGAGTGACTAGGGTGCACAGTTTGATTCTCACAATTAACTGGGTGAATGAAGCTTTAGGCTGCAGCTTGCCTGCCACGGAGCAGTTGGGACACCCTGGCAGGGGAGTTCGCTTCCTTGGAGTGATCCTCTTGTCTTGCTTTGACAGATTGAGGTAGGAGACATTTTGTTATAATCCCTCTATTGTGTTTAATTTGTGAATGAATTCAGTGCCCCTTAAACTAAGGGGGATGATCAAAACTATGCAGCCTTGTATTCTGTACAAGCTACATCACAGAAGGCTTGGCAGAGTTAAATCCAAGACCATGGATGACACATGGTCTATGAGAAACAAGTTTTTGGTCTCTCATTCCTCAGGATCGTTTGCAGCTCCATCACTAACTGCCACCACAGCTGGCACTAACTGCCCCCGCTTTGTCGATTGGATTATTTACCTGCCCGTCCTAAACTCTTCATACGAAACCTAAAACAGTGTCACATGCTTTGAGGTCACATATATGGCAGGGCTAATCTGCATAGCCCTTGATAGACAAAAGACGATGTCCTGTCTCCAAAGAGCATGTGGCCTCAGCTGGGACCAAACATGCTGAGAGATGGGGATAAGCACAAGGGGGGCTGGAGGGAGGGGCTACAGCAATTGGACCATACCACTGTTCAGATCAGAGACACACGTCTCCAAGATTTTGTAATTTCTGATGATACTGTTGCTAAGTGGCAAGACTAGGCCTCGAGCAGGTCAAGGATGGGGCTTCCAGGGGAGTGTGGGCAGTAGACTCTGCTAGGAGGCCAGGGAATTAATGGATCCTGGAGACTGAACTCCCCTGTCCTCCCTATGTGAGGTCCCTTCAGGCCAGCACTGAGGCATGTTGCTGAGATGGAGTGTAGAGGAAGCTTCTGCAGCCTGTGTGTTGTGTGGCTGAAGAGAACACTTCAGTCTGAAGGGCTAGTTGCAGTGTGGTGTGTATTAAATGTATAGCCCAAATTAAAAAACATAGAGGACCAAAAAAGTACCACCGTGGCTAAAAAACAAAATTAAAGAAGCGTTTAGAGCAAAAAAGATATCATTTAAAAATTTGGAAGGCAAATCCTATTATGGAAAATAGAAAGGAGCATAAACTCTGGCCACCAGTCAAGTTTAAAAGTATAATGAGGCCGGCCAAAATGGAATTTGAAGAGCAACTAGCCAAAGACCCAAAAACTAACAGCAAAAAATTTGTTTTAAGTACATCAGAAGCCTGCTAAACAATCAATGGGGCCACTGGAGAGGAGAGGTGCTAACAGTGCACTCAAAGAAGACAAGGTCATTGCAGAGAAACTAAATGAATTATTTGCATCAGTCTTCACTGCAGAGGATGTGAGGGAGATTCCCACATCTGAGCCATTCTTTTGAGGTAACAAATCTGAGGAACTGTCAATAGAGGAAGTTTTGGAACAAATAGTAATAAGTCACCAAGACTAGATGGTATTCACTGAAGAGTTCTGAAGGAACTCAAATTTGAAATTGCAGAACTACTAACTGTGGTATGTACCCCATCATTTAAACCAGTTTTTGTACCAGATGACTGGAGGATAGCTAATGTGATGTCAATTTTTTAAAAAGGCTCCAGAGGTGATCCCGGCAATTACAGTCTAACTTCAGTACCAGGGAAATTGGTTGAAACTATAGTAAAGAACAGAATTATCAGACATATAGATGAACATGATTTGTTGGGGAAGAGTCAACACAGCTTTGTAAAGTTAAATCATGCCTCAGCAATCTATTAGAATTTTTTGTGCGGGTCAACAAACATATGGACAAGAGTGATCCAATGGATGTAGTGTACTTAGACTTTCAGAAAGCCTTTGACAAGCTCTTAAGCAAAGTAAGCAGTCATGGATCAGTAACTGGTAAAAGATAGGCAACAAAGGGTAGGAATAAATGGTCTGTTTTCAGAATGGAAAGGGGTAAATAATGGTGTCCTCCAGAGGTCTGTACTGGTACCAGTGCTGTTCAACATATTTATAAATTATCTGGAAAATGGGGTAAACAGTGAGGTGGCAAAATTTGCAGATGATACAAAATTACTCAAGATAGGTAAGTTCAAAGCAGACTGTGAAGAGTTACAAAGGGATCTCACAAAATTGGGTGACTGGGTAGCAAAATGGCAGATGAAATTCAGTGTTGATAAATGCGAAGTAATGCACATTAGAAAACATAATCCCACCTGTACATATACACAATGATGGGGTCTAAATTAGTTTTTACCACTGAAAAAAGGGATCTTGGAGTCGTTGTGGATAGTTCTCTGAAAAATCCGCTCAATGTGCAGCGGCAGTCAAAAAAGTGAGTAGAATGTTAGGAACCATTAGGAAAGGATGGATAATAAGACAGAAAATGCCATAATGCCTCTATATAAATCCATGGTATGCCCACATCTTGAATACTGCGAGCAGATCTAATTATCAAAAATTATTAATCTCAAAAAAGATATATTGGAATTGGAAAAGGTACAGAGAAGGGCAAAAAAAAAATTTAAGGAGTATGGAACAGTTTCCATATGAGGAGAGATTAATAAGACTGGGACTTTTCAGCTTTGAAAAGAGACAACTATGATAAAGGTCTATAAGATCTTGACTGGTGTGGAGAAAGGAAATAAGGAAGTGTTATTTACTCCTTCACATAACACAAGAACCAGGGGTCACCCAATGAAATTAATAGGCAGCAGGTTTAAAACAAACAAAAGGAAGTACTTCTTCACACAATGCACAGTCAACCTGTGGAACTCATAGCCAGGGGATGTTGTGAAGGTCAGAAGTGTAACTGGGTTCAAAAAAGGATTAAATAAGTTCATGGAGGAAAGGTCTATCAATGGCTATTAGCTAGGATGGGCAGGGATGGAACAACATACTCTGAGTGTCCCTAGCCTCTGTTGGCCAGAACTGGGAGTGGATGACGAGATGGATCACTTGATTGCCTGTTCTGTTCATTCCCTCTGAATGAAGCACCTGGCATTGGCCACTGTTGGAAGACAGGATACTGGGCTAGATGGACCATTGGTCTGACCCAGTCTGGCCGTTCTTATGTTCTTACCTTCTCGGATATGAGGCCAAGGATCGCCTTTGCCCCTGACTGGGTAGGAGACCTACAGTATTGGTCCACTGCTAGAGATTAATGGACCCATAGATTTTTCTGAGCTCTTTGAGGGAACATATTGTATGGATAGTGGACCACTCTGTCGATAACCTGGTAGGACAGTATGATTAATTTTGTCCCCAACTATCGACACAGTGGCTCCTAAATGCCTCCTCTCTCTGTGTTATCTTCACAGGTCACCTTGGTATTCAGATGGTCAGCAACACAAGAAGCATGAAGGGAGGAGGCTAAAGTGCCAGTGATGGAAGTCACTCTCAAGGTGATCAGTCATGACACACAGACTTTTTGAAGTTTTATGCCATGGTTGTGATGGAGTTGAAGAAAGTTTTCTTCTTCACCACGCAAGAAGTCTCAATCCAGGCTGCCTAAACGCATACACAGGGTTTAGCATGTCTTGCTGTGAGGAATTTTCTATCTACTTCACTGATTAGGCTCAGACCAGATAAGCTGCTTCTGTGGTGGCAGGTCCATGTCATGCAAACAAATGCAATGTTTTTCTCTCATTCAGATTCAGCCGGTTTTGCTCATTGATGTTCTGAAAGTGCTTGGCTAACTTAGAGCTACAACCTGTGGTTTGGCTCTGATACCTCTTGTTTGGCTCTATCAGGCACTGGTTCACAATTGGTGGATATAGTCAGTGCCTGTAATAGAGGTTAGAGTGGCAGCATCTCTTAAATAAGCATTTGTTAAGCCTTTGGTCACAAAGCCATTATCTCTGATGCTGTTGCTGTAAGTGGTCTGTCTACTCTTCGGAGCTGAGGGGCTCATTCTCCGCTTGAAGAGACATGCTGTCATTGCAATAGCATATTGAAAATAGAGGGCAGCGCAAGTGGCAGTAGGAGCCAGCTGGCCCGAGTACATATCTAGTTTCTCAGATGGGCACGAACTCAGGACAGCTATCCCCTCCCACTGCTTGCACTGCCATGGCCACATTCTATTTTTAGTGTTAGCTCAATGAGACCCACCACAAGCATACCTCCTTGAGCTGGGAATCATACCCAAAGCTCAGAGTACCAAACCCAAAAGAGTCAATCTTCAGCCTGCCTCCAGCCTTCCTTCTTGGGGACAGTTACAGGGAAGCGATTCTGGCAGTACTGAAAATCCCAAGATTACATGGGCCTCTTTCACTCTGGATTTAGACCAGGTACAAAGACAGTCCTGGTCTGATGGTCTGTTGCTAAGAGGTGTGGGGTTTTTTGGTCAAAATCTATGCAGCTCCTTTAGATCTTTCAGCTGCTTTTGATACCCCTGACCATAGAGCAAGAGAGAGCTGTATGTGAGTAGTAATGTTCTCTAAAAAAGGACCCAGGGGCTGTGTGTTGTATGAGTGCTCTTCTGTCCTAAGGATTATCTCATGTGGAATGCAGCACGGTTTTCTTCACCTTACTGACCAGAATGAGGACAACTTTGGCTAAAAGCCCATCCTGATTTGATGGCAAAATGAAGGCAGCAATGAGAAATAAAAAAGTGACATAACAAATGGAATAAGGGGGAAACAGACACCAATTGATATGAATTCAAAATTATTACGTTCAGAAAAATTTATAAGGGAACTAAGGACATCAGGGAAAAATCCATGGCTGGCACAGCTAAGGACAGTAAGAAGGAGTTTTTAAAGTTTATTAGGAACAAAAGAAATCCTAGGAATGGTATAGGCCCATTACTAGATGGAGATGGTAAAATTGTTAATAATGATGCAGAAAAGCCAGTAGTGATCAATAAATATTTCTGTTCTGTATTTGGAAAGGAGGATTATGTACTTGTATCTCATGAGATGATGTACTTACCAGTCCATTAATAACTGAGGAGGGTACTAAACAGCATCTACTAGGGATATGCATTTTTAAATTAGAAGCCCCAGATAACTTCCCCCAAGAGTCTTAAAAGAATTTGCTGAGGAGATCTCTGGCCCACTAATGTTAATTTTTAATATGATATTTTCTGTCTTCTTATCTATCCCTTTCTTAATGATTCTCAACATTCTCTTCGCTTTTTGACTGCCGCTGCACATTGAGTGGATGTTTTCAGAGAACTATCCACAGTGACTCCAAGATCTCTTTCTTAAGTGGTAACAGTGAATTTAGACTTCATCATTTTATATGTATAGTTGGGATTATGTTTTCCAATGTGCATTACTTTGCATTTATCAACATTGAATTTCATCTGCAATTTTTTTGCCCAGTCACCCAGTTTTGTGAGATCCCTTTGTAGCACTTCGCAGTCTTCTTCGGACTTAACTATATTGAGAAGTTTTGTATCATCTGCTAATTTTGCCACTTCTTTTTTTTAACCCCTTTTTCCAGATCATTTATGAATGTGTTGAATAGGACTAGTCCCAGAACAGACCCCTAGGGGACACCACTATTTACCTCTCTCCATTCTGAAAACTGATAATTTATTCCTACTCTTTGTTTCCTATATTTTAACCAGTTACCAATCCATGAGAGGACCTTCTCTGCTATCCCATGACAGCTTACTTTGCTTAAGAGCTTTTGGTGAGGGACCTTGTCAAAGGCTTTCTGAAAATCTAAGTACACTATATCCACTTGATCCCCCTTGTCCACATTCTTGTTGACTCCCTCAAAGAATTCTAGTAGATTGTTAAGGCATGATTTCCCTTTACAAAAACCATGTTGACTCTTCCCCAACAAATTATGTTCATCTATGTGCCTGACAATTCTTTTCTTTACTATAGCTTCAACCAGTTTGACCTGTAGTGAAGTCAGGCTTACTCGCCTGTAATTGCCGGGATCACCTCTGGAGCCCTTTTTAAAAATTGGCATCACATTAGCTATCCTCCTGTCATTTGATACAGAAGCTAATTTAAACCACAGTTAGTAGTTCTGCAGTTTCACATTTGAGTTCCTTCAGAACTCTTCGGTGAATACCATCTGGTCCTGGTGACTTCTTACTGTTTAATTTATCAATTTGTTCCAACACCTCCTCTAATGACACCTCAATCTGGGACAATTCTTCAGATTTGTCACCTAAAAAGAATGGCTCAGGTTTGGGAATCTCCCTCACATCCTCAACCGTGAAGACTGATGCAAAGAATTCATTTAGTTTCTCCGCAATGGCCTTATCATTCTTGAGTGCTCTTATAGCATCTCAATCGTCCAGTGGCCCCACTGGTTGTTTAGCAGGCTTCCTGCTTCTGATGTACTTAAAAATGTGTTTTGCTGTTACTTTTTGTGTCTTTGGCTAACTGTTCTTCAAATTCTTTTTTGGCCTTCCTAAGTGTATTTTTACAGTTCACTTGCCAGAGTTTATGCTCCTTTCTATTCTCCTCACTAGGATTTAACTTTCACTTTTTAAAGGATGCCTTTTTGCCTCTCACTGCTTTGTTTACTTTGTTGTTAGCCACGGCGGCACTTTTTTGGTTCTCTTACTATGTTTTTTAATTTGGGGTATACATTTAAGTTGAGTCTCTACTATGGTGTCTTTAAAAAGTTTCCATGCAGCTTGCAGGGATTTCACTTGCGCTGTACCTTTTAATTTCTGTTTAACTAACTTCCTCATTTTTGTGTAGTTCCCCTTTCTGAAATTAAATGCTACAATGTTGGGCTGCTGTGGTGTTTTCCCAACCACAGGGATGTTAAATTTAATGGTCACTATTACCAAGCGTTCCAGCTATATTCACCTCTTGGACCAGAACCTGTGCTCCACTTAGGACTAAATCAAGAATTGCCTCTCCTCTTAAGATTCTATGTTACAGTTTGGTTCATTTAACATTTTTACTTCATTTGATTCTATGATTTCTTTTACATATAGTGCCACTCCCCCACCAGCATGACCTGTTCTGTCTTTCTGATATAGTTTGTACCCTGGTATTACTGTGTCCCTTTGATTACCCTCATTCCACCAAGTTTCTGTGATGCCTATTATATCAATATCCTCATTTAATACGAGGCACTCAAGTTCACCCATCTTATTATTTAGACTACTAGCATTTGTATATAAGCACTTTAAAAAATTGTCACTTTTTAGCTGTCTGCCATTACATGATGTAATTGAATGGGGCTCTTTTTTATTTGACTGTTTCTGATCAGATCCTACCCATATTTTATCATCTTCCATCCTCTTCTTCTTACTAGGACATAGAGAATCTCCATGAATAGAACCTCCCCTAAGGGATGTTTCTGGCCGAAACACGTGCTCCTCTGTACCTGTCGGCTTTCCCCAAGCCCTTAGTTTAAAAACTGTTCTACGACCTTTTTAATTTTAAGTGCCAGCAATCTGGTTCCATTTTGGATTAGGTGGAGCCCATCCTTCCTGTATGCCCTATACTGCTATGCAATATACAAGCTATATTAGGTCCAATATTTCTTTAATATGCACACAGCTTGCCATCCCAAATGGAGTTTCCTAGACACTTCAATTTAAAGACAATGGATTAGATAAAACAAGTTTATTAACTACAAAGAGAGAGATTTTAAGTGAGTACAAGTAATGAGGCATAAAAGTTAGAAATGGTTACAAGCAAAATAAAGATAAAATGCATCTGGTGCCTAACTTAACAAACTGTGTTAAATTTAATGCAGAGTTTTCTCTCCACACGCGTTCAACAGTCTCACTGACCAAACTTCTTCTTCGAGTGCTTGCTCATGTCGATTCCATTCTAGGTGTGCGCACGCCCACGTGTGCGGCCATCAGAGATTTTTGCCTTAGCAGTATTTGTAGGGCTGGCTGTGGCGCCCCCTCGAGTGCCGCGCTTATGCCGCAGTATCTCAGGTGCTGCCAGTCCTAGGTCCTCTCAGTGCCTTCTTACCGCCAGTGGTGGTCAGTCGGAGCACCTCTGTCCCTTGCTTCACAAGCAGCCAGCAGTTCCTTTCCTGTCTCAGCCTTGTGCTTCCACTTGTAAATAGTTCTATTGTTTGTTAGTTAGTAGTTAAGTAGCTGTTAAGTATTCAGTTAGTTAGAGTCCCTGCGGGGACTTTGCCCCAGATAGGGCATGCCCCATTCTCCGGGTTTTAAGCCCTGCTTCACATGTAACAGGCCTATGTCTGTTATTGACCCACACAATAGTTGTCTGCAGTGCCTCTTGGAATCCCAGGTGAAGGAGCATTGTCGCATCTGTAAGAACTTTAGACCGCGGACACAGAGGGAACCCAACACAACATACGACTCAGGGCTCTCATGATGCAGGTGGCCCTGTGCTCAGCCTCGACCCGAAATGGAACCCAGCACTTCGGCCTCAGTGCATATCACACCTCAGGCACTGGGCTCCTCCCGGCACCGTTCCCCGTCCCTGGTGCCGAAAAAGAAGCCAAAGAAGACGGAACCGGTCAAGCCCGACCCACACAAGGGCTCTGCCCTACGAAGTTTCCCCCCCCCCCCCGAAAAGACCCACCACCAACTCCGGGGTCTTGGTCATGTCTGCAGCCAACAAGAGGGATAAGCAGGGTCCCACCAGTTCCACCCCTAAAAATAAAGACGCTAAGAGGTTGGACTTGTTTGATCGCAAGATTTATTCTACGGCCAGCCTTCAGTTTCAGGTGGCAAACCACCAGGTCCTCTTGGGCCGCTATAATTTTAACTTGTGGGATTCCTTGGTGGCCCAGGAGTTTGCAACTGTGGTGGAGGAAGGCACCACAGTGGCTCGGTGCTCCCTCCAAATGGCCTGGGATGCGGTTGATTCGGCTGCCCGGGTGGTTCCCTCAGCAGTGGTTATGAGGCGCAGTTCCTGACTCCAGACTGCAGGCCTGCTCCAGGAGATGCAGGCCTCTCTCCAAGACCTCCCATTTGATGGTGTTGGCCTTTTCTCCAACCAGACAGACGCGCGGCTTCACGGCCTTAAGGCCACACGGGCGACTCTCTGCTCTCTGGGGATGCACACTCCTCAGACGTCGAGGCAGCAATTCCGGCCTCCTCCGCCACTGCGACAGTGGCAGCCTCATCAGGGGCTTACAAAGAAACGGGACACTGGGTTTAGGCACAGCCGCCCATTGCCGTCCCGCTCCCCTGCGCAGCCTGGCCTGGCGAAGCACCAAGGGGACCACAAGCGCTCATTTTGAGGGTGCACCCGAGAGCAACGCACCAGCCATCTGCCTGAATCCTTCCTGCCCTTTCCTCGACCTCCTCTCCCCTTATTGTTCGGCCTGGTCCAGGGTTACGTCGGACTGCTGGGTCCTGGACATAGTTGCTCGGGGCTATACATATTTGATCAGGATGATATCGATCAGCAAATTATGAGTTTTCAAATGATTGTTACAATAGTGTGTAGGGTGTGAATACAGGGGTACATTCTATTACAGTTCCAATATTCAAAATAGGCAAACGAGATGACCAGGGTAAGTAGGCCAGTTAGCCTGACATCAGTCCCAAGCAAAAAAAATGAAAAAAAACCTGATATAAGATTCAATTGATAAATAATTCAAGGATGGGAATATAATTAATTACAGTCAACATGGCTTTATGGAAAATAGGTCTTGTTAAACATCTGATTTCATTCTTTGAGAAGATTACAATAACTGGATAGATGTAATATATTTAGACTTTTGTAAAGCATTTGACTTCGTATCACACAACATTCTGATTTAAAATTAGTTCTATACAATATCAATAAAGTACATGCTAAATGGATTATGAACTGGCTAACTGACAAATCTCAGAAAAGTAACAGTCAATGAGGAATCATCATTGCATGGGGGTGTTTCTAGTGGGCTTCCTCAGGGATCAGTTCTAGGCACAATGAAATTCAATATTTTCATCAATGTTTTGAAGTAAATATAAAATCACTGCTAATAAAATTTACAGATGAAACAAAGATTGGCAGAGTGATAAATAATAATGAGGACAGGGCAATCATACAGAAAAATTGGGTTCTCTTTGTAAACTGGACCACTTCAAACAAAATATGTTTTAATACAGCCAAGTCAAAGTTACACATCCAGGAACAATGAATGCAGGCCATATCTTCCAGATGGGGGGACTGTGTCCTGGAAAGCAGTGACTCTGAAAAAGGTTTAGGGGTCATAGTGGACAAACAACTCACCATGAGCTTCTCGTGGAGAAAAGAGTCACAAAAATGATTCAAGGGCTGGAGAAAATGCTTCGCAGTGAGAGAGCTTGAAAGAGCTCAATTTGTTTAGCATATCAAAAAGAAAAGTAAGTTTATTTGATTATAGAGTCTAGGTATGTTCATGGGGAGATAATACTAGGTACTAAAGTTCTCTTTAATCTAGAGGATAACAGTATAACAAGAACCTGTGGCTGGAAGATGAAACCAACAAAAATAAACTTAGAAACAAGGCACACATTTTTAACAGTGAAGGTGATAGACCATTGGAAAAAACTACCAATGGAAGTGGTAGATTCTCCATTTCTTGATACCTTTCTGGAAGATATGCTTTAGCATATCCGCATAGTGCCTCTCACAACGATGGGTATGTCTACACTGCAATTGGACACCTGCAGCTGGCCCATGCCAGCTGACTTGGACTCGCAGGGCTCCGGCTAAGTGGCTGTTTCATTGCAGTGTAGACGTTCGGGCTTGGGCTGAAGCCCAGACTCTAGGTCCCTGCGTGGTGGGAAGTTTACAGAGCTTGCACTGCAGACTGACCCCGAATCGCAATTAAACAGCCCCTTAGCCTGAGTCAGCTGGCACAGGTGAGCTGCGGGTGTCTAATTGCAGTGTAGACAGACCCTATGTGGCCTTGGAGCAAAACTGCAAAGAGGAGCTAGCCAGAGACTCCAGCCAGTAGGAACAGATGCAACCAAAGCAGGGACCTTTTTCACCTTTGAACATTCCAGTCAAACCTGTAGAAAGTTCTGACTCTGCTCTGTGCTGATAAGTTGTTTGCTCCAATCCTCCCCGTCTCTCCTCAGTCTCTTCACCTCAGATTCACTCACCTGTCCTTACACTCTTCTGCCCCATCCCCCTCACCTCCCTTCTCTTTCCATTTAGCTGATTCCCTCCTAAGTAACTCCCCCCATGAAAAAAAATGTGGAAGTACTGTATTGTTGGTTGGCCACAGAAATGGCAGTATTGAAGGAGAAAACAGACCTCTAGTGGAGAAGGCCTGTAAGGTCATGGAACTCCCCTCAGAGCTGTCAGCAGCAAGGGAGTAGGGGTGGGTGCTGGGAGTGAGTTAGGGCTGTGGGTTTGCGGAGAGGATTTATTGGTGGGGAAGGATGGGACACTAAGAATCCCTCAGTGCCAACTGGCAAAGAATTCCCTGTTTGGAACAGGAACTCCTATCAGGCCTGAATGTGACTGTGACAGTACCTCCCATAAGGCTTTATGGGAATATGACATAACTGGAATATGTTTTGTGCTGCCTGTGCCATGTAACATATCTCTGTAAAGGTTATGGTCTACTATATCTATTCATCCTATTTGTACACATATATCATTTTGTACTTGAGGTTAAGAATATGGGTTGTATACTTGCTTAATCTCTAAGTAAGCTTTGTGAGGCATTTGGTCAGCTTCTTTAGGAAGGAATTTGCAAGGTTAAGTACCCGATCAGAAAGCATTTGGGGAACAATGCATCCTGGAATGCTCCAATCCACATAAGAAGTCTTCCTGGAGACATTCAAGATACCATGTGGACAATGGCTTCTGCCTGTAAAGATTGAGTCATGCATGGACATGTGACTTGCCCAGGTGACTCCAGAACTCCATCTTGGAGCTGGACTTTGCATAGGAGTGAGGAGGGGGGTCTCCACCCACAAGAGAAAGTCTATTTAAACCCGTGGGAGACCCCTCCATTTTGTCTTCAGCTGGCTAAAGAAGGAGCCTCTCCACCCCCCCAGGATACTTGAAGGAAACTGGAACAAAGGACAGTAACTACAGGGGGTGTGAGT
>QXTE01000121.1:4483810-4684474 GCA_003942145.1 Platysternon megacephalum
GGGGGCTCAGGGCAGGGTGGCGGGGTGTGGCGGGGGCTCAGGGCAGGGGTTCGGGGTGTGGGGTGTGGAGGGGGTTCAGGGCAGGGGGTCGGGGTGCGGCAGGGGACTCAGGGCAGGGAGTTGGGGTGCAGGAGGAGTGCGGGGGGCGGGCTCCGGCCCGACCCGCATCGGGGGCAGGGCAGGCTCCCTGATTGCCTGCCCTGCCGCCGCGCCTCACCAGGAAGCGTCTGGAACCTGGGGGAGGAGGGGTGCAGGGGTGTGTGTGGCTGTTACTTCAGGCACCGCCCCCAGCAGTTCCCATTGGCCGGGAATGGGGAACTGTGGCCAATGGGAGCTGCTGGGGGCGGTGCCTGAAGCAACAGCCACACACACCCCTGCGCCCCTCCTTCCCCAGCTTCCAGCTGCTTCCCGGCGCAGAGGCAGGGCAGGCAGGCAGGCAGGCAGGCAGGCAGGGAGCCTGCCCTGCCCCCGGCGCTGGTTGGCCGGAGCCGCTCTAGGTAAACGTTGGGGGAGGGCGGGGGGGCCGGGAGGAGCTCGCGGGCCGCATGCAATAGCCCTGCGGGCCGCGTGTTTGAGACCCCTGGCGTAGACAATCCACCTGCCCCAGAGCCAATAGTTAGGAATTCTTCTGTCGACCTTAGCACTGGCCACACAGGGACTTAGGCTGGCTTAACTCTGCTGCTCAGAGGTGTGGATTTTTTACACCCCTGACCGACATGTTCCAGTGTAGACCAAAGGTCTGACTCTGTCTCTCCCTTTGTCTGTCAGTCCCAGGAGCGAGCCCCTGTGTCTGTGTGAGCTCACAGAGCCTGACACCTTTCCCCTTTGTTCTCCAGCTACAGGGCCTTTGCTCTGCTTCCTGGCAGAGAGGTGGGGGGAAAGCTCCTCCTCTTGGCTGTTGGTCACTAGGTGTGAATGCCCTGGCCATTAGGTCTCCATTGTCTTGGCGGGATCCTCCATTCACATGCATAGAGTCTGTTCAGTTTGTTAATGACTCAGGCGGCTACGAGTCAAACACTCGGTCCCTTCCCTTTACGGTCAGTACACTGAAGTGCAAAGCCTAGAGGAAAACCGAGGTACACGCAGGAATAATAAAAATACCATCAAAATTCCCACATTGGTCACAGATGGACAGGGCTTAGGCCTTGCCCCTCTCCACAGCATGTCCCACTGCTCAGCATGCTGGCTTCTGTGAATCTCTTTCTTAGGCCCCTAACTTCCCCATACAATACCTGCGGTCCGGGGTGCCTAGGACTTAGTCCTCTTTGTGGATCTAACCCCATGGCGCTAACTCCCACTGAAGTCATGAAATCAATGGAATTGGGCAATTAAGCACTTTTTAAAATCCAACTGGGCACCTATCTGTATCTTTAGGCAACTACCTCCCTTTAAAAATCTGGCCTCACCCACTTCACTCCTGATCTCAGGGAAATGAGGGGAGGATTTGGCCCAGAGGTGACCATTTCTAGATGGAAAGTGATTGCTGAATGGAATTCATTGTAAAACCAAACATACAGCAGTGTCACCAGTACAGTAGACATGCTTCATCATGTTTTATGCCTGTGGATCTCGTCATAAATGGCGAATGGATCTCGTCATAAATGGCAAATAAAGTGATTCTGGACGGCATGCAGGGACAGCCACATAATTGATGATTGTACAGAGTCCGAGGAACATGAGATTGGAAAGTCCATTCAATCACATCTTGCTCACTGAAGTATTCCATTATAAATGTAATTTTGACACATCCTTACAAGCTCTTTTTAGCCTGAAGATAGAAGAGAATGTCTTTGAATTCTTGAGGCAAACCTGACGATCCACTTATAAATTATTGGACTCAGAAAAAGACTAGTGTTTCTCACTTGTCAAAAATTGTTCCCACAATCCCTTTTCCATTCAAAAGTCAAAAACAGATTTTTTTCTATAAAACTCAAGTTTTACCAACTGGGCCTTAGTGAGAATTTTAACTATGGACCCCTCTTGTGAATAATGGCTTAAAGCTTTTAAAGTTACTCAGAGTCATATTCCTTGCTGTTTTGAGTGCCAGCAGGTGCAGAGATTACAAGGACTCTAAGAAACCTTAAATCTACTTCAAATTCTACCTAATCTAAGTCTTCATTTAAAAAAAAAATCACCAGCAATTTTTCTCATGAAGAGTCTCCACAATGTAAACAAATGACTAGGATTGTTTGTCAGTACAGTTGGTCAAACTGTTCATAGTGAATCATTTATCCAACCCATTTATTCCCACAAATGTTCTGTGAACAAAACAGAATGTTTAGGACTCTCTATTTGTAAGTGTTTGTCAAATCATGTGTGTGTATTAATCACAGCTTATGGACTGTCCATAAATTGAGCCACTACACTTATTTGTTATCCCTATATATTACATATGATTGGTCACCCAAGTCACATGGTATTGTTTCTGTTTCCTAACTGGATGACTGAGGCTTTATAAAGGAATATTTGGTTCTCAACAGGACAGGAAGGGGAGGGAGCAGGAGATAAATAGACCTAAAGGAATTCTAGGAGATTTAATTTTTTCCTGTCCCATTCTGCACAACCAAGAGCATTATATTTGGCTCCTTATGTGGACCCCAGATGTAAAAATAATTGGCTTCCTTCCTAACTGGGGGAACAAGAAAGAAATCTTGCTGCCTTTTCTATAGCACTCATTGCTGTCGTATCTGAGCCTGACAAATATTAATGCATTATCTTTGCAGCAACCCTATTATATAGGGAGGGCTTCACAGACCAGGAATTTAGGCACTGGGAGATTATGGCCAAAATTTTCAAGAGTCTCCAGTAATTTTAGATGCTCCAATTATATAATGAGTGAGCAAGCAAGAGAATGATTCTACAGCCTGATGGTTAGAGCTCTCCCCAAGAAGTGGGAGACTCACGGTCCAGCCCTGCTGCTCTAAGATATCTTTATTTAATCCAAAGTGGAACAGCTTCAAGAAGAGAGACTGAGGATACTGCACATCAGAATATCTCACGGCCCAGTGGTTAGGGCCTGCATCTCAGAGGTAACAGCTCCCTGTTCAAATCCCTTCTCCCCCTCAGAGAGAGGGGAAACTTGAACTGAGGGTCTCCCACCTCCTGGGGGAGTTCCCTACCCACTGGCTAAAAGTTACCAGGCTGCCCCTTTCCCACCCTCTGCTCTGAGCCAGCAGAGTGGATTGGCCCCACAGGTGAGTTAGGCGGAGGAACATCTATCTTCCCCCACTCTGTTCATCACACTGGAGCTTAGGCATCCGGGTGCCTAGAGGGAGCCAGCAGTGTGCATGTCCAGAGCCAGGAACATAGGTGCCTAGGAGACCTTTACAATAGAAATGTAGGTGCTGAGTGATTTTAGGTGCCTGCTGACTTCGGCAGCTGAGTGGGGATTTTGTGAATACCACTGGAGCCTAAATTTGGGATTGTAGGGGTCTAACGTGGCAGTTAGGTGCCAAAGTCCCTTTGTGAATCTAGCCCTAGCCCTAGCTAACTGACCCCGCCGCACATACGGGGAGGTAGGGCAGGACTTTTTTATGCCATTTTCCCACCCTACCTCACAGGGGTGTTTCGAATATAAATTCATTCATGTTTGTTAGGACTAACACAGAAACAAAGTGACATTCCCAAGGCCATGGAATCTGGCAACGCTACAGTTCAAATTCAGGGCCTGCAGCCTTCCAGCCCTGAGCTCATCCCTTCCTGCCAGAGGGGCTGAGCCTTCACAGATCCCATTAACTGCAGCTGCTGTGAGCGCTCAGCACTTCAACAACATGTTCAAGTCCTTCTTGTGGGGTCCCGGTAACAAGCCCAGAATCGCCTGATGCAGATTACAGGTCCCCGTCAAAACAGGGGGGTTCGATTTCCCAACTTTACACTTTACCATCAGGCAACAATTCTTAGCCAAGCAGCGCAGTGGCACATCCCTTGTGCCGTACAGCCCCGGATTGGCTCCAGCCGGAAGCAGAATCGGTTGCTCCTTTGCTCCTTTCGAAGGCACTCAGATAACTGCCGATTCCCTACAGAACTATCACCAACTGTTGGGGCAGCCAGGAATACTTGGCGTATGATGTCTATTAAATTTTAAAATCGCTGCCTTCTATGTACCCGGTTATCTACCTGGCCAGCAAATCTGAACTAAACACAGATCCCCTAAAAATCTAATGGGAGGAGGAACTAGGCCAGTTATTCTCTGCTAACCAATGGAAACAAATTTTAGCCAGGTTTGTTCCTTACACTTCCATTTAAGATTACACCAGCAGAAAATGACATGGAGGATACATTAGACCCCTCTCTGACTCTTCAAAACAGCTGCTGCTGAGTCAGACAAATGTTGGCACTGTGATTCAGCAGGTGCTAACGTAACCCATATGCTCTGGGAATGCTCCTCTGCCTGTAGGATTTGGACAGAACTGAATTGCAGTGTTAATTTTTCCTATCAAATACAATTGTTACAAGCTAACCATGCAATTTTAAACCTAGTGAATATTAGTTGGGAGGTGAGTGTGAAAGAGACAGTGTGTGTGTGTGAGTGTGTGTGACAGAGAGAGAGAGACAGAGACAATGTGTGTGTGTGTGTGAGCAAGAGAGACAGTGTGTGTGTGTGAGTGAGAGAGAGAGTGTGTGTGTGTGAGAGAGACACATCGTGTGTGAGACAGAGTGTGTGTGTGAGAGAGAGACAGAGTGTGTGTGAGACAGAGTGTGTGTGTGAGAGAGAAACAGACAGAGTGTGTGTGTGTGAGAGAGAGAGACAGAGTGTGTGTGTTGGAGGAGCGGCACTCAGCAGTCTGAAGACTCGTTCAGACAACAGCAGTCGCCAGCAGCTCCTCCGTCTCCCTCCTGACCCCTGGCCCCCACCCCAGCCCAGCGGAGATAGGGTACATGGGTGGAGGGGAGGCAGGGGGAGGGGGACACCCTGACATCAGCGCCCCCTTCCTCCCCTCCCCCAGGTCTGCACAGCAAACAGGAGGCTCCTGGGAGCAGCTAGCCAGGTGCGGCTCCAAGGCAGGTGCAACGCAACTGAAGATGGCAGCAAAGCAGCGGGGGGAGGAGCACGCCTGCTCCGGAGGTGCCCTGTTTATAACGGCGCCCCAGGCTTTCGCCCCATTTGCCTGTGCCTAAGGCCAGCCCTGCAATTCAGGATGAAAAGGCTCCTGGGAAAGGCATTCATTGTAATTATGTTTGTTTTTCCCCAAAGGCTGAGAGGCAGTTTCTGCCATCTATTGAAATTGCTGCTAACCGCATGAGCAATGGGGCAGGTTACCCTTGACTAAGTTTTTATTTCCTTAGGGAACAGGATGCCAAGATATCGGAGGTTTTTTCTGTTGCCATCTAAATGTCCCTATAGGAGAGTCGGTTCCAGCTAGATCCAATGAGATCTTCATTGCTTCCGACTTATCCCAATTTATCTTATTGCCAGAGAATTTACCCAAATTATCTATTGCTTGTAGGATATTTGGAATCGATTGATCTGGATTTTTAATAAATAGGAGGATGTGGTCTGCATATAGAAGGATTTTTGTCTCCTGAGTGCCTGATTTGATCCCTTGAATGGTGTTCCCTAATTAGTATGGCAAGCAGTTCTAATGTTAGATTGAACAGGATGAGGAGAGGGAGCATGCCTGTCTAGTTCCCTGTAGCAGATCAAAGTGGGGGACATTGTGCTATTTGTAAGGATATGTGAGTTGGGATTGGAATATAGCAGCTTCATCCATGAAATAAAGGATTTCCCCAACCCAAATTTATCCAGGATACAAAACAAATATCACCAGTTCACTCTGTCAAAGGCTTTCTCTGAATGGTGTGAAATGATTTTATGGGAATTTCTAGAAGGTTGATGGAATGCCACAACATTAATCAATTGACATGTGTCAGCTGAACTATGCCTTTTTTTAATAAATCCCACCTGCTTGGGGTGAACCATCCCACTCTACTTTTTCAAGCCACTTCGCCAATATTTTTGAAAGTATGTTTATATCAGCATTGATTAAAGAGATGGGTCTATGGCTGTTACACTTTGGCACATCCTTACCTAGTTTAAGTAATACAGTAACTAGGGCTTCTTCTTCGAGTGCTTGCTCATGTGTATTCCACAGTAGGTGTGCGTGCTCGCCACGTGTACCAGTGCCGGAAGTTTTTCCCTTAGCAGTACCCGTAGGGGGAGCACTGCTGCGACCCCTGGAGTGGCGCCTCTATAGCGTGCTATAAGGGGAGCCGCGCGCTCCCCCCACCCTCAGTTCCTTCTTGCCGCCAGGGAAGGTGCATCAGAACTACTTGCTCCAGCTTCGCTGCAGCTCGTCCCAGAACTCGTTTCGTTGTTAGTAGTACCTGATTTAAATCGTGCAAGTCTTGCAGGCATTCGATGCCCAGAAGTGACCCGCCCGCTGACTGCCTCCGCTGCTTGGGTGAATCCCACATCAGCGACCGCTGTAAGATCTGCAGGTCCTTTAAAGCATCTTTGTAAAATGTAGGGGGCAGAATTTTTCTGAAACTTTGTTAGAATTCTGTCTATAGGCCATCAGGGCCGGGAGTTTTGCCCGGACTCATGTCCTCCATGGCCTTGATCATTACAAGGGAGAAGCCAGCCTGGCCTGTGGCTCTTCTGCGATTTGTGGGAGGTTAAGAGGTTTAACAGAAGTATTCAGTTCTTCTGGGTCAGGTGGTGAATCATTTTTGTAAAGAGCCTGTAGAATTTCGAAAATTTGTCACTGATTTCTTTTTGCTTACTAATAACCTACCCTTGTTCTGACTGGTGTGATACCATTCAGGACCTTGACCTCTCACTTTTAATCTATATGTGAGAATCTTGCCCACTCTCTCCTCTGACTCCCAGTATGTTTGATTCTAAAAAGAGCAAATTCAGCTTGTGCTGAAGTCAATCTATTGATTTCATACCGAAGATTGATTAATTTTTACAGATGCCCTTGAGAGGGGTAGTTTGCACATTCTAAATCCATTGTTTGGTTAATTTCCGGAGCTGAGCCTGGCTAACCCCTCTTTCCTGAGTAGAAAATGATCCTGCCCCTAATAAAAGCTGTTAGTGCTTCCCATAAAGTCGAATGGGGTATCTCTGGTGTGTCGTTCATTGCAAAGAAAAACAAATTTCTGCTGTGATATAGTCTGAAAAATATTATCTTTCAAAAGAGAGGAGTTCAGTCTCCATCTCTTACAAATCCAGTTTGTCTCAGGAGGGGAAAATTGTAGTATCACTGGTGTGTGATCAGAGATCCTGATAGACTTGATTTCGTTATTAAGTATGGAGTCCGTAGAAATCAGGAAGAAATCTATCTGTGAATATGTTGAAAGTGTGGAGGAAAAAAAGTAAAACCCTTCATTGTAGGACTCTGCAACCGCCATACATCTTTTAACCCCAAGTCTTCTATATAGTCTTTCTAATGGTTCTAGCGTGTTATTATGTACACTGGGGCCGGCCTGACTTGTCTAAAAAAGGATCCAACACCTCATCAAAATATCCTACTGTGATGATTGATTCTAGTGGGATAGTAATTAATTTGGGGGGAAAACTTAAAAAACAACAACCCTTGGCTCATCTTTATTAGGTCCATATATATAAATTAGGGTATATAGAGAGTCAGAGATCTTAGGTTTCACCAGCAAAAATCTACCTTCCTCATCTTTATTTACAGCTAGAACTTATAAATTCAGTCTTTTGCTCAACAATATTCCTACGCCTTTGGTTGCTAAACACCCCTTCCCCCATCCGGTCCCTTCTAAATTTCTCTGCCTCCAAGTCATGAAGGTGGGTTTCCTGTAGGAAGATAATATCTGCTTTCAATATTTCTAGATGAGTGATTATTCTTTTTCTTTTTATTGGGTGATTCATCACTTTGATGTTCCTGGAAACACAATTTATAATATTAGGCATAAGGAGTGCTTACGTCAAATATTTCTTTATCAGGTACGTGAGTAGTGTCATTGCTTGGGCCACAGTTAGTTACAGATCTAGGAAAGGTATGTCTGGGTTCCCCCTCACCACCCCGGAGACGTGAACGGGGTGGGGGAAACAGAGAGAGTTAGGCAGACCAGGAAAGGTAAAAGATAATGTGGGTGTGACAGGGTGCTGGGCAGGAACTCCTGAGCCAGCCCTCTGTCATGCCAGCTCCAATTAAGGGAGGTAAATTGGAGCTGGCTAGAGAAACCAGCTTGGCAAATGGGAAACAGCTGCCAGCCTAATTAGCCGGGAGCTACATACAGGCCTAGAGGAAGGAAGCCGGGGAGAGCCAGAGAGTGGAAGGAGAGCAGTAGCTCTTCCTTCCTGGGTGCAGAACCTGAGACGTCCCTAAGGCTGAAACCCCCAATCTGTATATGGTGAGAAGGTGATGGGCGCCCGCGCCCGCACGCTGTAAATGAACTGCACTGGTGATGGCTGATCCCCAGGGGTTCTGAGTGGTTTATGAACGCAGCAGAGGCAGGAGCAAAGGGGACCCTGCTACACCCTGTTACAGTGAGAAACAGAAAAAAGAAATGATCAAAATTGACCAAAGATCACTTGAAAATACATAATTCTTATCCAAACCGAAATAGGACCTAAATCCATGAGATTTACAAAGGGGTGACCTCATCACTCACTCCCACCACCACCCCCAAAACACCCAATCGGAGCATAATTGGATTCCCTTTAGCTTTATAAAGAAGAAATAGTCTGATATCAAAAGAGGACGTGGTTTCTGCTCTGTTCACAACAACAACAAAAGGGGGAACAAGTCTGTAGTAGATATTGAAGAAAGTTATGCAAATTGTTTAAATAACCGTATGCTAACATAACTGGCTCGTTTGCAGATAAGAGTTCATGAGCAGACCTGTTCTGCCGACACTTTGCCCCCTAGAGCCTTGTCCATGCTGGATTATAGTGCGAACGCCATTGCGCAAACGTTCTCTCAGCAATAGAAATCAACACAGCATTTCTCACAACTCATTTAACAAAAATAAAAATGAAAGAAAAGCCCCTGCACTAATGGTATTGCCAATCTCACAATAACACGGTCTCAGCAATCTGCTGAATCAAAACCAGCCCGAATCATTATTCCTGGGTAGGATTTTAGGAGCTCGGATTTCTTTACAGTTGGGAATGGAAACGATTTGTCATGAAACAAAAGTTTCATTACATTGCTTAGCTCTGGTACCTCTTACACATGTACATTTAAGGCAAATGGGTTGAATAGTTTCAGATTTACTATAAACTCAGAATCTAGGAGATTAGCTGGGGATGAAGCAAAGTAAAATCACGGGGGGGGAAGAGGAGGGGTTGGAAAAGGTACCAGGAGAGAGTGGCCTCAGACAGAAAACAAACACACTGCTCTGTTGAGCCGCTGCTGATCCCCAGGCGTAAGGCATCCCCAGGGCCAGTGCAGCACTTTGCTTGGAGTCAGGATCTCAAAGGGGGATGTGCTCCCGGTGTACTGGAATTGTGGGAGGGGCAGATGCTCTCAGTGCACTGGAGTCATGGAGGGGTACTGGAATCCAGTGTACTGGAATCGGGGGGGGGGGAGGGGGAGGCTGTTGCTCCCAGTGCACTGGAATTGGGCAGGGGGGCTGTTCCTGGTGAACTGGAATCATGGGGGGGCTGTTGCTCCTGGTGCACTGGAATCATGGGGGGGAGCCGTTGCTCCCAGTGCCCTGGAATCAGGGTGGGGGATGTTACTCCCAGTGCACTGGAATCATGGGGGGAGGGTGGGCTGTTGCTCCCAGTGCACTGGAATCATGGGGGGCAGGTAGGTGCAGACCAAGCAAGGGTATCCGCATTGTAACACTCCTGCCTGCAGCAGCTTGGGCACAGAACTGCCTCTGGCGTCTGGGGGGGAAGGGAGGGCAGAAGAGTCAAAGTTCAATCAGAGACCAGAGTCTTCTCCCCACCCCTGGCCCCCGGGAGGTCAAAGAAATCAAGCAGAGGGAAGGGGAAGGGAGAAGCTGAAGTGGTGCATTTGCCCTGCACAGTTTGGCGCTCAGCTGGGAGCTGAAGCCAAACACAGCAGTGACTGAGCTGGCAAAGTTGTTTTAATGCAACCCGGCTGTATCTGCTGTGGTGTCTTGTGCTGTAGTGAGATCAGAGCCTTTCAGCCTCTTCTGCTGCCGGAAAACTAAGCACCTGGCCTTCCTTTTTAACGCCGATTAGCAGGGAGGGAAATGAAGTTCTCCAAGCCCAGCCCTTGGGCTAGGGCTTTGGATCTTGAATTTCGCCCTTTTTTCCCCATGGCCTTGGTATAATCCTGGAAAATCACCAGCCTGTGTCCCTGCCATGTTAGATTTTTACGTTCACAGGCTGTTTTTGAGAGTGTTCCTTACCGTTGTATTTTAGAACCCTTACAATTATGGCCCAGGGCTTTGCGTTTGGAGGGGGTTTTGGTGCAAGGGGGTGATGGGCTCTTCTTAATATCTTGAGTTCTGATCAGGGGAGCAACAAAGGCCCTGGCAGCATGGTGGATAAAAATACCCCAGGCCTCCCTTTTTCCAGCCCCACAATTCTCAGACTGTTTCTCCTGGCACTTCCCTCTCGCGATCAATACCCTTCTCCTGCAGTGCTTTAATAGGTCTGCCCTGTGGCTGTGCAGTTACGTTCATAGTACTCACTGTGTCGTCTAGCAAGGAGAGGCTGTTCTCAGCTTTCTCTAGTCTCGCTGCCAAGTCTGGCAAGTTAGCTTGAAGTGTACTAGTAAGATTTATGATCTCGGGTTATAGCGTCACATAATCTATCCACTTGAGACTTGTTTTAGCCAGTCCATAAATTCATCTAGTCTCAGAGGGGCACATCTCCCTGGTCAGCCATCCTGGCTACACGAGGGCTGTGCAATGGCTTCTGCTTTTTAGGATTGTGTAGAAAGTCTGGAGACGGTGCAGCATCCCTAACGGCATTAAATTAGAAGCAAAGAGTGGTAGAATAATATCTAATACAAATTAGATGGAAAAAAGGCAATTCAGTTGCTGCTGGTTGTGACTGTTAGGAGGTGGGGAAAGGAGCTGTAAAGCTATGCAGCTCCAGCCCTCTAGTGGCTCCTGGGAGTCTGACCATCTTGTGTTATATCATTCAGCCCTCGTGTCAAAATCATTGACGGGGGAAGAGTCTCAGGCGACTAGACAGCAAGGACAGCTAAAGTAGGCGGGGGAATGGAATTCACTTCTTGTTCTCACCACAGCAGTTTGCCACTTGCCACAGTACTTGCTTGTGAGGTGGCTGATGCTAGTCTTGGGGGTTCACTTTAGGAATGGCCTCTGACTTCTGCATGTGACCCAACATGTCTTTTAGGATGCAGCCACCTTCTTCCTTATGCTGGCGCTATGATTACCTCTCTTCCATGGTGTGTGCAGTAATGTGCCACCAGTAGGGAGAGTTGGCAACTACAGGACACCCTCGCTATAATGCCCTTCATAATAACGAGAATATAATGAACCTGGTCCCTGGATCCCACCTCCAGCCCTGGGGCTGCAGCGAGGGCTGACAGATCCTCCAGCCCTGGGGCTGTGGTGGGGGCTCAGAGCTGCTCCAGGGTTTGTTAGAGGAAGGGTGTACTGTACTTAGGGTAGCACAGCAGGGGCCAGACAGCTGCCTGGGAGTGAATGTAGTAATGACTAAGACAAAACCCACAAAACCCCTTCACGGGAAGCAGGCAGGATTGAATACTATTCAGCACCTGCTCCTTTAGTTGAGTGTTACCAGTTTTCAGAAAGTAATCAATGAAATGAATCATTTGTGGTGGTACTGAGCATGGTATTTAGCATATATTTGCTGACTGCTGCTGAGAATGAGAATATGCTGCATGCTGTGATCCCAAATAGTGGATCACATCTTAATGGAGACGTGAGCCCATAGACACCGTCTCGTCCATTCACACCCGTCCAACACCCCGCTGGTGACTCTTGGTACATAACGCGTCTCAGGACTATGTTGTTGTGTCTGTCGGCTCTCTAGTGAGGTCAGTCATTCAGCGTCCTCCTGGTCGTTTATTCGGAGTGAATCACTTTTGTCTCCTTTTGCTTTTCATCCATCCCTCTCTCCCCTCCCCTCGGTTTCTCTCAGCTGGAAACAAGGAGGAGAGCTAGCACCAGGTGACCAGCCAGCTCTCTGCAGCCCACCAACAAATGTTCTTGGGCCACCACAGGTCCACAGACCACAGTTTGGGGACGCTGCTGTAATCAGCCTGGCAAGTGATTTTTCTTAAGCACCCCCCCGTTGTGTGCCTAACCTGAAGTTCACTTACAGGCCCTGAGAACATTTCAGATTCAAGTGGTTGGCTGGATCTCAGTAAATGTATTGTTTGTTTTTTCCCCTCATTCCTAGGCGATAAATACTGGGTTTTCAAGGAAGTGACAGCAGAGCCAGGGTACCCACACGGCCTGGTGGAGCTGGGAAGCTGTCTCCCCCGGGAAGGCATCGACACAGCTTTGCGATGGGAGCCAGTAGGCAAAACCTATTTCTTCAAAGGCGACAAGTACTGGCGCTATAACGAGGACAAGAGAGCGACTGACCCAGGATACCCAAAGCCCATCACTGTGTGGAGGGGAATCCCACAGGCCCCACAAGGAGCGTTCATCAGCAAAGAAGGCTGTACGTAGAACCCATGATTGCGAGTGTTTGTCAGACTAACACCAGGTCCCCGAGCTTGGGGTTGGGATGTTTCGGATGGTTTTACTGAGCTGGAATTCAGGCCCCAGCGCTCAGTGCTGCTCTGACATCAGGGGCCACAGAAGCTTAGGCAGGGCCATGCTGAGCATCACCACACCTAACGTCTCGGTGCCTAGAAAACCACTGGGATTCAACAAGGCTGCGTTAGGCGCCTGAGGCCCTGTGCACTGCGTGGGGAGAGACAGGCACCTCAGAATGGGATTCATAACAGCCAGCTTGCGAGGTAGCTACTCACCTAAACTAGCCACTGGGAGGTGCCGAGTCCAGGTGGGTGCTAAGCTCCGCCCCCTCAGAGATAGGTGTCTAAGTCCGGGCTCCAGGGAGGGGCCTCCCTCTGCTTGGGGGTCTCAGCTGCAAACCCTCTTTTGGGGCGTGGTGCCCATGCTGTTTTAGCAGGCGGGGCAGAGGGAGGAGGCATGCCATGAGTTAGGGTGCTCCCTCTGCCTGAGGGGGAGAGGGGATTACAGAAATCTGCCATCTCTCAGGTGGGGGCTGGGCTCTGGGATATTCCGATGTGGGGACGCCCTCAGTCTCTCTTGTTGAAGCTCTTCCACTAATGAAAGAATGATTGGGCCAGAGAGAGAGCTCAGGCATGAGACGGACTGTAGCCTGGCGGGGAGAGCACTCACGGGGAGGGGGAATAGGCAGGATCCTGGCCCCCTGCTCTAATGACGTTTTTAAATTATGTATTCCCAGTGGAACAGCTTCAACAGGCAAAACGGAGGGCGCCCCCCTCAGGCTAGGCCACTGGCCTGAAAGGGGGCAGATCTCTGCTCAAATCCCTTCTCCCCTGCAGGGTGGAATGGAGATCTTCACATCCCAGCTGAGCACCCCAAACAGTTACAAGGGACCCCTCTTCTATGGGGGTCTTGTGTAAGTTTGCCTGGAGGGACCCGATTTGGTAGGTGAGCTTTGGGCCTGCGTATTAGATTGGGACCCACAGACAAGTTAGGCGGAGGAACTTCTTTCTTCCCCCGCGTGGTGGAAGTGCTCTGGGATGTAGGCGACCTGATGACTGCAGTGTTTAGACTCAGAGGCAGAAACATAAGCACCTAAGGAACTTTTACTGCAAAAATGTAGGTGCCAAATGAGTTTAGGCACCTACAAGGTTTGGCTACAGCTGATCAAGGGTTTTGTGACTCCGAATGGGGCCTGATTCAGGATTTAGGCACCTCACATGGCAGCTAGGCACCTAGGTCCTTTTGTGAACCTAGCCCCAGTAACCTGTGACCCACTTCCCTGCCCCATTCAAACAAACACACACCCTCTTTTCCACGACTAAGTCACGTTATTGTATTGCAAGCTCCTTGGAGCAGGGACTCTCCCCCTCCGTGTTTGCCCAGTGCCCAGCCCCATGGGCCCCTGCTTGGGGACTACGAGCAATATTTACTTCTCCATCCCTGGCTGCATCTATCTGACTGTTTCTCTCCCCCCATTGATTTTCTCCTTCATCCTCCAACTCTTCTCCAGCCAACTGGGAAAGAGAAGCAGCTGGCTAGAGTGGATTTCTCTCGCTGTCAGGAAAGATCCCCGAGCCCCTACAGAGCAGTGGAGCAGGAGCCAGCTAGGCAGGAGCCCGGAAGAGGGGGAGCTGGAATCTTCCCTGCCCTTTGCCCACAGGGTGGGGAGAGAAAGACTAAGAAACGGGGGTGTGGGAAGCATCTGGAGAGTGAAGGCTACTGCAGTCAAGGAGCAGCTGAAGGCACCAGCCTTTCAGCAACAGAAGGGAAGCTTTTGAAGCCACTGTCCGCCTGGTTAATAACCAAGGCCAAATCTTCCAACAGGTGTGCTCCAAAGAGCTGCTCCTATCCAGGGTCTTCTCCCTCACTGCCCCCTCAGAGCCATATGTATGAAACAAAATATTCTAAAAATATCAACAAACCAATATCCAAAGCAGTGCAGACGCGGGGCCCCGCCAAATATGGGAATGTTTTTGTAACATAGAGGAAGTCCCCAAGTGCATCAGGGCAAGCGTGTTGGTGCTTTAGTTGACCATAATTTGCCCCTGAACGCTTAGATTAGAATTCCAAATAAACAGCAAATCAGCTGCTTGGCTTTTCCCGTAAACTTTTGCTCTACATTCCTCTAAAATCAAGAAATTGCCTTCTGATTTCCAAATTTGCCATGGGAGGTTCCTTATGTATGTTTTTCTTGCCCCCACAGCCTCCTACCATTAGGCAGAGAAATGATGACTGTAAGCGAAACGCCTTTCAATACCTCTTCGCGCCCATTCGGTTTCAAGTCTTTGAATGTTATGGTATGAAGTGATTCTCTTTTGTCCCCTAGTTTATACCTACTTCTATAAAGGGAAGGAGTACTGGAAGTTCGATAACCAGAGGCTGAGTGTGGAGCCAGGCTACCCCAGGTCAATCCTCAAAGACTGGATGGGCTGCAACCAAAAGGAAGTTGAACAAAGCAAAGAGAGACGCTTCCCCCACGATGATGTGGATATTATGGTGACAATCAATGATGTGCCTAGCACTGTAAATGCAATTGCAGTAGTTATCCCTTGCATCTTATCTCTGTGTGTCCTTGTCTTGGTATATACCATCTTCCAGTTTAAAAACAAAGAAGTGCAGCAAAACGTTACCTATTACAAACGACCTGTCCAGGAATGGGTATGACACGTTCACCTGCACATTTCAGCTCAGAGCTGCTCAAATGAGTTCCGAAGTCCATCAAACAAAACTGTTCGTGACTTATTATGAGTCGTGGGAGTTCTGGGACTGAAAGACGCAGGAAATACAGAGGTGGCCTTGCAGAGTGGAACCTCTTTCCTTCTTACTGCCTCAGTCATGTGTCTGTCTTGCTGTGCCATTCTCCACAGGCCCCCTTGTGCGTGTCAGAGACTGCAAGAGGAATTTTCTTGAAATGTTTTTCAGCTGACTTGGGAAACCTTCTTCAGTGCCCTGCCCCAGTGGTCTCTGTTAAACCCAGCATTCTCCAGTGTAGCTAACCACCTCTAAATGGACCAGGTTTTTTACAGTTGTCTCATAAATGAATTAAGATAATTAAATCTATGAAACGGGAGCAATTCAGTATCTTAAGGAGAAGACATGCTGATGCTGAATCATTCCAAAAGATCTTCGTAGTTTATTACAAGAACCAGGGAATTACCTGGATGCAATTTTCCAATACCTGCTGGTCAGATGTTTTGTACATTCATAATAATTGATGCCGTCACTCAGCACAGTGCACAAGGAGGAGGTAATTCGGTGTAGGCCAGGAGTTCAAGGAACTCTTAACCAGATATAGTAACAGCAACTCCTCAGTTGAGTTAGTCCACAAGACAAAGACCAAAACACTCCCTACTGTTAACACAGCCCTAAATGCTTTTGTTTTAGGAACCTCTCATGTAATGAATATTTAAATGTCATATTACCACTATTTGGAATTCCCATCAGTCACAAACAATAAATTGTTACCAAAACAATGAACAATTTATATAAGAACTCTGCTGTATTTTATCTGAAAATTCTGGGAAAAGATGAAGTGTTGTTATAGTGGCATGTATAACCAGATTCTGAAATTTGCCTCTCAGGTTTCAAGAGAATGAAAATGCTTGTTTGGAGGGAAATCTTCATTATAGTTAGGCAAAATGGTCTGGATAAAGTAAGAACTATGCCTGTGCCTAAAACATGAAAACATTATATAACTTTGAAAATTATTTTTCATTTTTCACTCACCTCTTCACATTCAAGTATCTGGCAAAAAGGTGGAATGCCGAAGTACGGTGAGAGAGCTTGTTTTCACAGGATGACTAGCACAGTTCTGAAGATGAGAAACTCAGATAAGAGCTGGATAAATATCTGAATTTTGGGTACTGAGCTTTGACAAATCTCCTTCTCAGACAGCAGTTGTCTGTTCTTCCCTCTTGTAAATGTGAATGCTTGGGGATATCATGTCCTAGCTAGAGCCTTAATCTGATTTTCCATGCTGGTATCCAAACAATATGTTAAATGACAATGAACGCAGCACTTCTGTTAGCGTTCCAGGTGTCATTCAGCCCTGTGCAGAGAAGCCCATACCAGCCCTAGGCAACACTTACACATCACTTGTGTCATGTTTTGAGAGCTTAACTGGGATGTGAGTGGGCCCCTAGTCCTGGAGTGGGCCTTCTGCCTTGGGCTGAATTTCACCCGTGTAGCTGATGAAGCAAGAAGCATTGAACTGCTGATTAACATTCAACAATGTACAACATGAGTCAAAAATCAATGTGGATCTCACAGTTTGTTTCACTTGTTTCTTTTAGCACGATTCAGGTTTTAAGTATTGATGATGACAAGAGCAGGGCAGGAAGAGAGAGATTGTTAGTGTTTGTCTACTTTGACATGCCTAGCTCGGACTCGGATACTACCGCGAAGGGGGCGGTATAACTTTCAGTGACTGATTTGAATTGCACATTGTGTGGTCTCAGACTGTTTTGTATTTTATCCTTTATAATGCACTTCAGTAGCCAAGAAACGTTGAGTGCGTCTTCAACAGAATTATAAAATCAGTGGAAGAAGAGAACTCGGTAGATGTAACATATTTGAATTTTAGCGAAAGACGTGATGGAGTCTCCGGATGGCTGAAGGACTGCAAACAAAGGACCAAATAAGGCCAGACCTAATCACTAACCCTCTCCCCAACTCAGTATGTTGCTATGTGTACTACACACGTGGTGGTGACATGCACATTATAAGTTCCAGCACCATGTGCCACATTGCATTTACCATGCACTTTACTATTCCTCTGAGCAGCTCCAGACAGACACCAATTGAAAATATTTCTCTCATTTCCCTTCTGCCCAAATCTGGAATTCTCCCCACAAATGACACTGGTCTCTGGGGAATACTGCGGCTGTCTTGAACCAGCGACAGGTATAAGGCTGGCTATCTCCTGAGCCAGCAGGGCTGGAAATGTTTGCTTTATCCCATTAGAAAGCCAGAAAACCCCCTTGCCAATGAGGTAAGGCTTCTGGGACATAGTTTTAGACTGGCCTTCATTTATGCTGGAATATTGGTATAGAAGGGTACAACTTGCTCAGGAAGGACAGTCAGGGAAAAAAGGGAGGAGGTGTTACCTTATATATATTAAAAATGTGTATACTTGGACTGAGATTGAGCTGGAAATAGGAGACAGACTTGTCAAAAGTCTCTGGGTAAGGATAAAAGGGGTAAAAAACAAGGGTGATGTCATGGTAGGGGTCTACTACAGACCATCTAACCAGGAAGAAGAGGTGGATGAGGCTTTTTTTAAACAACTAAAAAAATCATCCAAAGCACAGGACTGTGTGGTGATGGGGGACTTCAACTACTCAGACATCTGTTGGGAAAATAACACAGCAGGGCACAGATTATCCAAGTTCTTGGAATGTATTGGAGACAATTTTTTATTTCAGAAGGTGGAGAAAGCTACTAGCGGGGAGGCTGTTCTAGATTTGATTTTGACAAATAGGGAGGAACTGGTTGAGAATCTGAAAGTGGAAGGCAGCTTGGGTGAAAGTGATCACGAAATGGTAGAGTTCATGATTCTAAGGAACGGTAGGAGGGAGAACAGCAAAATAAAGATAATGGATTTCAAGAAAGCAGACTTTAGCAAACTTAGGGAGTTGGTAGGTAAGATCACATAGAAAGCAAGTCCAACAGGAAAAACAATTGAAGACAGTTGGCAGTTTTTCAAAGAGACATTATTAAGGGCACAAGAGCAAACTATCCCACTGCATAGGAAAGATAGGAAGTATGTCAAGAGCCCACCCTCGCTTAACCAGGAGATCTTCAGCGATCTAAAAATTAAAAAAAAAAAGAGTCCTACAAAAAGTGGAAACTCGGTCAAATTACAAAGGATGAATATAAACAAATAACACAAGTATGTAGGGACAAAATTAGAAAGGCCAAGACACAAAACGAGATCAAACTAGCTAGAGACAAAGGGTAACAAGAAAACATTCTACAAATACATTAGAAGCAAGAGGAAGACCAAGGACAGGGTAGGCTACTCAATGAGGGGGGAAAAACAATAACAGAAAATGTGGAAATGGCAGAGGTTCTTAATGACTTCTTTGTTTTGGTTTTCTCCAAGAAGGTTGGTGGCTATTGGACGTCTAACATAGTGAATGCCAGTGAAAATGAGGTAGGATCAGAGGCTAAAATAGGAAAAGAACAAATTAAAAATTACTTAGACAAATTAGATGTCTTCAAGTCACCAGGGCCTGATGAAATGCATCCTAGAATACTCAAGGAGCTGACTGAGGAGATACCTGAGCCATTAGCAATTATTTTGGAAGATGGGAGAGATTCCAGGGGACTGGAAAAGGGCAAATATAGTGCCCATCTATGAAAAGGGAAATAAGAACAACCTGGGGAAATTACAGACCAGTCAGCTTAACTTCTGTACCAGGAAAGATAATGGAGCAAATAATTAAGCAATTTGCAAACATCTAGAAGATAATATGATAAGCAACAGTCACCATGGATTTGTCAAGAACAAATCCTGTCAAACCAACCTGATACCCTGTCAAAGAAAGCTAACAAGCCTTGTGGATGGGGGTGGGGAGAAGTGGTAGACGTGGTATATCTTGACTTTAGTAAAGCTTTTGATACTGTCTTGCATGACCTTCTCAGAAACTAGGGACATGCAACCTAGACGGAGCTACTATAAGGTGGGTGCATAACTGGTTGGAAAAACATTACCAGACTGTAGTTATCAGTGGTTCACAGTCATGCTGGAAGGGCATAACAAGTGGGGTCCCGCAGAGACCAGTTCTGGGTCCAGTTCTGTTCAATATCTTCATCAATGATTTAGATAATGGCATAGAGAGTACACCTATAAAGTCTGTGGACAATATCAAGCCGGGAGGGGTTGCAAGTGCTTTGGAGGATAGGATTAAAATTCAAAATGATCTGGACAAACTGAAGAAATGGTCTGAAGTAAATAGGATCAAGTTCAGTAAGGACAAATGCAAAGTATTCGACTTAGGAAGGAACAATCAGTTGCACACATACAAAATGGGAAATGACTGCCTAGGAAGGAGTACTGCAGAAAGGGATCTGGGGGTCATAGTGGATCACAAGCTAAATATGAGTCAACAGTGTAGCACTGTTGCAAAAAAAAAGCAAACATCATTCTGGGATGAATTAGTAGGAGTGTTGTAAGCAAGACACGAGAAATAATTCTTCCGCTGTACTGCGCGCTGATTAGGCCTCACCTGGAGTATTGTGTCCAGTTCTGGGTGCCACTTTTCAGGAAAGATGTGGACAAATTGGAGAAAGTCCAAAGAAGAGCAACAAAAATAATTTAAGGTCTAGAAAACATGACCTATGAGGGAAGATTGAAAAAACTGGGTTTGTTTAGTCTGGAGAAGAGAAGACAGAAGGAACATGATAACAGTTTTCAAGTACATAAAATGTTGTTACAAGGAAGAGGGAGAAAAATGTTCTTCTTAACCTCTGAGGACAGGACAAGAAGCAATGGGCTTAAATTGCAGCAAGGGAGGTTTAGGTTGGACATTAGGAAAATCTTCCTGTCAGGGTGGTTAAGCACTGGAATAAATTGCCTAGGGAGGTTGTAGAATCTCCATCATTGGGGATTTTTAAGAGCAGGTTAGACAAACACCTGTCAGGGATGGTCTAGATAATACTTAGTCCTGCCATGAGGTCCCTTCCAGTTCTATGATTTTATGCTGGTATAAATAATAGTAGCCACAGTTTTCTGCTGTTAAGTTTTTGCAGGCAGTTTAGGTCACTTATGCCACTGTCCCTGATTTGTGGGTACAATTTTGGACTCTCACAGTTGATACCTAAATTTTGGGACAATAAGTGCTCGCAAAACTGTGTGCAGTGTTTTACATTTGCAATTCTGCATTTGCTAAAATGGGAGCTTGGTAACATGCTACGCTTTCTTCTAGCCCTGGTAGATCACAAGATCTCTGACCTTAATATGAATGGAAAAGCTATTATCATTTATTGCAGATGTTTTTAAAATACATCAGCTATTTCTCTCTCCCCTCTGAACCATACAATTGCATTCATGTTGCTATGGCCATCTGGCTATGGCAGGGGTCAGCAACCTTTACTATCAAAAGAGCCATTTTGCCCCCTCTTCCACTAAAGAAAAATAGTCTGGAGCCGCAAAACATTACACTGCTTATAAACTTTTAAAAGTTTTAATCTTTTTTTAATTTTACCTGTTACAACAACAGAATACAACAAACAGAAGTGCAGTGTGCATGTGTAGGCCTACTTTGAAATAAATTAAACACTGAACTATGCAGGCCTTTTTGAGTCCTTCCCATAGTTGTGTAAAATTAAAATAAAACGTAGCCCACTTTAATATAAAAAACATATAGTTGCAGCTTAGCAGTTTTAAAAAAGTAAACATGAAATTAGGAACGTTTTTTGACAAGTCCATTTCAGTGTGCTCTCATCCTCTTTGGGTTTCTTTCTCGGCCAGCAATCAACCGAAGCACCTGAACATACAATAAAAAACTACATCAGCTCCGGGTCTGCAATAAATGTTTTTTTCTGAATAATAATAGCCTATTAAATGCTAGTGTTCTCACCTGTTTAATGTGACTTCTGTTTCTGAAGCTCGATGCTGATCTTCCCTATGTCGGGGCTGTAAGATGTGACTTTGATCTTCACACAGGACTGTAGGCTCTCATTTGTGAGGCGGGAGCGATATTTGGACTTTATGAAGTTCATGCTCGAGAAAACTTGCTCGCATAAGTATGTTGAGCCAAAGATGGACAGGACTCCAAATGCATACTTTTTCATGTTCATATACGTGTCGGGAATGGCACTCCATGTTTCAAAAACAAGTTTGTCGGGTTTGGGGAGGTTTTCAATATCATCCCATTTGTGCTCTTTAGCGAGAGTGGCCTTCTGACGGGCGACTTCTTCGAGATCCGCTGTCAGGCTTTTGAATTTGGACACCCATAAGTCTTTATCCGCTATGTCGGCCAGTTCAATTTCAAGATCGGGCTGACTTATCCCTGTGAATGCGGATATGTTCAGCAGGGATGGGTTGATGTCCAGCGGTGTGACAAGGAAGGACAGAGTGTTTTTTTCCTTTCTGAACTCGCTGAATCTTTCTCCAAATGCAGCTTGCATTGCCATAATTGCACGGTGTAAATAATCACAATTTATGTGATTGTTCTCTTCTTTGAACTCTCTCAGGGAGGGGAAGTGAGAAAGCGTACCTCTCTGTACATCTCTGGCAAACACTGTCATCTTGCGCTCAAACGCCAGAACATCCTCCAGCAACTGCAGGGCCGTGCTTCCCTTTCCCTGGAGATTTTTATTCAGCGTGTTTAAGTGACTTGTCATATCCACCATGAAATAAAACTTTTCCAGCCAATCGAGGTCTCCCAGTTCGGGATAGCTGAGGCCTTTGCTTTCCAAGAAGGTTTTCACATGTTCCAGACAAGCAGCGAAGCGTTTCAGCACGTCTCCCCTTGACAGCCACCGAACTCTGTTGTGCAGCAGGAGATCCAAATATGCGCTCTCGACTTCATCTAACCATGAACAAAACTGTCGGTGGGAGCCACAACAAAGAGGCTGAAGAGCCGCATGCGGCTCCGGAGCCGCGGGTTGCAGACCCCTGGGCTATGGATATGAAATATAGTGCCAGTAAGTGTTTCCCGAATTTTTTAAGTCATATGTAAACTACAGTTTCTGTAAACTATCTGATATCTAAAAACACATGACTGTGTGGTGTAGTACCTGGATGGAGGGTTGGATGGCATTTGCTGGGATGATCTGTGTAAGTGACTATCCCAAACTCATGCACGTAGACGCTTGCATTGCTCTGCAGCCTCTATTATTCTTGCATCTGTGCTCCCTTACCGTCCCTTTCAGCTTGTGCTCTGGAGAGTATGAGTAGAGCCCTGCAAAGCCGCGGATAGCCGCACCCACACATGTGGTTGTATTGTTTACTATCTTTGCAGCTTGGCAGTGCCACCAAATTTTTGCATCGGCGCAGGACTCTAGAATTGGTGTCAGTGGAAACACAAATGTAAGCACATGCTCATGATGCTAATGAGACATTTGGTTACACTCCTCTGCCTGGCCTCAACTTCGCTTGTGGCAGCAGTTACCAGGTGGCTGCAATGCAGGATCAGGGGCTCATTTCCCGGCCTGCAGCTCCCCCTTGCTGGCTTTCGGCAAATATTCTCACACGGAGACTGGTCAAAACTCCGGGTTCCCCTCCCCTGGGCAATTCAGACACTTCACCATGTGCTTTGCTGCAAACTGAGACAGCCAAAATAGCACAATTTCTCACAGAACAGGAAGGTCAGTTCAACATTGACTTGCCTCTGTCTGAGCTGGCCCAGGGCCTCATGGGACTTCCTCAGACCCCCCCCGTCCTCTCTGTGGGCTGTGCACTGCTGCGAGATCACCTCTCCCATGATGCAGCTCAGCCAGCGGGAAGGCCCCAGTGCATAGTGGGAGATGTGGTCCAGCCAGGGAATCCTGCCCGTAGAGAACAGGGGCACAAGGCATCCAGCACTTCGGATTAATGTTGAACTGACCCAAACCGAAATATTTCTATTCACGTCAACCTGACCCCAAAGGAAATATTTGGGTTCAATGGAAAAGTCTCAGCAAATTCCCTTGTGGAAAAGGCATTTTCTGTTGAGAAATCACGTTGACCTCTCTGGCCTTCCCCCCACAGCCATTGCTCTTCAACTCCACCCGTCCCCAGAGTCCCCTCTGTGCCCCTCCCCCCCAGGGTCCTGGACCCTCCCCCACAAAGCCACCTTCTCCCCACCACGCCTCAACAGGGCACCTCTCTACATTTCCTGTGAGCTTTCCTGCAGTAGTGCCCCGATGCTGCAAACTTCCCCCCAACAGTGCCCCCTGATGGGAGCGGGGCGGGGAGGAGAGGGGGGTAGAAACACACCATTGCGATCTCCCAAACAAAATCACCCCAGAATGGATGCTGCACTCGTAAATCCTGCCGCCAAATAGGTCTGTTCTGCAACTCCCACCAACACACACGAGCCTCCACTCTACTCCCTGCCTCCCCATTCCTTGCTGGTTCACAGCCCTGCCCCCCTTCCCACGCCCAGCCCCCTCCACCCCTGCTGTCCCTTTCACTCTTCCACCTGGGTCACAGCTCCACCTCCCCATGGCAGAGTGGCATCAGCACATGGCTCTTATGACCTTCCCACCCCCCCATACCCCTTCATCTCTGTGTAAGGGGGCTGTTGGCCCTACATTGAAACTTAGTGTGGGGGGGTTGGTTGGCCCTCTCCCAGTACCAGGAGAAAGGGCCAAAGAGGCATCAGGATCCTGAGACTGACAGTCCCCAGGGCCAGTGAGGAGAAGCCAATTCTCCAAGTCAGCTGGATTGACAGGGCAGGCAGATGAGGCAGTCACAAGCCCGGAGGCCTATTCTCCATGTGAGCTGGGGCTAGGGTGACCAGACAGCAAATGTGAAAAATCGGGACAGGGGGTGGGGGGTAATAGGAGCCTATATAAGAAAAAGACCCAAAAATTGGGACTGTCCCAATTTTCTGGTCACCCTAGCTGGGGCTGCCAGGGGCAGGAGAGAGCAGCCGCCCAGAACCGGGAGCTGGAGCAGCGCGGAGCCAGGACCACGCTGCGGTGGGAGCCATGGGCCAGAAGTGAGATAGCGGACGTAGGCGATGTCCCACACGTAGTGCCCCATCCACCCGGTTACCTCCTTTCGTGCCAATTGCCTTGTGGGTTTTGATGGACAGGCCTGGGCTCTTCTCAAGCCTGTTTCTGCTCAGCAGGGTGCAACTTTCTGATTTTCTTCCCTAATTAACTTATTCAGCAGTGCCACCAACCCGCTCCCTTCCCCCCGCCCCGCCTTCCTGGCAGGGTCAACCAGGGCTGCTTGGAAAGGAAATTCTAACTACAGGGCAACTCCACTTACATGCCAGATAGTTGGCGACTCCCAAGAAATAAACACACACACATGCTTTGAAGAGAACATGGGCCAACCTCCTCCCATCAAAGCAGCATGTCAAAGGTGCAAGGAGAGCCCTGCTAAGCACCTCTGGGGAAGGGCAGAGGCCAATGCCACAGGCAAAGGCTCGCAGCCATTTGTTCTAACTGCAGGTTCCTTTCATGGGAGCTGCCCGGATGGGGATCACAGACATGTCTTTGGCAGGTCTTCAGTAACAGGCGTTCCTCTGCAATGTGAAATAGCAGCCAGGGAGCACGTACAGCTGACAGCTAAGAGGGAGCAGCTGTCCCAACGCTTCGTTATTACACTCTGTGGGCCAGGGGCCAATGGCTCCCGTGTTAGAAATATACATGAACTGAACAGCTGGGGGGGGACGGGGTCACTTGGTCTTTTCTCTTCAACATGAATCCCAGAGGCACCCTTTGCTTTCAGAGCCCTGGCTGCCCCACTGGTTCCTTATCACTCCTGGATTGTCCCTTATGAGGCAGCTTTGTTTGTAAGCAGAACTGACACCTACTTGCCCTTTGATACGCTTGTTTCCCCACTCCAAAGGGACAGCTTCAGGATGCCGGGCGGGACACAGAGCAGCTGAGTTCAGAAAGGCACCAGACACAGCCACAATCTTTGGTGCTTGCAACCTCAGACCTTTTCTGTAAAGCTACAGCCAGGGCAAAGTAGCCTACGGCCATCTGGCCTGGGAAGAACTGTCTAGCAACAGGAGAGAGGAAGCATTATGCTCTTTCATTAAGCCATTTTAAGTGTGTTTTAAAATCTATTGTTGTGTGATATAAAAGGGAGTGGTTTTCTAGGAGAAAAATCCCTCAGGGGGGAGAGGAGGGTGTCAGTAAACAGCCCAATGCAGAGAGAGACAGACCAGAATTGAAGTGTGAACAGAAGCATCTTTAGCTGCTGTAAGAGCCCAAGTCAGCTTCACAAATAGAGAAGCTCTAACGTTACAGATTCCGGAAGTGCTGAGATCACTGAAAGGACCAGAACATGGCAGCCGGGGACACAGAACATTTCATATTTATAACTCATTCATGCTGTTTGCCAGGTTTTTGTAGTAGGAATAGTTAACAGAACATTAAAAATGTTGGTTATGTGGCACCCTCCCAGCAGGGCCCACAGAAATGATAGTAGAAGGGTCTGGTGTCTAATCCAGAAAGCAGATGAAACAGGAGCCTGGCACTCTGCTCCTTGGTCAGAGCCGGAAGGTCAGAGCAGCGCTTCTCATGTCAAACTAGAAAGAAAACAGAAATCAGGTTTAACAAATGGAGAGCAGGTAAGGGCAGCCGGCATCCAGCTGCGGCACATCAATCTCTTCACTGACCAGCTTTCTGCCCTGTAATTCCTGAGGGTTGTCTTAGAACATGAAGTTACAGAAATCAAGAGTAATATTGAACCAGTGCACTGGACCAAACGAGAGCTCACAGTCAGATTCACCAGGCCAGCAAGAACATGGTCCGTCTCCAGCATTCTCAGCCTTGCCTGGGGACCTGCCTAGCCCTCAGAGAAAGTTCAAGCAGCCTCAGGATTGCTCTGACTTATGCTCAGTTGCATCCACCCATTAAACCAGGAGCTGTGGAGCGGCAGCATGGAACTGTTTCACTTGATATCCCCAAGGACCATTCCTGTGGGCTGGCATAAAGGGGACCTTTCAACTGGAGTGGCATAGAGGAGCCACAATGGAAGCGAGGACCCAGCCACTAAACTGTGAGCATGCAGACAGGGACGTGTCTATGTAGCTTGTCCACACATCGCTGGCACATAAAGGAGGTACAACCATAATCATAAGGGCAAGTAAAGAGACTTGGTTCCCAGCCTTTGTAAATTTCCAGCTCATTTAGAACATTTATTTTCATAGGGCCTTTCAGCTCAAAGGATTCCAAACCCCCTTATAAACTTCATATACAAGGACCCCTATATAGCCACCCCTGGGGAGGACCATGGTGCACCACACCCCCACTCAGGCCAGGACAAGGAACTGCACACTTACACCTAGGAAGTACATTGTTTAAAAGCCCTTTAAGGCAGCAGAAATACATCTGACCCATTGCTGGGCCCAAAGTGTTTTTTCAATTGGGAACTTTTGAGAAATCCCAGATCTTCAGCAGAGTCTCTACTATCACATCGGTGAAGTCCCTGTCAGTCCTCAAACAGTGACAGGCCCAGTTAGTGAAAGTCGGGCCCAAGATATACAGCTGCATCTGCACTGCAAAAACCTCCCACCAATGTCCCACAGTAGGTGCTCATCCACCAACAGTAGCAAGTGGTGACAACGGTGGTCATCATCACTAGCACGGCGAGAGAGTCACAGCTGTGTAAATGGTTACGGTCTTAGATTAGTTTAACCTGGATAAAAGCCTTCCAGAACACAAACTGGCAAAATAAAGGGCTGGAGGGTACCAGCCAGGATGGCCTTGGGAGAATGAATGTGCTAAATTTAAACATGAACAATTTTTAAACTATCAAATTTTATTCATAAGAACATAAGAAGAACACAAGAACGGCCATACTGGGTCAGACCAAAGGTCCATCTAGCCCAGTATCCTGGCTTCCAACAGTGGCCATTGCCAGGTGCCCCAGAGGGAATGAACAGAACAGGTAATCAGCAAGCGATCCATTCCTCGTCTCCCATTCCCAGCTTCTGGCAAACAGAGGCTAGGGACACCATCCTGGCTAATAGCCATTGATGGGCCTATCCTCCATGAATTTATCTAGTTCTTTTTTGAACCCTGTTATAGTCTTGGCTTGGTCAAACTTGGATAGTTTTGCAGATCTCACAGATCCAGAATTCCAGCCCAGTTTGAAGGAAACCAATTCAGTCATTTTAAAAGCTATGAATGTTTTATGTCACACACCACTGAGAAGTGTACTATTTAGCTATGCATCCATGTGCATATATACAGGCTTAATGAAAAACCCTAGCACACATCTTCAGCACATTGTTTTCAAATGCTCAGAACTTCTGGTTAATCAAAACCAAGGTTTTCCCTGGCAAATCAAGCAAAGGTGCTGGTCCTTAAAGACTATATCCAGGCCAAGGTTCAAGCTTCAGTCATTTTTTACTATGTCTAAAACAGTATGGGGCAAAGGTTGTACGACTGTACGTCTCACGCACTGGTCTCAAAAACAGCTGAAGGGCTTTTGCTCAAAAATAAAATTAATCTTCAGGGGGAAACAAGCATGGAAAATTTCAGCCATTTTCTAGAAGATGAGCATGTGAAAATTGAGGACAGAGCTTGGAAACTAATTATAGTGAGAATGAGTAGGTTCCCATTATAATGTCATAGAGGTAATAAGAGCACTAAGCATGCTTATGAAAGTGACTAACAGAAAAAGCTACAAGGAAGAATTAAAGAAAATAGAGCTTGTATCTTTTTAATTTTTGACAAAACCTAGAATCTAAAGAAAAGCCGATGGAAAGAAACGAATCCTGGAAAACAAACCCTGGCTAGCTCGTCTTTGCTAACATTTTTGCGGGTTTTGAAGACGCATGTGCACAGTATGCGATGCCACCTACCTGTCAATCAAGGAATCTCTCATGCTGGTAGCAATGGTACTTGGCTGCGCTTCGTTCAGTTTGAAGATGCTCTCGATAACGGACAGCTCTGTGCTGGTTGTGTTCAGCCCACAGAAGGCACACCAATCATTCACAACCATCCCTGCAGCAATAACCTCACTGCCACGATTGACTGTTCCAGCCTGGCAAAAACAAACAGGGAGAGAAAGGGGTCAGCACAAGACCACAGTGACAGCAACAGAGACCACTAATCAATTATACTTTATCGCATTGCTAGTCACCAGGGAAGGGCACCAGCCCAAACTATCCCGCAGCCTCTTGTCACCACAATGCTTACAACGATTTAAGATGAGAGACACCATCTTGTTTGAAAATGTTACCTCCTCTGATGGTAAGAAACTGATCGGGACACATTTTTGGGCTGAAGCATGGTAGTTTTTTCATGTAGGTTCCATCCATAAGAAGACCTATATGGGTAATGCTGGTTCAACTATTTGCATCTATATAACTGGACAATATAATATTTGGTTATTTAAAATTCTGTTTAGGAGACAGTGGTGACAGAGAAGCTTTGCTTCTATGATGGATACTTCTGCTGAAAGGTGGACCAAGGTCCTGAGGAACAGGAGACAATGTACAGTCATTATTCCCCACATCCAGTCTCTTGCCCCTCTGCTCAACTGCTAAACTTTAGATCAACTCCTAATTCAAGTTTCTAACCTCTGGCTTAAACACTGCCCAGTGCTCCAGGGGCATGGTGGCTGGGCTGGGAGGCAGTGGGTTCCCTGTGTAGTCCCAGAGCAGGAGCTATCACTTCCCCTCTCAGCCCAACTGCTGCCCACCAGATTTATGCTACAGAGACCTCTGATTCCAAAGCAGTTAAAGCAACCACTGAACTAGAGAACTAACAATGCTAAGCTACAAATAAAACCAGACAGCTTCTGAAGGCAGCGCTGCAACAAACGTATTCTCTCTCTCTCTTGCTGGAAGAAAATACACTTTAGAAAAACGAAATTGAAGGTGTTAATAGGACAGCTGACCTCTTTAAAGAAAGAAAAACAGAAGAGCAAAAGCAAAGCGGCATTTAAACCCAGAGGAGAAATTAACTGCACAGAAACCAAGCAGAACACAACAGATGGGAAACTAAACTCTAAAGCTATGCTGAAAGTGACAAATCGGACTGGGGACTAGCTTGCCACCGCGTGGTTCAAAGGGAACACAATTCTATCACTGGAATTTTAAAAAGGCCAGTAAAGGACAAATCACATCACTCCTTCCCCACTCTCCAAGATGATGACAACAGGCTACAGGGCAGATCTCTTGTTAGCCACCAGAGTGCAACACCTTGTGAACAGGCAACGTGTCCTATGCAGCCCATTCAACTTCACTCCGGCAGCAAACCCAGTACTGCCTTCCAGGCCATCTCCTCCCCTCAGCGCAATCAGCACAGGGTCACAGCAGTGTTCACACTGATGATGACGACGACATTTATTTTACTACCCCAACTTTGTTTGCCAGAGACTTTAGCACTGAAACATACAGTTGAATTTTAGAAGTTGGAGTGGGAAGTTTTGGCAGCTGGGGCATTTGGTACCCAGAAGACTTGAGAGGCTATTTGGGGGAGGCCGAAAGACACTACTGAGAGGGCACAGCTTCTTTTCACGTGGGCAGCAGTGAAACAAACAAGTCCACACTCTACAGCTGCTTGATAAAAGCTAGACGAGGCAGACAATGCAGCTGGGGGAAGGACACAACATGGAGTCTGGGAAGATCCAAACCTCTCCAACAGTCAGAAGACTCTGGGGTGGGAAGGGAGAGAGAAAGCACAAGTCTACAAATGCCTTACCACAAGTGGGACTTGCAGCAGTGAGGAGAGCTCATCCTGGTCTTCAGTTGAAGTCTTTGGGTGCACAAGTCCTCCCTGGTTACTAAAAGCACAGTAACTTCCTACCAGAACCTGGTCTGCAACCGTCTGTCTGAAAACTTCTACTTTGAGCACATCTGCCAAGATCTCCTCAGTCTCCTGTAAATACATAAAACGAGAAGTGTGTGTCCTGGGCACAAATGTTATCTCAGAACTCAGAATATTATGTAAAAACCCCACGTTAGTTGAGCTGGGAGCAGAGCTACGCTTGGGAGAAAACTTGCTCAGGGTGTTTTGGAAGAACCTATTCTGACTTTCAAGAGCTCAGATTTTCATTTTGTAGGTATATTAACTACACCTGCTTTTAGGTCCAACAACAAAAAACAATTAGCACTCCATCATTCTCCTCCTTGACCTGCCAGTCGACTTCAACACAGTCAACCATGCTCCTCCTCTTCAAACTTACCCGCCCGTCCATGATTTGGTCATTTTGGAAGTTGAAGCTAGACTGGAAATACGGTGTAAATTTTTAACGGTGAGAGTAATTAATCCTTGGAACAATTTACCCAAGGTGTGGTGATTCTTCATCACTGACAATGTTTAAATCAAGACTGGATGTTTTTCTAAAAGACCTGCTCTAGGAATTATTTTGGGGAAGGTCTCTAGGTCAGACTAGATGATCACAGTGGCTCCTTCTGGCCTTGGAATCTATGAATCTTCAACTATCATCTTTATGTTATGATTCCTCACAGACCCACCTCTCCACTCCAGATCTGTCATCTTCTATTCCATCTAAAACCTCAGCTGGTGTCTCAGGTTTCCTGGTGAGTGTCCAGCTGTCAGCTTAAGCTCAATATGACCAAAACAGAGCTCTTAACCCAGGGGTCGGCAACCTTTCAGAAGTGGTGTGCCGAGTCTTCATTTATTCACTCTAATTTAAAGTTTTGCGTGCCAGTAATACATTTTAACGTTTTTAGAAGGTCTTTTTCTATAAGTCTATAATATATAACTAAACTATTGTTGTATGTAAAGTAAATAAGGTTTCTAAAATGTTTAAGAAGCTTAATTTAAAATTAAATTAAAATGCAGAGCCCCCCGAACTGGTGGCCAGGACCCGGGCAGCGTGAGTGCCACTGAAAATCAGCTCGCGTGCCGCCTTCGGCACCCGTGCCATAGGTTGCCTACCCCTGTCTTAACCTTTCATCAAAAATCCTCCCCCTCCTTGTGGGTAACACCATCTTCCCTGTCACCTGGGCATCATCTTCAACATGGCCCTGCACTGAACTTGTAAAAGAACAAAAGCCATTTACCCTGTCAAGGTCTGGATGGACAAGTGCTACATAGTCATTGCATGTGGTGACATTGCCCAAAGCTGAGAGCCGCTCCTCCACCCTTTGGATTCGGACTGAGTCTGGCAGGCTGTTGCGGATGTGCTGAAGCTCCTGGTCTGTTGTACTGCTTGGGACCAACAGTCCATGCCGGTTCCCTAAAAGAAAAAAGGAGTTCTGCTTCAGACCAAGTCAAAGGTGTTCACCTGCTGGGCTCGTCCACTTCGTAGCCTTCAAACAACCTGGCCTCGGGGCTCCTCAGGCTCACCCAGCACCTCCCCCAACATACAGCATGACTGAGGCAAAGTTCCTGTTAAAAAACAAGCCAGCACCCAGGGGTTAGAGTCAGAAAAAACGGTTGCCTACCTTTTGTAACTATTGTTCTTCGAGATGTGTTGCTCACGTCCATTCCAAGTAGGTGTGCGCGCGCCGTGTACACACTCATTGGAAGGTTTTTCCCTTAGAGCGGTATCTGTCGGGTCGGCTGTGGAGCCCCCTGGAGTGGCGCCTTCATGGCAGTGTATATAGGTCCCTGCCAACCCGCTACCTCTTCAGTCCCTTCTTGCCGGATACTCCGACAGAGGGGAGGCGGGTGGGTCTTGGAATGGACGTGAGCAACACATCTCAAAGAACAATGGTTACGAAAGGTAGGTAACCGTTTTTTCTTCTTCGAGTGTTTGCTCATGTCAATTCCAAGTAGGTGACTTCCAAGCAGTCCCCCGGAGGAGGGGTCGGAGTTCACCAAGTTACAGAGCGTAGCACGGCTCTACCAAACACGGCATCATCTCTAACCTTCAGGAGGAACACTGGGTGCAGCCGCATTTGCCTTGTAAAACATGGTATAAGGGGGCTCGGACGTCAGGGCCTTGAGCTCAGACACCCTCCTGGCTGACGTTTAGCCACTAGGAACACCACCTTCCAAGAAGGTAAAGTAGAGAGCTCATTGCTAGGGGCTCAAAGGGAGTGCCCATCAGCCTGGAGAGCACCAGGTTAAGATCTCATAGGGGAATCGGCTGCCGTACCTGAGGGTACAGCCTGTCCAGCCCCTTGAGGAAGCGGCTGAGCTGGGATGGAAAGCTGAAATCGCAGCCAGGTGCACCGTGATTGACAACACCGCCAGACCCTGCTGTTTTAGGTGAAGTAAATAGTCCAGGATGAAGGGAATCAAGGCCTGCAGTGGAGGAGTGCTCTTCTGTAGAGACCAAATAGAAAATTTCTTCCACCTAGTCAGATAAGTGGCCCGAGTAGAGGGATTCCTACTGCCAGGGAGAACCTCCCTAACCGAGTCAGAGCACGCAAGCATTAATGAGTTCAGCCATGGAGTTTCCATGCCGTGAGGTGGAGCAACTCCAGGTTGGGGTGCTGGAGGCGGCCGTGCTCCTGCGTGATCAAGTCTGGAACCATGGGCAGGGCTATAGGCGTGTCCACGGACAGGTCTAGCAGTGTGGTGAACCTGTGCTGATGGGGCCATGCCAGTGCTATGAGGATCAAGGATGCTTTCTCCCGTCGGACCTTGAAGAAGACTATAATGGATCACAAATTGAATGTCATCCAACAGAGTGATGCAGTTGTGAGAATCACATGGGAGGTAATGTCCTGATCTACTCAGCATGGTGAGGCCTTAGCTCAGTGGTTCCCAAACTTTAACAACCTGTGAACCCCTTTCACTAAAATGTCAAGTCTCGCAAACCCCCTCCTAAAAATGAATATTTTCAGGGATTTTCTCCTTTACCTGAGTATAAATTATAAAAGCAATGATCTTGGAAATATAAATTTTGTTTTTATAACATGCTTATTACACACTATTTATTAATTATTATTTATCATTACAGTATTGTTATTACATTATGAAAATGGCAACATTCTTCCAAGATCTCACTTTTGTAGCTTGTATCACTTTGAATAAGCCTGTTATAAGGCAAGGCTCCTACCCTTGTTGCCAAGAAGGTTAACAGCATTTTGGGCTGTATAAGTAGGAGCATTGCCAGCAGATCGAGGGATGTGATCATTCCCCTCTATTTGGCATCGGTGAGGCCTCATCTGGAGTACTGTGTCCAGTTTTGGGCCCCACACTACAAGAAGGTTGTGGAAAAATTGGAAAGAGCAGGGCAACAAAAATGATTAGGGGGCTGGAGCACATGATTTATGAGGAGAGGCTGAGGGAGCCGGGATTATTTAGTCTGCAGAAGAGAAGAATGAGGGGGGATTTGATAGCTGCTTTCAACTACCTGAAAGGGGGTTCCAAAGAGGATGGATCTAGACTGTTCTCAGTGGTAACAGATGACAGAACAAGGAGTAATGATCTCAGATTGCAGTGGGAAATCATTGAGTACATTAGCTTTTTCCACATCCTCGGTCACTAGGTTGCCTCCCTCATTCAGTAAGGGGCCCACACTTTCCTTGACTTTCTTCTTGTTGCTAACATACCTGAAGAAACCCTTCTTGTTACCGTTAACATCTCTTGCTAGCTGCAACTCCAAGTGTGATTTGGCCTTCCTGATTTCACTCCTACATGCCTGAGCAATATTTTTATACTCCTCCCTGGTCATTTGTCCAATCTTCCACTTCTTGTAAGCTTCTTTTTTGCGTTTAAGATCAGCAAGGATTTCACTGTTTAGCCAAGCTGGTCGCCTGCCATATTTACTATACTTTCTACACATCGGGATGGTTTTTTCCTGCAACCTCAATAAGGATTCTTTAAAATACAGCCAGCTCTCCTGGACTCCTTTCCCCCTCATGTTGTTCTCCCAGGGGATCCTGCCCATCAGTTCCCTGAGGGAGTTAAAGTCTGCTTTTCTGAAGTCCAGGGTCCGTATTCTGCTGCTCTCCTTTCTTCCTTGTGTCAGGATCCTGAACTCTACCATCTCATGGTCACTGCCTCCCAGGTTCCCATCCACTTTTGCTTCCCCTACTAATTCTTCCTGGTTTGTGAGCAGCAGGTCTAGAAGAGCTCTGCCCCTAGTTGGTTCCTCCAGCACTTGCACCAGGAAATTGTCCCCTACACTTTCCAAAAACTTCCTGGATTGTCTGTGCACCGCTGTATTGCTCTCCCAGCAGATATCAGGGTGATTAAAGTCTCCCATGAGAACCAGGGCCTGCGATCTAGTAACTTGTGCTAGTTGCCGGAAGAAAGCCTCGTCCACCTCATCCCCCTGGTCTGGTGGTCTATAGCAGACTCCCACCACGACATCACCCTTGTTGTTCACACTTCTAAACTTAATCCAGAGACTCTCAGGTTTTTCTGCAGTTTCATACCGGAGCTCTGAGCAGTCATACTCCTCTCTTACATACAATGCAACTCCCCCACCTTTTCTGCCCTGCCTGTCCTTCCTGAACAGTTTATATCCATCCATGACAGTACTCCAGTCATGTGAGTTATCCCACCAAGTCTCTGTTATTCCAATGACATCATAGTTCCTTGACTGTGCCAGGACTTCCAGTTCTCCCTGCTTGTTTCCCAGGCTTCTTGCATTTGTGTATAGGCACTTAAGATAACTCGCTGATTGTCCCGCTTTCTCAGTCTGAGACAGGAGTCCTCCCCTCTTGCACTCTCCTGCTCGTGCTTCCTCCCGGTATCCCATTTCCCCACTTACCTCAGGGCTTTGGTCTCCTTCCCCCGGTGAACCTAGTTTAAAGCCCTCCTCACTAGGTTAGCCAGCCTGCTTGAGAAGATGTTCTTCCCTCTCTTCGTCAGGTGGAGCCCGTCTCTGCCTAGCACACCTCCTTCTTGGAACACCATCCCATGGTCGAAGAATCCAAAGCCTTCTCTCCAACACCACCTGCGTAGCCATTCGTTGACTTCCACAATTCGACGGTCTCTACCCAGGCCTTTTCCCTGCACAGGGAGGATGGACGAGAACACCACTTGCGCCTCAAACTCCTTTATCCTTCTTCCCAGAACCACGTAGTCTGCAGTGATCCGCTCAAGGTCATTCTTGGCAGTATCATTGGTGCCCACGTGGAGAAGCAGCAAGGGGTAGCGATCGGAGGGCTTGATGAGTCTCGGCAGTCTCTCCGTCACATCGTGAATCCTAGCTCCTGGCAAGCAGCAGACCTCTCGGTTTTCTCGGTCGGGGCGGCAGATAGATGACTCATTCCCTTTGAGGAGGGAGTCCCTGACCACCACCACCCTCCTCCTTCTCTTGGGAGCGGTGGTCGTGGAACCCCCATCCCTAGGACAGTGCATCTCATGCCTTCCAATCAGTGGAGTCTCCTTCTGCTCCCTTCCCTCAGATGTATCATCTACTCCACTCTCCGCATTAGTACCCGTGGAGAGAACATGAAAACGGTTGCTCACCTGTATCTCCATTGCTGGTACATGGACGCTCCTCTTCCTTCTTCTGGAGGTCACATGCTGCCAATTTTCTTCACCATCCCTCAGTCCCCTCTGCGCAACATGCTCCGATTCTTCAGAACGTGAGTCTTCCTAGGTGCGCTCCCCATCCCATCGCTGACGCATCTGTGACTAGTGACAGCGAGGGCTGAGGTCTGGAGAAGGGTCTGCCCGCGCAGACTGTCTGTGGATTGAGCCACCACTGGAGGGACTCGAAGACCCGAGGAGTGATTGTGACCAGTCTGTCTAGGTGGTCTCGCTTCGGCCTGTACACTCAGGCTAGCCACGCCTGAAGGGGACGGGAGCTGCAGCCTGACATGCTGTACCATGTACGTGCAAATCGCCATGTGCCCAAGCAGTTTTAGGCAATTTCTAGCTGTCGTGGTTGGGAACCTTTTGAGATCCTCTATGACAGCGCTCATGGCAAGGAAATGAGATTCTGGAAGAAAGGCCCCGGCCTGAGTGGAGTCCAGGAGCGCCCGATGAACTCTATCCTTTGAGTGGGAGTTATGGTCGACTTCGCCACATTCAGGATGAGGCAGAGCCGGAGGAACGTCGTCCACTCCAGGCTCACGTGGTCCTCCACTTAGGCCCGGGAGCAGCCCTTGATTAGCCAGTCATCTAGGTACGGGAATACCTGCACCTGCCACTTCCATAGGAAGGCTGCCACGACCGCCATGCACTTGGTGAACACCCAAGGGGTCACCAAGAGGCCAAAGGGAAGGACCGTGAACTGATAGTGAATGTTGTTGACCTCGAATCATAGGAACCATCTGGGGACACGTGAAAGTACGCATCCTCCAAGTCAAGGGCGGCGTACCAGTCCCCCAGTTCCAGGGAGGGAACAATGGAAGCCAGAGAGACCATGAGAACTTAACAGATCATGAATCTGTTGAGGTTTCGCAGGTCTAAAATAGGCCTGAGCCCACCCTTGGCCTTGGGGATTAGGAAATATCGGGAGTAGAACCCCCTGAACTCCAGAGGGACCTCCTCTACCGCCCCAAGTTGTAGGAGCATTTGCACCTCCTGCACTAGAAGTTGCTCGTGAGAAGGGTCCCTGAGGAGGGACAGGGATGGTGGGTGGGAAGGCGGGAGAGAACAGAATTGGAGAGAATATCCCAATTCTACCATGCTCAAGACCCATCGGTCTGAAGTTATTTGAGACCAGGCACGGTAGAAATGGAATAGACGATTCACAAAAAGAGGGGAAGGATCCGGGATTTGAACTGGTGCACCATCCTCAGGCGCAACTTCAAAAGTTCGGTTTTGAGGCCCGAGGAGGACTGAGAAGGACGCCTCCTGTTACTCCTGCCCTGTTTCCTATTATAGGAAGGGAGGAGCAGAGTAGAAGCGTGGGACAGGCTGAGATTTGAACAGCTTCCTTAGGGGGGCCAGCGTGTGAATCCCCAGGGATTTAAGGATTGCCCACGAGTCCTTAAAGCTACGGAGCCTAGAGTCTGTCTGCTCTGAAAAGAGTCCTGAACAGTTAATGGGTAGGTTCTGGATAGTATTCTGGGCCTCATGCGGGAGCCCCGAGACCTGAAGCCAGCAGCTGTGTCTCATGGCTATGGCGGTAGCCATCATGTGAGTGGCCAAACCTGCCGAGTCCAAGGCGACCTGTAGGAAGGTCCTTGCGACCACCAGACCTAAGTCCGAGTGAGCTGACCCAGGCCAGCTGCGGGTTTTTTATCATTGTGCAGATGTACCCTTGGTTGTTGTTGCTTCTTTATGAGGGAGAAAGTCCCTGAGAGGAATGATTTGAGGTTTGTTTTTTTAAGATAGTCTTTTGCCTTTAAAATAAATAAAAAAAAAAAACAACCAGCCTTGGCCATCAGGAATGTCAAGTCTGATCTATCCTGGTTTTACTTGAGGGGCTTCTGGGACTCAGGCCTCGTTAATTATGTAGAGCGTGTAGATAGAACCTTTAACAAAGCTGTCCTTTCCCCAAAATGTTAACTAGGTGTTATTACAAACAGTTTTAAAACAGTCTGATTAAAATTCACTTTCCCTTCTTGGCCTGTTAATTCAGGATTTCACCAGTCCCCCAGTGACTGCAGTCTCAGAGAGCAAACGAGACCTGAATTTCTAACACAAGCGGGGGCGGGGAGAGGATTCCTTAAAAAACCCTACCAAGGAAAGTGAAAAGGGCAGAAGCCTTAATTTTTTCCCCTTTAATCAGAAATTAAATCCCCCCTGCAGATGCTAGGCTGCTAATAATCTAACCGGCGTTCCCAACTTTGCTCATTTCATTACTCTAACGTAGCACAGCTATAATAATGAAGATCTGTCAAAAGCTTCTCCAGACAAACTGATAAGGGACAAAACATTCTTTCCTCTCTCACTGGAACTGATCTAAAAACAAGAGCTGTGTCCTGCTGTGTCCCTGGCTACATGCAAGTGAAAGGAGGAATGTTGCCTTTGCAATATGTATTTGTAATGGCTAGATGCTGAACCATTAATGCCCATCAAAACAGGGTATTCCCTGCAGATTTATCAGTAAGAGAAACTTACACATGACACACAAGTCCCCATCCCCACATGTAGAAGCGTGTGAAACTGCAGAGGAGTGGCTATGTGATTTCCCCCACCACCACAACAGAAGCCAACCCCTATGTGGCATAGGCTCTACCCCCTGCCCCTCCCTCCACACACAGGCTTTTCTTTATTCTCAAATTGATACATTTTTTATTTTGGAAATAAGTTTTCCCAGTTCCACTCCTTTGCCCCACCCTCAGGCCTGGCTCCGCTCAACAACCTCTGAAAAGAAGTCCCTTCAGGTCCATGGGGCTATATCTGCAGCCCTCCCACTATCCCCTATTTGTCACAGCTAGAACCTCAAACTCTAACCCCTGTTCAATATGGGAACGGGTGGCTCCTAGGCAGATCCAGTTACAGAACGTCTTGACCCAGAGTCTTCCTTATACTGCAGAATGAGAGTCTAGAATCTTGTGAAATGACATGTTCCAGCCCAATCCCCATTAAGAGCACACCAAGCTGATACCTTTGTGAAGGACATGACTTACCAACACACATTCTCCCAATGATCCGACAGCCAGCGATGGAAGCGTGAACAACAGGGATGGTCTCAGAAAGCTCCCCCTCAAAGATACTACAATAAGAAAGACAGTGAAATGATGCTGCAAAGCAAAGAGTGACATATACAGAGAATCCCATTCAATCCAGAGGGACTCATACCCCAAGGGAAATCAGGTCAAGACACCCGAGAAGGAGATCTGATGTTCCTGACCTGTTTTATAAAGGTGAGTATCTCCATTTTACAGATGGGGAGAGTGAGGGGCAGAGAAGTTCACTGACTTGCCCAAAGCTTCACAGCAGGTTAATGGCAGAGTCAGCAATAGAACTCAGGCTTCCTGAGCCCCAGTGCAGCGTGCCCTGTCCACTAGACCCACACGGTCTTCCCAACTAAAATGAATTAATTTCCTGTTAACGTGATGACTAGAATTCTTTGAATGTGTCAGCAACGCGGTGAATAAAGAACAGGCTGATTGAATTTATTTGGACTTCAAACAGCCTTTGACAAAGTCTCTCACGGGAAGCTAATAAGGAAACTAAAGTACTGTGGAGTGAGTGGTGAAGTACAGTCATGGGTTAGAAAACAAAGAATGACACCTCTAGGACACCTGCTGTTTAATTTATTTATCAATGATCTGGATAAAGGGGAGAACAGTGAGGTGGCTAAAACTACATGCGACACCATTATCTGAGGCTACCGCCTTGTCTACACTACACAGTTTTGTCGGCAACATAAGTTACACAGCCATAAGCGCACGTGTGCACAGCGCTATGTATGTGGAAGAGCTTCTCAAGCAGACAGAGCTTCCGCGCTCATGGAGGTGGTTTTATTATGCAGAGAGCAGGGGCAGGCAAACTTTTTGGCCTGAGGGCCACATCGGGGTTCCAAAATTGTATGAAGGGCCGGGTAGGGAAGGCTGTGCCTCCCCAAACAGCCTGGCCCCCGCCCCCTCCCTGACTGCCCCCGTCAGAATCTCCGACACATCCAACCCTCCCTGCTCCTTCTTCCCTGACTGCCCCCTCCCGGGACCCCCGCCTCAATCGCCCCCCCCGGGACCCCACCCCCTATCCAACCCCCCCTGCTCCCTGACTGCCCCACCCCCTAGCCACACCCCTGCCCCGACAGGCCCCCCGGGACTCCCATGCCTATCCAACCGCCCTCTGCTACCTGTCCCTGACTGCCCCCCGGGACCCTCTGCCCCTTATCCAACCCCCCTGCTCCCTTACCATGCCGCTCAGAGCACTAGGACTGGCAGCCGCGCCGCCCGGCTGGAGCCAGCCACGCCGCCGCACAGTCTAGAGCACTGGTGGCATGAGCTAGAGCCTGCGGGGGAGGGGGGACAGCGGGGGGGGGGGGGGGGGGGGGGGGGGGGGGGGGGGGGGGGGGGCTGGGGGCAAGCCTCCCTGGCAGGAAGCTCAAGAGCCTGGCAGGACGGTCCCGCGGGCCGGATGTGGCCTGCAGGCTGTAGTTTGCCCACCTCTGGCATAGAGCATCTTCACCAGACATGCCCTAAGTTAATCAAGACTGAAGAGGACAGTGAGGAACTTCAGAGGGACATAATCAAGCTAGGTGAATGGGCAACATGATGGCAAATGAAATTCAGTATTGACAAATGCAAGATAACACAGGCTGGAGGGACTGGTCTGAACTACTCCCACATCTTACAGGTAAGTTAAATGTAACAAGCCAAGAAAAAGCTCTAGGTATCCAGGTGGGCAGCTCAACAGAAACCTCTGCTCAACACCACCAGTGGCCAAAAAGCAAACAAGAAGGTAGGAAACAGAAGGAATGGAGAACACTGGAAATACAATGCTATTACATAAGCCAGTGGCTCTCAACCAGGGGTACGCATACCTCTGGGGGTACACAGGGGTCTTCCAGGGGTACATTAACTCATCTAGATATTTGCCTAGTTTTACAACAGGCTACGTAAAAAGCACTGCACAGTCAGTACACATTAAAATTTCATACAGACAATGACTTGTTTATACTACTCTATATGCAGAAATGTAAGTACAATATTTATATTCCAGTTGATTTATTTTATAATTATATGGGAAAAAGGAGAAAGTAAGCAATGCTGTGACACTTGAATTTCTATGTCTGATTTTGTAAGCAAGTAGTTTTTAAGTGAGGTGAAACTTGGGGGTACGCAAGACAAATATGCCTCCTGAAAGGGGTACAGTAGCCTGGAAAGGTTGAGCGTCACTGCTATAAACTAATGGCCCTGTTGTGGCCCTAACACATTCATTTCTAGTCACCTTTCTAAGGAGACGCAGCAGGACCCGAGCTAGGCTGGATCCCAGCTCTCTTTACAACCCTCCACGGATTAGAAAACACCAGCCTCTTCTTCCAAGAGCATCTAGACTGCAAGGGGAGGGAGGATAGGTCGAGCTCCAGGGCCAGGGAGGGAGATGGGGGGAGGGCGGCCCAGGCCCCAGGAGGGAGGCGGGCAGGGGGGTGGCCCAAGGCCGAGGAGGGAGATGGGAGGCTCGGGAGGATGGATGCGAGGAGGGGGGGAGGCCCGGGGAGGGAGGATGGATGCGAGGAGGGGGGGAGGCCCGGGGAGAAGGGGGGGCGGCCTAGGGCCGGGAGAGAGGAAGGGGGGGGGCGGCCTAGGGCCGGGAAAGAGGAAGGGGGGGGGGGCGGCCCTGGGCGGAGAGGGGAGGGGGGAGGCCCTGGGCGGGGGAGGGAGGTTGGAGGGGACGAGCCCCAGGGCCGAGGAGGGAGGGGGAATGCGAGGAGGGGGGGAGGCCCGAGGAGAGGGGGCGGGCCCTAGGGCCGGGAGGGGGCGGGCCCCAGGGCCGGGACGGAGGGGAGCGGGGAAGAGTGAGCCCCAGGGGCGGGCGGGAGGAGGTGAGGAGGGCGGCCCAGGAGCGGGAGCGGGGGGGTGAGGGGGGCGAGCCCCAGGGGCGGGAGCGGGAAGGGGGGCGAGACCCAGGGCCAGGCCGGGCCGGGCGCGCTGACCTGTAGAAGTTCTCCGAGCCGCCGATGGCCACCAGGCAGTAGCAGTTGGTGAGCTTGGCGAAGCAGCCGATCTCGTGGTTGTTCTCGAAGCTGGCGCGGACCGCCATGGCAGGAGCGCGACACACGCGTGAGCTCCCCCCGTCACCGTCCACCGTCACCCCCGCCTCGCGCGCTCCAACTTCCGGGACAGGCCGCCGGCAACCACCGGAAGCGCGCGGGTAGAGCGGCCCCGCCCCGCCCCGCCTCTCTCTGGCCCTGAGGCAGCGCAGCGCGGCCGGGGGCGGGACTCGGGACGCTGCGGCGCCGCCCCGCGCTGGGAAGGACCCGGCTGCTTTGCTGCAGGCGAGGCCGCGGGGAGCCGCGCTGTGCCCGCGGGAGCTCGGCCCCGGGCACCCGAGAGCAGCGGCCGGATGCCAGCCCGGCCCTGCTTCCGCCTGGCGCGCAGCTCCCAGCCCGGGGTCTGTTCATGGCCAGAGCCCTTAACTTCGGGTCCCCCCGGGGCCCCCGTTCCACGTCGTTCCCTCGGGCTCCGTAAAGGCCCCGCTCCCACCTTGTCTGGCGGGGCGGGGCCGGGTCCTTGCCGGGGTTGGTTCTGGGAAGATCCGGCTCCAGGGGAGCAGCCCCCGGCCAGCAGCCCCCGGCCCGCTGCGGGACACACTGTTCTGCCTGGGATGTGACTCGTCACGTGTTTTTGGTGCAACCTGCAATAACCGTGACAACATAACACCGTCTTGAGGTGGTATCCCGAAGATGGTGATCAGGGGGAAAGGTGCCCATGTGATCTAGGCAAGGCCCCGGCTGGAGCCTCAGAACTGTACCTAGGTACCCTGCCTGGAGTGCTTAATTTGTAATGAAAGAGGTGCTGTGGCTCAAGCAATTTTTTTACATTCATAAATGATGCAGCAAGTCCAGAGCTGCCGGGGCTATGAACTGCCAAGCCTAGAAGTACCAGGGTTCAGCCCTAGCAAAAAGTAAGCACTGCCTGTCTGTTGCCAACTTGGGATGCCTGGGTCACAAAGATCCCCACTGCCTCAGTCTCTGGAGACAGGTGAGGGGAGGACAAAAGGGAAGTTTGAGAGTGATGGTTTTGGGGGTTACCTGGGGTGTGTAGGATGAATCCCTACCACTTGCTTACAGCATGAGGAAGTCTTGGCTGTGCAAAGGTCACCATTTAGAGCCTGGAGGGCCATAAGTGGCCTGTAAGCTGCTGGGGCATGGGCTGCCTTCCAGTGAGTGGAGCAGGACTTTGCCTGGTGGTGGTGGTGGCAGTTAGGGTAATGACAAACTTAGAGCCAGGAATCTGGCACTGGTCCAAAGGTGAAGCTAGAGTCGGTCGAGGAGCCAAGCTGAAGGTCAGAACCAGAGTCAGAAGCCTGAGCCTAAACCTGGGTAAGCTGGAGTCATAGCCAGAGGTGTAGCCAGGGGTCAGAGCCGGGAGTCAGAAGCCTAAGCTGAAGGGCAAACGGGAACCAGAATGGAGCAGGAAGGCTGAGGTAGAATCAGGGATGGGAACAACACAAGAGCAGGGCTTGGTGTGAGGACTGGAAGCAGGCTGGAGCAATAGCTGGAGCAGGAAGTGAAAGCAGGGTAAGCGCAGCTATGGCCATGGTACACATTGAGCAACACTATGCTGCTGCAAGGCTCAAGTAGCAAACCGCTGGCTCCCCTGCCCAATCAGGAAGCACAAGCATTTGGAGGGGGCTCACTGGGTCCAGATGAGCTTGCTGGGTTGCTTCGTGACATAGCCTCTGTGCCACAGGCTGGACATCCCTGCTTTGGAGTAATGGAGTGTGCAGCACGCTGTTGGACCTCTGCTAATACACCCAGTATGAAACAGTGTGTGTGCCATAACCAACATGGCTTCTTTCTTGCATAGCATTGCAACACTGAGAGGTTCCCTCTTAAGAGCTGGATGCATTTGTGACATTACCCAGAGTACAATCTGGACAGTTCCCTCCACTTCCCTGTGTGGAGTGCCTTTTACACTGCTTCTCTGTGAGAGCAACCACGCCTGGCCTGCTCACACACAGCCTCTAGCATGCAAAATCATTCCCAACAATTATATGAGTGCTTCTAGCCAGCCATTCCTGAATTATATTGCAGTGACACCAGCAAATTCTCAGTCCCAGACTTGTCCCCAGAAATGTGCATCTTGTACTGCCCAGCACCCTGCTGGACAAATCAAACTCACAAAGTCTGTCACTTCATTAATAGGAAATGATATACACTAACCTTGTTATCTCAAGTGGAGGTTCCCAAACACTTCAATCCAAACACACTGTTTTAGATAAAACAATAAAACAAGTTTATTAACGACAGAAAGATAGATTTTAAGTGATTACAAGTAATGAGGCATGAAAGTCAGAAGTGGTTATAAAGAAATAAAAGGTAAAACACAAACTAATACCTAATTTAACAAGCAAAGAGAATTTAAAACAATACAGGCTTTTTTCTTATCACTTGCTTGGATTACTTCAGTCACGACCCCTCCCCCAGTTTAGTGATGCTTCCTTTGTCTTTCAAATACTGTTGATGCCATAAGGAGAGATGAAGGGATAGAGGTGATTTGGGGCTTTGTTCCTCATTTTTATATCTTTTCTTCCTCTTTCAAAATCATCTCCAGCTGGGGTACGGGCAACAGCCAGTCTGTTCACATGGGAACCCCCAGCTGTTATATTGCCAAGATGTAAATTTCTAGCTCACACCCTTCTTCCTGCCAAAGAATGGTCATTTAACCAGATGATAGTCCATTTGATTTTGTTGACACCTGGCCAAGGTATCAGTTTGCCTTTTGTCTCTGAGGAACTGGTCTGTGCCTGCTTTTCTAAATTTGGAGCATGTCTCAGCAATGTCATACAGTAGCATCTTATAACTTTACATACAATGTTGGTACAGACATTTTACCAGGGTAATAATGATCAGCAGATTATGAGTTTTCAAATGATACCTCACAAGGCTTACTTTGTACAAAATGGATCATAGTTTTATAAAAAGGGTTAACATAACAGTACAGACTGTCACACATGTAAAGGCAGGAAGCAAGCTAGCAAACAGAGACAACCTGTCTACTCTGGTATTCTATTCTGTATAGGTTTTTATGCCATTCTTATCTCTGTAGTATCTCAGCACCTTCCAGTTGTATCATTGCAGAGCCCTCGAGTACTGGTGCACCTTGGTCCCTCCTATCATCTGCCTTTGGCACATAGTCTAGTTTTCTGTGCTTCTGATTTTCTTTGGTCTCATTTTGGTTGTTAGGTTTAGGGTGCAGGTACTGGATGGCGATGGAGGCCTGTGGTATAGGAAGTCAGGTGGTTCCTTCTGACCTTAAAGTCTATGACTCTAGGACAGTGGTTTTCAAACGTTTTTTCTGGCGACCCAGTTGAAGAAAATTGTTGATGCCCACGATCCAACGGAGCTGGGGATGAGGGTTTGGGGTGTGGGAGGGGCTCAAGGCTGGGGAAGAGGGTTGGGGTGCAGGGGTGAGGGCTGCAGAGTGGGGCCAGGAATGCGGGGTTCAGGGTGTGGGAGGGGACTCTGGGCTGGGGCAGGGGGTTGGGGTGCAGGAGGGTCAGGGCTCTGGGCTGGGGCCAGGAATGAGGGGTTTGGGGTGCTGGGGGGGCTCTGGAATTGGGAGGGCTCAGGGCTGGGGAAGAGGGTTGGGGTATGGGAGGGGGTCAGGGCTCAGGCTGGGGGTGCAGGCTCTACGGTGGGGCCAGGGATGAGGGGGTTGGAGTGCAGGAAGGGGCTCTGGGTTTGGGGGGGTCTCAGGGCTGGGGTGCAGGCTTACCTCGGGCGGCGCAACTGGGGTGCTAAGGCAGGCACTGCGCCCCGGAAGCGACCAGCAGCAGGTCTGACTCCTAGGCAGAGGTGCACAAGCAGCTCTGCGTGACTCTTGCCTGCAGGCACCGCCTGCCCCCAGCTCCCATTGGCCAGTTTCTGGCCAATAGGAGTGTGGAGCCAGTGCTCAGGGTGGGGGCAGCGCATGGAGCCCTGCCGGCCTCCTGCCTAGGAGCCGGACCTGCTGCTGGCCACTTCTGGGGCGCAGTGTGATGTCAGAACAGGTAGGAACTAGCCTGCCTTAGCCGGGCAGCACCACCACCAGGACTTTTAACTGCCTGCTCAGTGGTGCTGACCAGAACCGCCGCGACTCAGTGCCTTCCATTCCACGACCCACAGTTTGAAAACCACTGATCTAGGACATCTGTCTTGTCTTGTTTGTTCTCTCATCCTCTCCTCAGAGGGAGAAGCAGGTGCAGTGGAGTCTTGTTTTGGTGGGTGGGGGGGAGGGGTTATTTTCTTTTAGTGTGTATATCTATCTATCTATCTATCTGTGTGTGTGTTTATAGTAGAGAAGCAAAGTCAAAGAAATGCACTTTGCATATGGGGTGAAAGGTAGTGAGGTTTGTGATGGTCCTTAGTTCCTGCAGGAGCTCGTTCCATAGTCTTGGACCATCCCCAGAGAAAGCTCTGGCTCTCTCACAGACAAGCTTTAAGCGTATTGTTGAGAGTTCCAATGTGCCAGGGGACATAGTTGTCAACTACAGTCTTTGCCCGGGAATGGCAATGCCTTGCTCAGCAACATGCATGTTCTCACATTTATTCTTCTACAGCCTCACCCCAAACACATACATGCACAATCACATGACTGGACACTGATATTTTCAGTGGTAAGTTTTCTTTACTTTTTTAATGTAGTTTGCACCATCTCTCTCAACATTGTTGTCGGCAAGTTGTAGCCTGAACAGTTATCACGCTTACAAGATTATGTATTGGGGTGCAACATGCACTTGTCTCAGATAACAGGTTCTTTTCCTAGGTGGCTACTTAAAGTTAATTGAAAAGATGGAATTTGGTGAAACACAAACTTTATTTAGTACAGACAACTATAATTGAAATTATAGGAAAGGATCAATATACACTAAGATTAAAATAAGGTAAGTACAGTAAAGTGGTTTCTTGCATTGCTCCTACTTACAGTCTTGCATTGTGCATATTTACAACGTATGGAGACCACTGGAAACAAAGATGGAAGGGAACATAAGTGGAGCCCATCAGAAAGGAGATCCTGATTCAGTTTACACAGTCTTGGGGACCTGACGCACCCCAAGAAATGGGAACTGAGGGTGGCATTTTCTACCCTTCCTTATGGTGATAGTACAGATATATACGATTTCATGCTTTATCCTGATTATAATAAGGTCAATAGCTGTCCTTAACCATACATGGCCTTTGGGGTGTCCTTAATTATGCCTCAAGCATTGATATTCCTCTCTTACATCATTTGCGTCTGACGAAGTGGGTATTCACCCACGAAAGCTTATGCTCCAATACTTCTGTTAGTCTATAAGGTGCCACAGGACTCTTTGTCGCTTTTTACAGATCCAGACTAACACGGCTACCCCTCTGATATTTATTAATAATTCCTATATGTACAAGCAGTCTAACTGCTTAGATACTGCATAGCAACCTAAGTGCTAAAGCCCCCCAAACTCCCTTCCTGTGGAGTACTAGATCTGTTTGGGGTTACTTGATTGTGTTTCAGACTGAAAGTAAAAAATATTTGACCCGGGATTATCTTCTTAGATTTCTCTCATTTCAGCTACGCTTCAGCCTTTAATATAATTACTTCCACAAAGCCTTAACCTAATATGATAGGCCCTTAAATTTTAGCAAGCTTAATAACCCATAAACTTATGTTCACCTATTTGCCCCCATGCATGTTCCACGCTAACAAGCCATACATCCACATACATACAATCTTATGCTCCTATTATGTCATTTTACCTCTAGCAAGCATAAAATCACCCAAGAGACATGAGATAGGCTCATAGGTCATAAATACGGCTAAGATTTTGTCACAGGTATTTTTAGAAAAAAGGCACGGACAGGTCACTGGCAATAAAGAAAAATTCACGGAAGCAATGACCTGTCCATGACTTTTACTAAATATATCCATGACAAAATGGGGAGTTCATCTGCGGGGGGTCCCCGTACTGCTTGCAGGGCTGAAGTCACAGAGGTCCCTGGAAGCCACAGATTCCGAGAGTTCTGTGATAAAATCGTAGCCTTAGTCATAACATCAGGTCAGCGGTCAACAAAATTGAGATAGGAAAATAAAATCTTTAAACACTCCTCTTAATTTAAACAGAACCCTAGTTAAATCACCAAGAACTAGTCAAAGAACTATATAGGATGACATCAAATGATTATTTTTAAAATAAAACTTGTAGTAAAATGGTCTTTTTTAATAAGGGCTAAAGGAATGGAGAAGCCTGTTACTCTGTGTTTTGTATTTGTATTTGTTTTCAAAATGACACAAGATAAAACTATCAGAAAAAAATTATGGTAACTCTGGGAATGAGATTGGAGAACGTTACTAGGCCCTGGTCTACACTGCAAACGTACGTCAGTGTAACTAAGTCGCTCAGGGGTGTGGAAAATCCACACCCCTGAACGATGTTGTTACACCAACCCAACCCCCAGTGTAGACAGCGCTATGTCAGTGGGGAGGCTTCTCCTGTCGACACAACTGCCGCCTCTCACAGAGGTGGAGTGCCTGTGCCGCCAGGAGACGCTCTCCCGGCCGAGTAGGGAGCGTCTTCACCAAGTGCTACCGCGGCGCAGCTGGGCCAGTGCTGTAAGTGTAGACACACCCTAGGACAAGAGAGAACAGGTCAGGGCCCAAATCGACTCGATATTTGCTTAGGTTTGGATTTGTTATAGCTTGTGATCAGATCCAGTTTGCTGTGTCCAAGAGTCAGTGTTTTCTCATCCCTGTGTATAGTGCAGCTATTTTCCTTTGGCACTTCATCACCGAGTCTAGCAGAGCTTGGAACTGCCGCTGTCCGCTCCCTTTTTAACTGGTTGTATTGGATAATCAGGTCCAGTTTACTATGTCCAAGAGTCAGCGTTCTCTCGTTCCTGCATATTTTGCTGCTGCTTTCTATTGCTTTTCCACTTGAAACATCACTGGGCGCTTTCTGCTTGGTATTTGCCCCATTTGTACCAGTGTTCTCGGAGGGGGGTTGTAAGTTTGGTCCCTGTCTGATGGCAGAGTGATGGAGCAATTGGTCATTTTCAGTTTTAGCCAATGCCTTATTTTCTAGATGACTAGGTTCACTGCAGCTTAGTATGGGGAAAGACACCGGCTGCAAGGATGCCTGCTGTGATTTAGGATTAGGCTTGTCATATAAGGCAGGCTTGAATTTAGCTGAAGTGCTGTGGCTAGAGTTTGACATTTCCGAGTGCTGCTTGGAGGCACTTGGCTTTATGGAGCCGATGGCTTCCTTTCTCTTTTCACTGGTGAAACCAGGACCCAAGTCTTGCTTTTCATGGAGTACATTGTAGGTGGAGTTCTTCAGAAAAGGAGACATCTTTATGCTCTCAATGCTTGAATTTGAGAGACTGCTTGCATGGCTTGTGGTTTCAGCTTCATTCGTTTGGGCAGATTTTAAAAGAGACTGGAAGTTCCCTGCTGAGCTGTGAGGTGAAGTGGAGCTTGTTCCAGCCTCAGGGGTACAGAAACCAGGCACAGGTTTGGATTCTACGTACAAGCTTCGGAATTCTCTGTCAAAGTCCTCAACGACTTTGCCTTGGAAGTGTGTCACAAAGCAGGTGTGAGCTTGACTGCAAAGCCAAGTAAAACTGGAAAAGAAATAGAAAGGTGACATGAATCAATAGAAAGAGATGATTAGCAGGTATTTCTAACCTTTCAATGATTTACTATAGATATTACATCATTTCTATCCTCACACTAACTAATATATTGGAACCTCACCTCCAGGGTCTCAGGGGAAGGTGTCTGTTTCACCAGAGGGTGGAGGGAGAAGGATGTTGCGCCCTGGGCTCTGGATGTACATGGAGAGGGGAAGGTGCAGACATACTTGGCTTCTTGCAGGTAGTTAAAACCGTAATAGGGAGATGTCCTGGGAAAGGAGGAGGGCCAGGCGAGTGGGGGGCTCTGGGTATGTCCCCAAGGGGCAGGGGGGGATCCTGGATGGGGACTGGATGTGTCCAGGAGATCCCGGTCTGTAGAGGATGTATTCTCCTGGGCAGTGGGATCCCAGGCTGTACAGAGGGTATCCCCCTGGGGTGGAGGGATCCCAGGCTCTGGGGGGTGGGTGTTCTAGGGGATACCAGGCACAGGGGGAGGCAGGGCAGAGGCTACCAGAGCCTCCGGGATCGGCTCACTGTATTTTCTGTATCTTTATTTCTGTATCATTAATACAAGATAAAAGGGATTTGTAATTATGCATTTGCCAGGTACTGAGCCCGCTGAAGTCTCAGGATACCAACCCCTGAACCTGGGTTAAACTGTTTAATTTTGGACAGTGATCAGGTCACGTTAACACGTGACTCTTTGGGTCCACACGTTTCATCTACATTATACAACAGGTAACATTAATTGCATGAAGATGCGGGGATTAGCTGTGGGGGCAGGGGGATAGCGTTACAGTGCCAGTGGTGGGACAGCATTAGCGGGTGGCACGGTACGTGGTGCTGGGAGGAGGGTACTGTTCGGGGCAGAGCATGCAGCACCGAGCAGGAGGCTGCACAAACACCCCATTCCTTCAGCCACCAGAACCGACCCTCCATTACTCTTTGCCAGCAGCTCCCTGCTCAGCGCTTCAGCAGTGCAGGAGGCCGGGGGGGAATGGGGTGGCCACAGGTGGGAAGGGCAGGGGGAGCATGGGCAGGGGACGGTTGTGGGCACAGGGGGAGCATGGGTAGCAGAGGGTTGGGGACACAGGTGGGAAGGGCAGGGGGAGCATGGGAAGGGGAGGGTTGGGGGGCACAGGCGGAGCATGGACAGCAGAGCGTTGGGGGCACGGGGGGAGCATGGGCAGCGGAGGGTTGGGGGCACAGGTGGGAAGGGCAGGGGGGGCATGGGCAGCAGAGGGTTGGGGGCACAGGTGGGGCATGGGCAGCAGAGGGTTGGGGGCACAGGGGGCACAGGTGGGCAGGGCAGGGGGGGGTTCAAGTGGGTGCACGGGGCAGTCGGGCAGGAAGCATGGTGGGGTAGCACTGGTGAACACAGACAGGGAGCCGGGGTTGGGGGGAAGGAGGAGTCTCTTGGCCGTTGCTCTGAGAAGCAGGGGAGACACCGCTGAGCTCTGCAGGGAGCCTGGTGAGGAGGAGGTGCCCAGGAGCCGGACATGACTTTCCCTGCAGGTCAGTGCTGGCAATGCAGAGGGAGGGAGGGGAAAGGACTGAGCCTAGCTGTCCCTGGCACCTGCCAATGCTGCAGTGCACTGGCTGGTTTGTCGATGTTGCCTCTTAGTGGCACCAGCTGGCTAGAAGCCGCTGCCGTTTCCCAGGTGTTCTTTGCCCTGTGGTTACTGTCACTGGATCTCTCTGATTGGTCCAGCTTTTCGCCCTCACTGCCCATAGTGCAGATGCTTGTCATCTCAGCCTCTGTAATGTGCGGCCTCCCAGCGGCTGGGACCCAGCCCACAGCTGCGCACTCTGTGCCCCTTCCACCGGATATGCCTGTAAAAGCGCTTGTTAATCCTCACAACCTTCTGGGCAAGATTAACGCATTGTGCTCTCATGTGGCCCCTTGATGCAATGCTGGGCTCACACCAGTTTTATTCTGGTGCAACTGGTCGAGTTGCTCCTGGTTTGCATTGCTGTGGCAAGATGAGATTTAGGCTTCCTGCCTTTGTCTTTCAAGCCTGACTGGATATTCGGCTTTGGTTGTATTCCCCTCTTTACCCTTACAGGGTTCATTCTAAACTATGGACAGAGAACACAGGACCTGCCGGAAATCCAGAGGAAAGAATAATTCCAAACAATAAGCAGTTTGATTACGTCCATCATGTCATTATGGGCACTAGGGAAATGGCCTGCCTTCTAGGAGAGCTCCCATTCTGACCATGGGAGGAGGATGTGGCTGGGTTTGTTGGCAGAGGGGGGAGCATGGCAAGAGGGGAGATCTAAGATGTAGGCCAGGGCAGGGCCTTGGAGGAGGGAACTAGAAGTGTAAACTTGGTACCAGTAGACAGCTTGAGGTGACATGGTGAGACTGGCAGGGGAGTGAGGAGGGTGCACAGATCCAGGTAGGACGTGTCCAGGGTGGGGACAAGCAGTTAGCCATTGGCACAGAAAAAAAGGGTCTCATATTTTGGTATGTTGTAAAGAAACTTGAAGATTTGGGAATGGCTTAGATGTGAGGGGGAGGAGTCAGACATGAACTCTGGACTGGGATGTCAGCAGTAACACCAGTCTGGAAGGAGAGGCCTTAGGAGAGGAAGAGTTGGCTTTAAGCCATATTAAGCTGGAGCTGTTGGTAACCATTCAGGAGAGAGCCTGGGATGCAGGGCTGCACAGGGAAGCAGGTCTGTGACCTGTCAGCTTGGAGAAGACAGTTAAGTTAACATGAGCGAGTGAGGCCACGTAGGCTAAAGTGCAGAAAGGCCGAAGGACAGTCTGAAGGATTCTGACAGAGCAGGGAAAGGGGCAGCAGAAGGAGACATTGAAGGAGCATTCCTGGTGGCAGGAAGACAGCATTCCAAGGAAGAGTGAGCGATAGCCTCAGAAGCAGTAGAAAGTCTGAGCAGGATGGAATGCAGATTGAAATTCAGCCAGGATGTAGCCAAATCAGCAAGATCCTGGGCAGAAGGACGGGGGTGCAGGAAGTGGAGAGGGCTTCAGGAGGGAGTTGATAGTGGTTATGAGGCAATGGGGGTGTAGGCCTGGGACTCAATAAGGGGGAAGTAGGGCTGCTTTGTGAGGAACTCAGCAGAACTTAAGGAGGAGAAGATGAGTTTGTAGTGAAGAAAGCCCCGGTGGCCCGTGGAGACTCTTCGGGGCTGCCCGGCAGCTCAGGAGCAAGTGTGGGGGAAGCAAATGCTGGATGTAAACCAGGGCAGAGGGGAGGAAGAGCAAAAGGGTGGCGTGGAGGAGAGTGTGGAACAGAGGGTGTCAACTCCAGTCAGAGGCGAGAAAGCAGGGAGCCATGGGCAAGGATGCAGTTATGAGCAGCAACAAAACCAGATGTTGCTCGATCGAAGGTCATGGAAGGGCCAGCTGGGAGGTAGAGAGCAGGGTGGGCGTGGACAGTATTCAAGGAAAGAAAGTGGTGATCAGAGGTGGAAAAGATCACTGCCGTGTGAAGACAACAAAGTCCAGGGGGTGGCATTGGTGGAGTGTGTGTGCAGTGGGAGAGTTAATGCAGTCTGAAGGTCAAACAGCAAGTTAAGGGCAGGAGGCTAGAGGATGGCTGAGCGATCAGCATGAAAGTTGAAGTAATTGACAGTGATGAAGAGGGAGAGCCATGTGTTGAAATCAGGCAGGAAGAGGGTGTGAGGGATGTGGGTGAGATTATGAAGTTGGTTTCTCTGTGACAATGAATGTTTGGCCCAATGTCTCTGAGTTTTAGAGGTGCAAACTGTGATGTCTCACCTGTATGTACCAGCAAGAACGTGGTCACAATCTATCAGTACAAACTTCTCCAGGACTTGACCTTCAAATTTCTTGCCTGCTTTACTGTAATATGTGTCTCCACTCACACACCGCACTCGCATGTTCTGAAATCAGAGGACGAAATATGGATTGAACCAGATTGAATAGAGCAAGCTAAATCTTTTCTTTCTTAACAGATTTCTATACGAATGATAACCTGAGTGATGGGCTGTCCGACAGTGACCCCTGGTCTGGAAAGGAGGGAAGCAGCAAGGCATAAAGTGTTTTCTGGCTACTACGTTCCCTACAGTAACAGAGTTCTATCAAACTGCCTGCTGCTTGGGGATCATGTAATGAAATAAAAATACCAAACATTAACGTGTTGTTGTTAGGTAGCAACTTACACCACAGGTTATACAAGATCTTGGCATGAAGAACTTGTCCTTCTAGATCATTTACAGAATTTATAAATCGATAGTTTCTACCACATCATTTATACCAGTGGTCCCCAACCTTTTTCATCTGGCGGGCACCAGACGACGAGCCATGGAGGACCGTAGCGGCGGACGAGCATCCACCGAAATGCCGCTGACCGGTGTCATCCAGAGGCGTCGCCACCGAAATGCCATAGAAATTCGGCGGCATTTCGGTGGATGCTAGTCTGCCAGCCAGTACGCAGGCGCACTTAGATACCCCGGCGGGCGCCATGGCGCCCGCGGGCACCACGTTGGGGACCCCTGGTGTAGAGTGACCCCAGCACACACCCAGATCTTCCCCCAGAAATGTATGTCCTGTACGACTCAGCCCTCTCCTGGGCGGTACAAATATATTATGAGCTAGTATTAATGGAGGATTTTAAGTTTCCTGATATCTATTGGAAGATTATTACAGCAAAACATAATATATCCTGCACATTCTTAGCATGTGTAAGAGGACAACTTTCTGAATCAGAAAGTTGGGGAAACAACTAGGGGGTCATTCATTTTGGATCTGGTTTTGACCAACAGGATGAATTAGTTGTGAACGTGAAGGTGGTCGGGAACTTGGGAGGAACTGATCATGATCTGATAGAATTCAAGATCCAGTGGAAAGGAGGGCGTGAGAACAGCAAAACAAGGACACTGGACTTCAGAAAGGCAGATTTCAACTAACTCAGAAATAGTAGGCAAGGCCCCACGGAAAGACCAATTAGGAAGAAAAGGAGTCAAAGGGGGCTGGCAGTTCTTAAAAGATGTAATACTGGTGGCTGAACATCATGCTGTTCCAACGCAGAGGAAAGATAAGAACATCTGCAGGAGGCCAATGTGGCTTCACAAGGAGCTTTTCAGCTATCTAAAACCCCAAAGCCAGTTTTACTAAGAACAAACCATGCCAGACCAGCTTGAGTTCCTTCTTTGACAGGGTAACTAGTTCGGTGGACAGGGGGAATGTGGTGGTCATAATATACGTGGACTTCAGCAAGGCTTTTGACACAGTCCCACATGACAGTCTCATAAGCTGGAGAAATGCAGGCTCAGCGGAACTGCATACATATTGCATGGATACATACATGATCTATACATAATTGGTTTAAAAAAGCATAAACAAAGGGTAACTATTAATGGAATGATGTCAGATTGGAGAAAGGCCTCAAGTGGGGTTCCAGAGGGATCTGTTCTGGGTCCGGTGTTATTTAACATCTAAAATTCAGAGGGTTCTTGATAAATTGGAGAACTGGGCTATAGAGAACAAAATGAAATTCAAAAAAGACAAATGTAAGGTGTTACACTTAGGGAAGAAAAACCAAATGCACAAATACAGAATGGGGGAAAACTGGCTTGGCAGCAGCACTGCTGAGAAGGATCTGGGAGTGGTGGTGGCTCACAACCTTAACGTGAGTCAGCAAATGCAATTTTGGGTTCCATTAACAGAGGCATAGCATGCAAGTCACAGGAGGTGATAGTACCACTCTACTCAGTGCTGATTAGGCCTCAGCTGGAGCATTGTGTCCATTTTTGGTCATTAATGTATAAAAAGGATGAAGAGAAACTGGAAAGAATCCAGAGGCGAGCGACAAAGATGATCAAAGGGATGGAATGCAGCCACATGAGCAAAGGCTGAAGGAACTGGGTATGTTTAGTTTGGAAAAGAGGAGATTAAGGGGGATATGATAGTGGTCTTCAAATACTTGAACAGCTGCCATAAAAAAGATGGAGAAAAGTTGTCCTCTCTTGCCACGGAGGGCAGGACAGGAGGCAATAGGTTCAAACTACAGCAGAGCAGATTTAGATTAAATCTCAGGGGAAACCTCCTAACTGTAAGAAAAGTAGGACAATGGAAGAGATGGCCTTGGGAGGTCCTGGAATCTCCTTTGCAGGAGGTTTTCAAAAGGAGGCTGGAGAGCATCTGTCTTGGATGGTTTAGATTCAACAAATCCTGCATCTTGGCAGAGGGTTAGACTAGATGACCCCTGCAGTCCCTTCTAGCCCTGTGGTTCTATGATTAAGTCAGTTATTCCTTTAGGGGATTAATATGCCAGTTTATTATTTTAAATAGTTGTCCAGACACTTCAGCTGAAACATACTGGATTAGATAAATCATTAAAACAAGTTTATTAACTACAAAGAGATCGATTTTAAGTGAATACAAGTAATGAGGCATAAAAGTCAGAAATTGTTCTAAGAAAATAAAGATAAAATGCTTACTAGTGCCTAATTTAACAAAAACTATATTAGATTCAAAGCAAAGTTTTCTCACCACATGTTTTCAAGCAGTCCTACTGACCAAACTCTTTAGGTGAAGGCCCGTCCCCCAGAGATAAAGGGCTGCTTCCTTTGTCTCCTCAGGTGCAGTTAACATGATGTGCAGGGAGAGAGAGTGTGGTGCCTTGGGGTGTCTGCCACTTCTTTTTATAGTCCTGTCCCTGCTTTGAGAAGCATTTCCAGCTGGGAGCAAGGCAACAGGCAGTCTGCGCGGAAGGAAACTCCATGCTGTTTCTTTGCTAAGATGTAGATTTTTGTACCTGCCCCTTTCCTGCCAAAGAATGGCCACTGAGGCCAGGTCTACGCCACAGACCTATATCAGTATAACTATGTCGCTCAGTGCTGTGAAAAATCCACCCCCCTGAGCAATGTAGTTATACCAACCTCACCCCTCTCGTAGACTGCAGTGGGGGAAAGCCTCTCCCATTGACATAGCTACTGCCTCTTGTGGAGGTGGATTAACTATGCCGACGGGAGAAGCTCTCCCGTCAGCGTAGTAACATCTTCACTAAAGTGGTGCTGCTGCAGCGCTGTATGTGAAGACAAGCCCTTAGCAGGTAATGGTCCATCAGCCTTGTTTACGCCTGCCTGAGGCGTCAGCTTGCCCTCAGTCTCTGAGGAACTGGTTTAGCCACTCCCCAGACTTATCTGGAAAATGTATTTTTAGTCACTTTATGTTTATAACTTCACATATAATGCTGCTGTGTGCATTTTGCCATGATATTATTGATCGGCAAATTATGAGTTTTTAAACGACACCTCACAAGGCATACTCTGTACAAACATTATTACAATAGGGTGTGTGAACACAGGGGTATATTCTGTCATACATATCAATTGCATTAACTTTGTACACCACCAAAAGAAATGCTGCAAACTTACTGGGAAATGGTCCTTGTTAAGACCCATTTTACTGCACATCTCTATAAAATACTTTAAGTACTTCTCATCAAGGATCAGGTAAACAGAGACACGTCGTCTGCTTGAAGCTTCCATCAGGTCACAGAATATCTCCATGTCTGTGAAGAGATCCATGATGACTGCTATCACCTAGCCAGAAAACAAACAAGAAGTCCCAACTGAAGGAGCATTCCTAGATGGACATGGTTGTGGTAGGCAGCTTCCCAGCCGAAAAGGGGAGGAAGCAACACCTCAGAGACCTGAACGCCATAAAGTGTAGGGACTCAGGGCTGATGTACACTGGAAAGTTATGTTGACCTAGCTACATCACTTATGTAATTAAGCCATGTAACTCCTTAGTGTAGACAGCTCTAGGCTGACAGAAGAATTCTTCCATAGATCTAGCTATCACCTCTTGGAGAGGTGGATTTATTACAATGATGGAAGAACTCCTTCCATCGCTGTAGTAAGCATCTACACAGCTGTGCCATGCTAATGTTTCTAGGATAGAGGTACCCTTGCAGCACTAAATAGTGGAGTGCCAGGGGACAGGTCCTAGCACCTCTCTCTATACACATGGAGGCAGGATGTTGAGGGCCTCATACAGGACTGCAGGTTGTTGCCAAACCTTGACCGTCTTTCAATTCCTAATAAGGAATCTGGACTTGGTATCAGGGAGAGTGAGCAGCAAGGTGGCAGCATTACCATGCTCATCCCCACAGTATACTTAGGACTGCAGCATAGTTTGGCTAGAAAAACAGAGAAAATTCAGAGGGACCTAACCAAGGTAGGGGAATGGGTAGCATGGCAGATGATATATACAGTAATGACAATAGAAAGAACAATTTGAATTGCTCCTACATGTAGGGTTCTAAATTAACTGTAACCCACCAGGAAAAAGACCTGGGCACCATTCCATGAAGAGCTCAGCTCAACATGCCTTGGCAGCCAAAAAATAAATAAAACATTAGGGTGCATAAGGAATTGGATAAAAATAATATGGGAAATATCATGCCATTCTATAAATGAATGGCACACCCATCCCTGTGTTAGTATGTGCAGTTCTGGTCACCCCATCTCAGACACTATGTAGCAGACAGAGCAGTTCAGAGGTGAGCAAAGAATGAAGGCTTGGGAAAGAGAGAGAGATTGAAAAGACTGGGAATGTTTAGATTGGGGGAAGGGACAGCTCAGTGGTTTGAGCATTGGCCTGCTTAAATCCAGGGTTGTGAGCTCAATCCTTGAGGAGACCATTTAGGGATCTGGGGCAAAAAAAATAAAAATAAAAAATTGGATGATTTAGTTGGGGATGGGTCCTGCTTTGAGCAGGGGGTTGTACTAGATGACCATGACTGGAGGATGTAGTGAGTAGCTCAGCCTGAACTGGAGGACTTCATGGTAATCTTGAAGAATGATGACTTCTCTGGGGGCTGTTTGGTGGGGGACTGGACCCAAAAAGAGGAGCAATTTGTCAATGGCCTCCACAAATCAGGAGTCATCTTGGGATGATTCAGGATATTATGCACTCAAGCAAACTCCAAATTCATGAAATTGCTTGAAGTGCCAGAGTCCCCTACAGCCTCTAGGTTAATGTCCAACACTGTGGGGTGCCAGAGAAGGAGTAGGAGTTGGAGGCGTGTCAGACTGTGATTGTTGTCAAAGTCCCAGCAGACCCATATCAGCATGAAGCACCAGAGCAAGGGGGATGACACCAACCCAGCCCAGCCCCCTCTGCTGGGCTGGGCTTCCTGTTTCCTGACCAGAACCACAGACCAGACATTTGCACATAGCTTGGCACAAAGTGTCCCAGTTCACTGCAATACAGACATAGGCCTGATGCTCAATGCCATTTTTTCTCTGCAGTGGAGAGACAGGGCCGGGCTTGGCCAAACTGCATAGATTCCGGTTGGGACGAGGATGCAGGGAGTTGGCAGATTGGACCTGGCGAGACCGGTGCGGGTCAGGACGTCAGCCTTCTTTCTAGGCAGTGTTCCCTCAGAGGTTGTCAGTCTTAATACCGAGCTCAACCAAGGCATCCAGATCAACCGGCGGCTCCAGTCACGCCAGTTTATGTTTGATCTCATCTCTGAGGCTGAGCCGGAAGTGGTAGCTGTGCACAGCCTCATTCCAGACAGTGTCAACTATCAGACACCAGAACTCCAGGGCATAAGTAGCAATTGGCTGGTGTCCCTGCCACAGGGTTTGGAGTGTGGCCGCATGCCTATGGCTCAGGTCAGCAAAAATTACTGCCAGGGCTTGAACAAAGTCCTCAGATTGGTTCAGGAAAGGGCTAGATTTTTCCAGGAGTGGGGAGGCCCAAGCCAACACCTCTGCGGTCAGCAGGCTAGTGATAAGTCCCACCCAAGAGTGGTCAGTGGAGAAGGTGGGGAGGGATGGCAGGTGCAGCAGGAATAGGAGCCGGCACTGGTCCATAAAACTTTGGAACTGGCTGAGGTCACCGCCAAACTTGTCTGTCAGGGGAATTTTAGGTTCCTGAGGGGGAAGTTACAGGTGATGCAACATGCCTGCAGTGTAGCATTCTGCGCCTGCAAGGTGTCTACCTGCCGCTGTAGGTTTGTATGGCACCCACTATCTCTGAGAGAGAGATACTGGCCTTAGTGGGATCCGTTCCAGTAACTGACCCATTCCTACTTCCCTTCTTTATCTCCTTTTTGGTTGGGCTGCTCACAGTATCACAGACTGGGACATGGGCCAGTCATGCCTAGTGGTTAGAGCCAGAGTCAAGCTACAGGAGTCAGAGCTGAGGGTCAGGAACCAGGAGTCAGAAACTGAGCAGGGGGGCAGAGCTGGAGCGGGCTGGAGCAAGGCTGGAGCAAAGCAGGCACAGGAACAATCACAGCTGTGGGTATAAGCATTGAGCAGCCACTGGCCAAGTGCTACTGCTGGGCTTAATAGTAGTCCTGGAAATGCCTCTCAGCCAATCAGGTGATCTGGCTGATTAGGGGTTTCAGCCATGGTTAGCTAGCTGATTCTAGACCCAGGTATAGGCCCTCATTCTTGTGCCCTCCCTCCTGTCCGCAGGATGGATAAGCCCTGGCCCAACCCCCCGTTCCCGGGACGGACAAACCCTAACCCAATTCCCCCACCCACATGGGATGGACAAACCCTTACCCAATTCCCACACCCACATGGGATGGACAAGCCCTGACCCTGCACCCATGGATTGGACCCCATGGTGCTAGGCACTATGCACACACATGATACATAGTCAGTTTCTACCCTAAAAGACTCAGAGTCTAAGAATATGGCTGGAGAAAGCAGGAAGGAATCTGAACTGGGCTAGGTGAGGGCACAGGTGGCTATAGAATTGGGCAGCATATGTAGCAGCAGTCACAGCGCTCCAGCTGCCCAGACATTGCCAGGCTTGTAGAGTATGGAATAATGACGACAGCAGCCAGGACTCAGAGTCCCCTACAGCTGTGCCCCATCCTGTGTGCCTGCATTCATCCCATAGTGCAAGACGCTCTATCAAAATGGGGTGCGTTCTGTACATACCGTTTTTGCCCTGCTGATCAGGCACCGAAGTAAATCCTTGATGTTGTTGGCCTTGTTTCTCTGGAAATACACACTGGCTTGAGTTTGGCCATACCCTGTGGCAAGTGGTATCACTGGCCAGCCCAGCTCCAGCTCCGGAGGCTGCATGTCAGACAGGAGTGGGAAGTAGGTACCAGAGCTTAGTTCAGACAGAAGGGAGGCCCTGTCCTCAGAGTCTCCTTCTTTGGGCTCGGTCTCATGCCCCTTCCTTGCATTAGGCTCCAGGATACTCTGGCTTCTATGCTGGCTCATGTAGTCCATGTCTAGGGGGGAGAGAAATGGCAGCTCCTGTTCCTCAGCAATGGCTTGCAGATAGCCAGGCTCCCCCTGCTCCAGAAAGGCATCCACAGCCAGCCTGGCTGTCTCACTGTGCTGCAGCACCAGGGGGATGGGCTTCCTCCACCACAGCTTCTTCAGCTCCTCCAACCGACTCCGCAGCGGTCCAGACACGCCAGGACTGTCCCCAGAGCCCCTCTGGAACCGGGACCGGGCCTGAACATGGTGGCTGAACATGACTACAGCTGCTGCTGCTAATCCTCCAGAGGTTCTGCCTGTTGTGTTCTTCGGCAGCTGGCTCTGGCCCTCTCTTCCAACACTTTGTCTCTCTCTGATTTTCCTCAGCTCTTTCCCAATGGGTTCCCCCTGGGGCTGTGGGACTTGAGAGCTCAGTGCACTTTGTCACTTCCTCTCTAGGGTTGCCAACAGTTCCTTAGGAGAAGGGACGTCCCTTATTTCTTCATCTCTGCACAACAAGATTGGGAGTTTCTGAGTGCTGCAAAAAGCAGCAAGAAATACCCCTGGCGAATGTAGGTGAGTCCTGCTTATTAATTATTAATAATAATATCGGGAGGGGCGCTAAGAGAACAGCCCCTTATTTTTGAGATAGAGTGTTGGCAACCCTACCTGAGTCTGCGTTAGTTGTCAGTTACTGCTGAACATCCCTCCACTCCGGGGGAAGAGGTAGTTTTCAGCAATCCTTGCTCTCAGTTTTGTTGGCTGCAGACAAGTTTTCGTGCAGTTGTGATTCTCAGTGTCTGGCTTGTCCCTTCCAGATGGATTAAAGAATTAATAGGTTCTTCCTCCTCCCTGCCAGTAACCGATTGCCGATATACTTCCTCATGTACTGACACCCAGGCAGGTTTCTGCTCTCACCTCAGCTTGTCTGTCAGCCAGGGTGCAACCTGCCGGGTCAGGTCCTGTGCTGAGAGTGGAATGCACACGTTGAATCTTGTTCCAAACCAAACATGTTTCTCAGTGGTAATTATAAAAAAAATGCAAATATCACAAGCAATTAACGATAGTCAGCCAGTCAGCAAACACAGAGGAGACGGCCATTTGCTCGTGATCACATTGTCTGCCTGAAGCACCACAGTCTCAGAACAGCACATGCCTTTTATGCAATAAACCCTGCAGAAGCAATAATTCCCAACAGACATGCGTTTTTTTTGGTATCTCCCCAAATACACATCTTGGGGGCACAGAAGCCAAGGTGTCTGAGAATGTCTGTTTCTCATGCCGTGCTAGACCAGCAACACTATGCACATTATGGGTATTTTCAGTGCTGTGTTGAGCCCAGTCTGCCTGTGGTATTAGGGAGCCTTTAATACAGGGGGGACACATCAGGAGCTGTCACTGTGTACTTTGCACCCCTTCCCTGGTACTGAATGGTATGTGTTACTGGTACATGCACTGCACAATGTTCAGGAAGAAAAGCTCTGCGCAGGGGAGCTGATTTTCAGCAAGTAGGTGCATGTTCGATTGCACAACTGCTTTGCGTGTGCGCTCCCAGAACTGAACGCAAACAGCGGAGATTTGCGCTGTGCATGGCTAGTATGTAGCCAACCCCCTAATTTGCACATGCACATTGGGTCATCATCATCATAATAGCAGCCGGTAGCACAGACCACATGTAACGTTTTTCATCCATAGATGTCAAAGTGCTTTCCAAGGGTGACAGCAGTATTATTATCCCATTTCCCAGAAAGGGAACCCGAGACCCAGGGAGGCAAAGGCCAACATTTCCAAACTCAAGGGCCATCACAGTCACTAGGGACTGGCGGGGTCAGCACAACTGAGAATCAGGCCATGTCATTTTAGGCAAGTTTTAATACAAATACACTTTTAAGATGAGTCATGAGGCTGGATTGTACTCACTGACGGGCGGGAGGCGCACAGGTGCTGAGTACTATGATTCTCCTCCCAGTCATTATCATAGCAAAGTACTTTACTTCCGACTGATTTGCTTTGGGGGTGGGGGGTGCATGGTTTCTGTTAATGAAGCTTTTGCATGGCCATTGCTCAGAAAGCTATGGCTTGATGCCAGCCGTGTTCAGCCTGCATCTAGCCTTCCAGTGCAGGCTCAGATCATGGAAACAGCTGTGGTGACACAAGTCTCCCAGTATCTGGCTCTCATGAGGTTCCCTCACCACGGGTGGCACCTCCTGCTGGCCGTCGCGGGGATTAGCTGTGCCAGCCCGTGCGCCCGTTCCCACTGGTGACTCTCCCATCATCATCGCTGCCTTTGTGACTGGTTGGGAAGTTTAACTTCAGTGTTACCCACCAGTCCTGGGAGTATCTGCTCTCCTTTTGGCAGCCTGCCCTGACCGTGGCATTTTCAAGGAGGGCTGCCCCAGGCACACCGGGTGACACCTACCTCCAACTATGGCCTACATAACACAGAAAAACAGCCTAAACAGACACTTTGCAATGCTGCTCAAAGTCAGAGACTCTCTACACTGGTGGACACGACCGAACAATGTGTGTGTGTGGGGGAGTCCCTTTCACAGAGACTCCACCTTCAATGATTCTTACAACTGATGCCTCCTTGATAGTCTGCGGAGCCCATGTACAGCACCACAAATTCAGGGCAGGTGGTCTCCCTCCAAGACCCTGTTACACAGAAATCTCCTGGAACTGTGCGCGGTTCACGTGTGCTTGCTCTTCCAGCCCTTAATCAGGAATGAGACTATACGGGTAAGGACGGACAACATTGCCTGCATGTTTTATATAAGCCGGCAGGGAGGGGCAAGGTCACACTCCCTATGCACCAAACCCACGAAACTATGGAACTGGTGTATCCAGGACAATGTCAACATATCAGCCTCGTATCTCCCAGGTTGTCAAAACATTACAACACGCTGAGGAGAGAATTTTCTCAGGATCACGAGTGGGAACTAAACAACATAGTCCTACAGAACATATTCAAACACTGGTGTCACCCATCCATTGACCTCTTCACGACATCCCAGAATGGCAAATGCCGGCAATTCTGTTCGAGAGCAGGGCTGGGGCCCCAATCCCTGGGAGATGCCTTCCTTCTCAAATGGGATGCACCTCTGCTAAATGCGTTTCCTCTGATCCCCGTTATCGAGGTTTATACACAAAATATGAACCGACAAGGGCAAAGTCATCTTGGTAGCCCCCACTTGGCCCAGACATACTTGGTACTCGTACCTGTTGCAGATGACGATATGCACACCTCACACTCTTCTACTTCGGGCAACCCTTCTATCGCAGGATGCAGGGAAGAAAGGGGCAGTTGATAGTAATGAATATAAATGAGAAGTTAATAATTGTAGAAAATTGATAAGAGAATCAAAGGGACACAAGAAGAAATCTGCGGCCAGCAGAGTTAGGGACAGTAAGAAATAATTTTTTTAATATATTAGGAACAAAAAAATCCTGACAATGATATTGGTCCACTACTAGATGGAAATGGTATAATTATCAATAATAAAGCAGAAAAGGCAGAAGTGTTCAATAAATATTTCTGGACTATATTTGAGGAAGGCTGGTGAGGACACCTGCGCCCTAGTCGAGTGAGCCCTCACTATCGGCGGCGGGGGCACCTTTGCGAGCTCATAGCAGTAGTAGATACAGGCTGTGATCCACGATGATATTCTTTGGGCAGAGACAGGGCTACCTTTCATCCTGTTTGCGATCGCAGCGAACAACTGTGTCAACTTATGGAATGGCTTTGTTCTATCTATGTAGAAGGCCAGGGCCCGTCTGACGGCCAGGACATGCAACCTGCGTTCCTCATCCGTCGCGTGGGGCTTAGGACAAAGGACCAGCAAGTATATGTCTTGACCAGTATGGAACTGGGAGATGACCTTGAGCTGAAAGGCTGGGTGCGGACGCAGCTGAACCTTGTCCTTATAGAAGGCCGTGTAAGGTGGTTCAGATGCTAGCACTCTGATTTCGGACACTCGACAGGCCGAAGTTATGGCGACTAGGAGGGAGACCTTCCAGGAGAGAAGCAGGAGGGAGCAGGAAGCTAGGGGTTCAAAGGGGGGACCCATGAGCCACGACAGCACAAGATTCAGGTCCCAAGGGGGTACCAGACCCTGGACATGTTGGTTAAGGTGCTCCAGGCCTTTCAGAAACTGCCATCATAGGGTGGGTGAAGACCGACCGCCTTGAAACGGAGGATGGAACGCCGAAATGGCTGCCAGATGCACCTTGACTGAAGACAGCGACAGGCCCTGGAGCTTAAGGTGCAGCAAATAGTCCAGGACGTCTTGTAGCGGGGCCTCTTCTGCACGGATGTGACGATCCGAGGCCCAACATGTAAATCGCTTCCACTTTGCCACATAGCTAGCTCGGGCGGAAGGCTTCCAGCTGCCCAGCAGGACTTGCTGGACACCATCAGAACACCGTCGTTCCTCTCCACGCAGCAGCCAGGCTGTCATGAGCTGCGCCACCAGGTTCGGATGCAGCAGATTGCCGTGGTTCTGGGACAGCAGATCCAGCCGAAGAGGCAGCTGCAGGTGGGTGGCTGCCAACAGACTCAGCACCATGCCGAACCAGTGTTGACGAGGCCACGCTTGGGCCACAAGGATGACCATGTCCGTGTCTTGCTTCACCTTCAGGAGGACCCTGTGGATCAAGGGCACCGGCGGGAAGGCGTACATCAGCGCTCCCGACCACAAAATCAGGAAGGCGTCCGACAGGGAGTCCTGGTCCCTGCCCTGCAGAGAGCAGAACACATGGCATTTCCTGTTCTGCCTGGATGCAAACAGGTCCACCTGGAGATTCCCCCACTTGCGGAAGATCAGTTGACTACCTCCGGATGGAGCGACCATTCGTGGCGAGATGAGAAGGTCCTGCTGAGGTGATCCGCCAAGACGTTCTTGGTCCCCGGCAGGTGGGCGGCCACCAGGTGAATGGCGTCCCTCACGCAAAAGTCCCAATGGCTTAGCGCTTCTCGACAAAGGGCCGAAGACCTGGCGCCCCCCGTGTGTTGATGTAATACATCGCGGTGGTATTGTCCATCAGGACCTGCACCACTTTGCCCTGCAAGTGGGGCAAAAAAGCCAGGCAGGCCAGGAGAACCACCCTGAGTTCCCTGACATTGATGTGGAGGGCCGGGTCAAGATGTAGCCAATGTGGGCTACACCAGCCCAGATCCTACACCAGGTGGGCTCCTCAGCCCAGATCCAAAGCGTCCGAGACCAGGGTGAGCGATGGAGACGGGGACACAGAAGGAACTCCCCGGAGCACCAACTCGGGATCCTGCCCACTCAGTCTCGGGGGTACCTTCTGGAAACGTAAACCGAGGCCAGCCACATTTGCAGAGGCCTCATAAAGTCGGGCATGGCTGACCACGTACGTGCACATGGCCATGTGGCTCAACAGTCGCAGACATGTGTGGGCTGTAGTGAGCGGGTGGGCTTGTATATGGGAGATTAAGCCTGCCATGGCCTGAAAATGCGCTTCGGGAAGGAAGGCCCTGGCCTGTGTGGAGTCGAGAACCATGCCAATAAACTCTATACGTTGGACTGGCGTTAACATGGACTTTTCTGCATATATCAACAGGCCCAGGTCACTGCAGGTGGAATGCACCAGATTGAGGCCCCTTTGTACCTGCTCCAGAGACCTGCCCTTGATGAGCCAGTCATCGAGATATGGAAAGATCTGGTCCCCCTGATGTCTGAGGTAAGCCGCCACTGGTGCCACGCATTTTGCGAACACCCTGGGGGCCGAGGACAGGCCAAAAGGTAGCGCCGTGAACTGAAAGTGGCACCCGGCCACTATGAAGCGCAGGAACCGTCTATGTCCTGGGAATATGGAGACATGGAAGTAAGCGTCCTTTAAGTTGAGAGCGGCGTACTAGTCTCCCGGATCAAGGGAAGGGATGATGGAGGCCAGGGAGACCATATGGAACTTCAACTTCTTGAGAGGCTTGTTGAGGCCGCGCAGGTCCAGAATGGGTCTGAGGTCCCCTTTTGCCTTCGGGATTAGGAAGTAAAGGGAATAGAATCCTTTTCCTTCCATATCCCAAGGAACCTCCTCTTCAGTCCCCAAGCCCAGGAGTTTCTCGACCTCCTGAACGAGGAATTGCTCATGAGAAGGGTCCCTGAAGAAGGATGGGGAAGGGGGGGGCAGGAAGGAGGGGCGGCCAAAAATTGCAGGGTATAGCCCCAAGCAACTATGTCCAGGACCCAGTGGTCCTATGTAACCCTGGACCAGGCCGAACGGTAAGGGAAAGGGCAGTCGAAGAAAAGGCGGGAAGGATCTGGGCAGATGGCTGGTGCGTTGCTCTTGGGTGCACGCTCAAAATGAGCGCTTCTGGCCCCCTTGGTGCTTCGCTGGGCCAAGCTGCGCAGGGCAGCAGGATGATGATGGGTGGCAGCGGCTAAACCTGGTGTCCCGCTTCTTTGTAGGCCCTTTATGAGGTGGTGGTGGCGGAGGAGGCCGGAATTGCTGCCTCGACGTCTGAGGAGTGTGCATCCCCAGAGAGCGAAGAGTCGCCCGTGTGTCCTTAAGGCCGTGAAGCCGCGTGTCTGTCTGGTCGGAGAAAAGGCCGACACCATCAAATGGGAGATCCTGGATAGAGGCCTGCATCTCCTGGGACAGGTCTGCGGTCTGGAGTCAGGAACTGCGCCTCATAACCACCGCTGAGGCAACCACCCGGGCAGCCGAATCAGCCGCATACCAGGCCATTTGGAGGGAGCACAGAGCCGCCGTGGTGCCTTCCTCCACCACAGTTGCAAAATCCTGGGCCACTTCCTGGGACATGGAGTCTTTGAACCTGAGGAAGGAGTCCCACAAGTTAAAATTATAGCGGCCCAAGAGGGCCTGGTGGTTCGCCACCTGAAACTGGAGGTTGGCTGTAAAATAAATCTTGCAACCAAACAAGTCCAACCTCTTAGCGTCTTTATTTTTAGGGACGGAACTGGTGGGGCCCTGCTTATCCCTCTCGCTGGCCGACGAACAATCATGACGGCGGGTGGGTGTATAAGTACTCGAACCCTTTCGCGGGGACAAAGTACTTTTTCTCCGCTGTCTTGGACATGGGCGGAATAGAGGACGGGGTTTGCCAGAAGGACTTGGCAATGTTCAGGGCCCCCTTGTGCACCGGGAGTGCGACCCAGGCTGGGGTGGCTGCCGAGAGCACATTGAATAATGTGTCTGTCTGCTCCTTCAACTCCTCTGCCTTGAGGGCCAAGTTCAAAGCCACCCTATGGAGCAGTGCCTGATGCTCCTTGAAATCGTCCGGTGGGCTAGCTCTGGAGGGGCCCACCATCGCCTCTTCTGGGGAGGAGGAGGAGCATGATTGGACCACCGGGGGAGGCCCGCCAGTGTCTTCCCCCAACAGGGAGGGTGACCTTGAGGTGGGCACCTCCTCCTCACTCATGACGGCCACCAGAGCGTCCTGCACCGAACCCAGTGCCGACTTTGGCCTGTCCGATGCGGCGACTGAGGGTTGGCGGGAGTGGGGCAATGGCATGACAGGAACCCCCCAGGCATTCCAATAAGGCCATTGGGTCGGCCACTCGCCTTGCTGCCAGACTGGCTGCGATGCCGCAGACATGCCCTCCGGAGCCCAGTCCCAATGCTGCCTGGGTGAGGGGCTGAACTGTGCCTCCGATCTGGAGAAGTCGTCGCCCTCTGGTGACCACGGCAGGGCTGTCGAGGCCTGGGTCTGATGGCTAACTGGCACCGCCGGTGACCGGTGCCGGGAGCGTTCTGACTGGTGCCGGGAGTAGGGGAGCGGCCTCGAGGTCTCGGCTTCGGCAACCGACAACGTGACGAGGACCGGTGCTGCGGAGATCGTCTATGCCTGGGAGAGCTTCAGCGTGAAGACCGGGAGCCTGGTACTGATGACTGGTAACAACAGGCTGGAGACCTGGACAGACGCGGAGACCAAGAGCGTGGCGACCTTGAGCTCTGCCTTGGCTCCGGAGACTGGTGGCGCTCGTTTGTCTTGTGCGAGGTATTACTGGCGGGCTTGCCCTCGCGGGGAGCCTTAGACAGTTCCATTGCTGAAAGCGGTGCTGGCTGTGGTGGGAGCTCTCTTGGCTGTGCAAGTGCCAAGAGCTGAGTGGGCATCGACTGCTTCATTGGCTTGGACCCTGTACCTGCTCCACGGAGTCGGGTCTTTTTGAGGGGGAGGAACTCCCCAGGGCAGAGCCATTATGTGGGTCCGGAGTGGGCGTAAGGCCCAAACAGGGTCCTTTGCCCAGAGCACCTTTATTGGGCTTGCTCGGTGCCATCTTATTCAGCATCTTTTTCGGCACTGGGGATGGGGAACAGTGCCGGGAGGAGCCCGGGGACGGGTACACTACGCACCGAAGCTGAAGCACTGGGTGCCGTTTCGGGCTGAGCTGGCTCCGAGGCTGGGCGTAGGGCAGCCCTGAGTCGTATGTTGTGTCGCATTCCCTCTGTGTCCTAGGACGAAAGTTCTTACAGATACGACAACGCTCCTTCACGTGGGACTCCCTGAGACAATGCAGACAACTATTGTACGGGTCACTAACAGGCATAGGCCTGTTACACGTGGAGCAGGGCTTAAAACCCAGGAACGGGGCATGCCCTGCCTGGGGCAAAGTCCCCGCTGGGACCCTAACTAACTGAACACTTTACAGCTACTTAACTACTAACTAACAACAGAACTATTTACAACTGGAAGCACAAGGCTAAGACAGGAAAGGAACCGCTGGCCGCTTGTGAAGCAAGGGACAGAGGCGCTCCGACTGACCACCACGGGCAGTAAGAAGGCACTGAGAGGGTGTAGGGCCGGCAGCGCCTGATATATCATGAGTGCAGCACTCCAGGGGGCACTACAGCCGGCCCTACAGGTACCGCTAAGGCAAAAATCTCTGACGACCACGCACGTGGGCGCGCGCACACCTAGGATGTCATCAACATGAGCACTCGAAAAAGAAGCTGAGTTAGTTACTCAAAACTGTTAAAATACAACAATAGGCACCCATTCAGTGCTCTGGGTGCCTGTCTCAAATTTAAAACGAGACCATAAGGAAGGATTGCCCATAAATATATCCATTCCAGCCCACCCCTCCCCAACATACTTGGAGAACGGGGGGCGGGGGGGAAGGATGGGCTTTGCAGTGCTAACATACCCGGGCTCTGGAGCAATCTCATTGGCAGGACAGTTCACTGGCTGCTGCTCATCACTGCCACAATGCCCACCAGATGCAGAACCAGCCAGTGGAAACATGAGGACTCTCAAGGGCTCCTCACAACAAGGCAGTATGTCTGCAGGAAGGACTAGCCTCTGGCTGGTTCAGAATTATGGTCTCAGGTGGATTAGGTCCCGGGAAAGAACAAGAGCGCTTATCCTTCCACTTGGAATGAAACCATTCACTTTGACGACAGTGACAGCTCAAGTGAACAAGAATGAGGGGCCTTGATGTGCAGGTTGTGATCACTATGAGCATGAGCTCAGAGAAAACTCTGGGTGCTGATGAGAAGCCAAAAGGGAAAATTACACACTGAAAATGGTCCTGGCCCAGGTGGAAGCAGCAGAACCTTTGGGGAACTGGGTGGAAGGTCACAGCAAGCTCATGAGTGCATGGAGCTTTTTGCTCTGCATGCTTGTCAGACCTATGAGAGCCGAGTCCTGGAGGGAACCACTCAGACCATGGTAGCTTTAATAGAAGAGACAGAGGTCTTATTTTTTTGAGGAACTGTTCCATGCCCATGTCCATCTATGTTCATAATGGAGGTGGCATCTTCCATCATAACAACGCTCTTACTGGTGAGCCTGGATGCAAAGATATATTGCAAATATGGTGTGTGTGTGTCTTATTGGAGTTTATACATCTGAGAGTAAGAGAGGTTAAGGGATCTCCTGTGCTCAAGGAAAAAGCCACTCCACATCCTTTATCTGCAGAGAATCCAGGGCTGGAAAGGCAAGTTCCCCCCCTGCTCAGTTCCAGCCCTTGTGCATTCTCTGTAGCTCTGATAGTGCTCGTAATTTGTATGACTATGTATCTGTCCTATCTGCCTAATCTAATCTGCTCCATCCACTCCTTTCCTCACCTATACATTCTCACTGTTGGCTCACTCTGCAGTGGCAGAACATACGGGGGCATTTTCTGGAACCAGGGAAGGTGTCATGGTCGCAGATCTTCCAGTTCCCATATCCTTGGTAGGTACACATGTGTATGATCCCAAATGAATCTGTGGCACTCCCATACCTGTGGCCTGGGAGGCACCATGGTCTCTGTAGACTCTCTATTCCTATGGCGTAGGAAGGGCTAAGGTGAAGGTCCTGTGGACTCCACATATTCACAGTATCAGAAGGAATGTGATCCCACACCTGCAGCCTCACTGCATAAAAGGACTCTGGTCTGCAGGCCTTGCATATCCTTGGTATGGCAAGGTCTGTGGCCCCACTCCTGTGTCCACTAGATTCCTATGGCATGGGTAGTGCCATGCTTTTAGTCCTGTGTTCTCGTGGCCTGGGAGACACAACAGGTACTATAGCATGAGTCAAGGTTTAAATGACATAGCAGGAAAGGGGTTAAAGTTTAAATGACTATTTTGTTTATGAATTAATGTAGGTAGTTTTGAGCCAAAATATCTACCATTAATTTTTCCATCTATTCCAGGAGCAGTAAGATACACACAGTAAAGTTTATTTTGGTTCTTGGTATACTTCACTCCCATTAAAAATAAATTAATCAGCAAATTCCTACACAGCTAAGCCTTCTTTTATGTAAATACAACACAGCTGTAATGAATTACAAGGTGTTATTATCTCACACATACTGCATAATACTTCACACATAAGAGGTTTCTCTCCTTAGCTCAGCTTGCAACAAAAGCATCTTAAATAAACTGAGAGAAAGTTGTTTAGTTTGTAATGTTTTTACAGAAGTGGGATATACCTCACACATATAAGGTTTCTTTACATGACTCATTTTATAACAACTTAAACTGAGGAAGTTTGCTTTTGAAAAAACTAACAAAATTACTTTATATATATGTGCGCGCACACATACACACACAAAGAAAAACTCACTAGTAGTTGCTCCCTAAACAAAGGCTAAGGAGCACTCGCCTGTGTTTCGGAGATCATGCTCTGGATCCCATTTGTCGCTGACAGGAAAGGTGATGTCTAACACCGATGCAAATTGCCTAGAGAAGATGGCACTAGGAGCAGGAACATCCACAGTCCTGGGCAGCTACAGAAGACATCAGACTTGCACCAGAAATAAGAACATTTGTGGTGTGTTAGTGAGATCACACATTAAAGATGACTCGTCTATATATTTGGTGAATTGGTTTATTGGGACTATATTCTGACACGACAGGTCACTGTTCTTCTCATTCTCAGCAAAGGCATTACAAAGTACACAAAACAAGTACAGTTCTATTACTTGGTCACATGGTTTCCTATGAAGATTTTGGACATGAGAGAAATAAAACCAGTTTCAGTCACTGAACTAGAAACCCCATGTTGACCTTTAGTTTGTGCAATAAAGCCCTACTTTCTGTTGATTTATTTGGTGCAGGTTTTCATTGAATAATTCTGTTGGGGTAACTGTTGCCTGCTTAACTATTTAAAATGTTAACTAGAAAAGGTCTTGAACCTCTTCTTTGTGGGTAGAGCATAATTTTATCCCATAGAGACCATGAACAGACCATTGAGATATTACTTACTGCAGCAATCGCAGCTCTAGAAAGAATATGAGCATATCAGGAAGATAGAGCTACTTTGAAACAATAAGGACTCTAAAGTGGCTTTTAGCCATAGTCCCACCATGGCCCCACCCCCTCCCTCTTGCACCTCCCTCTCCTTGTGCACCTGTGCAAGGGGTCAGTCACTGTCTAACCCTAAACTGGGCTTTAATCGAAAATCATTTCAAGATCTTCTCCCCAAGCATTTTAATGCAAAAATAGACTATGTCACCCAAAGCCAGGATAGAGGTACACCGCTACCTCGATATAACGCCACCCGATATAACACAAATTTGGATATAACGCGGTAAAGCAGTGCTCCGGGGGGCGGACTGCGCACTCCAGTGGATCAAAGCGAGTTCAATATAACGCGGTTTCACCTATAACGCAGTAAGATTTTTTGGCTCCCGAGGACAGCGTTCTATCGAGGTGGAGGTGTATATCAACTTTGAGAACATGCAGAACTCAGCCTTGTGCTTAGCAACTTTTCATGGAGCAGAAAGAGTAATGTCATTGTATTTGTGTGAAGTCGCTCCCCTCTTGCCAGATAAAGAGCAGAGAACCCTCTTCTTGAGGTACCTATCACTTTTGGTAAGATATTTGGTTTTCAAAAGATGGATGCTGTCTCTCAGAACCTATCTACAGGGTCAGCTTTATACTTCTGCAACAGCCAGGCATTCCTCAAATGAACTAGCAGCATTTAATCCTAGATAAAATATTCAAAAGAGTACTGCTGTCAGGTTTACCAACATGTAAATCAATACAAAAAGGCTATTTATTTAAATATATTCTTTCAACAGCAAATATTTATTCCTTCCCTTCTTGGGTACCCCACAGAATGAAAATTTAACACATTGTTCATTGACTGATGAAGGTCTCAGAGTCCTTCATCATTATACGCTGGGGAAGTTGGCTTCAGGATGCTTTGGGCATTACTCTCCACAAGAGGGCGCCAAGTCACTTCACCAGTCAGTAGCAGGTCCTCTCCATTTATAGCATCCAGGTACTGCATCTGAAATTCACAAGGAAATAATGTATTTCTGACTTGAACTCATTGGAAGAGATAAAGATGGTCTGAAGATTTCCCCCGACAATTCCAAACTCACCAAGAGTTCAGGTAAGCAGCATGTTTTGAAGAAAGGAAGTAGAAGTGTGGGATTGTTTGGAATCTTTTAGCACTGAGTGGAAGAGGACTAGAAGGAAGGGGTAAATGGCTGAAAGTGCTTCACAAAGGGGCTAGAAGACAGGGAGCTATAGAAGGTTTGAGTCTAACAAAAGATCTTCTAATGCCGGAAATAAAATGGTCTCTGAAAATCCTGACAGTGGGGCAAAGAAGAGGGCAGTGTGCTGAGGAAGCTTTGGCCTGCAACCAGTATATTGGACCAGTTCCTCAAGCTTGAAAAATGGAGTGGAGAGGTATTCAATCCACAGCTGGCTGAGATTGTCCTGGTGACTGATATGAATAAGTAAATGAAACTGTTCATTTATACCTATACAAAAAGACCTCTAACCCAAGTACTAAGTGCCTCTGCCTCCAACCTTAAATGACTGTTGTTATTATTGGTAACATAGTATTGCCTGAAGATCTGTGTACACACAGTAGGAGACAGCTCCTATCCCAAAAGGTTTATAGGAAAACACAAGACAAACTATGGGTGGGAGGAAAGCAGTACTACCCCCGCTTTGCAGATGAAGAACTGGGGCCCACTGCCCTGCTCAGGGTCACACAGGCAGGCTGTGGCAGAGGCAGGAACTGAACCCAGATCTCATGAATCTCAGCCTTAGCCACAAGACCAAACTTCAGGTAAGCTAAAAAATCCACAGCTCCTCTTCCCCTTGAACCAAAAAGAACCAGTGATAACAGCAAATCAAACACCTCACCTGGCCCTGCAAAAAGCTGTCTTTACCATCAGACTGGGTAAAAAGGTGGGCTTTGCAGCCTGACATAAAGGTAATCACATTTGGGCCATTTTGGACCACGGAGGAGGGGAAGGGGGAGTAAATTCTGGTAAGAGTCCCTCATGGAGAAAGCCCTGTCAGCAACTCCTCAAGGAATCAATTCTGAAGCACTTAGAGGAGAGGAAAGTGATCAGGAACAGTCAGCATGGATTCACCAAGGGCAAGTCATGCCTGACTAACCTAATTGCCTTCTATGAGGAGATAACTGGGTCTGTGGATGAGGGGAAAGCAGTGGATGTGTTATTCCTTGACTTTAGCAAAGCTTTTGATACGGTCTCCCACAGTATTCTTGCCGGCAAGTTAAAGAAGTATGGGCTGGATGAATGGACTATAAGGTGGATAGAAAGCTGGCTAGATCGTCGGGCTCAACGGGTAGTGATCAACGGCTCCATGTCTAGTTGGCAGCCGGTTTCAAGCGGAGTGCCCCAAGGGTCGGTCCTGGGGCCGGTTTTGTTCAATATCTTCATTAATGATCTGGAGGATGGCGTGGACTGCACTCTCAGCAAATTTGCAGATGACACTAAACTGGGAGGAGTGGTAGATACGCTGGAGGGTAGGGATAGGATACAGAGGGACCTAGACAAATTAGAGGATTGGGCCAAAAGAAACCTGATGAGGTTCAACAAGGACAAGTGCAGAGTCCTGCACTTAGGACGGAAGAATCCCATGCACTGTTACAGACTAGGGACCGAGTGGCTAGGCAGCAGTTCTGCAGAAAAGGACCTAGGGGTTACGGTGGACGAGAAGCTGGATATGAGTCAACAGTGTGCCCTTGTTGCCAAGAAGGCTAACGGCATTTTGGGCTGTATAAGTAGGGGCATTGCCAGCAGATCGAGGGACGTGATCGTTCCCCTCTATTCGACATTGGTGAGGCCTCACCTGGAGTACTGTGTCCAGTTTTGGGCCCCACACTACAAGAAGGATGTGGAAAAATTGGAAAGAGTCCAGCGGAGGGCAACAAAAATGATTAGGGGGCTGGAGCACATGAGTTATGAGGAGAGGCTGAGGGAACTGGGATTGTTTAGTCTGCAGAAGAGAAGAATGAGGGGGGATTTGATAGCTGCTTTCAACTACCTGAAAGGGGGTTCCAAAGAGGATGGATCTAGACTGTTCTCAGTGGTACCAGATGACAGAACAAGGAGTAATGGTCTCAAGTTGCAGTGGGGGAGGTTTAGATTGGATATTAGGAAAAACTTTTTCACTAGGAGGGTGGTGAAGCACTGGAATGGGTTACCTAGGGAGGTGGTGGAATCTCCTTCCTTAGAGGTTTTTAAGGTCAGGCTTGACAAAGCCCTGGCTGGGATGATTTAGTTGGGATTAGGTCCTGCTTTGAGCAGGGGGTTGGACTAGATGACCTCCTGAGGTCCCTTCCAACCCTGATATTCTATGATTCTATCAAGGGGGCTCCAGCTCAGTTGCTTCTCCTGCCTACAAGTTGTGGCAGTACAGTACGGGGAGGGAGGTGTCCCTTGAGTAGGCATGTCTCAGGCTATTTAGAGCTTTTGTGGTAAAAACACCACCTTACCCTGTACCCAGCAGTCAATGCAGATCTGGGACCGCTGCTGTCCTGTTTTTCTGGTGAGATACACTACTTGCTAAGCCATGCAGGCTGCACCAGCTTCAATTTCCAAGCTAATTTAAGGTGAGGACCCATGCAGGGCACACTGTCACCTCAAGATGGCAAAGGAATGGATTAACGTAACCCAGTCCACATCCAAAAGAAACAGTCGCAGTCTCCTGGCCTGACACAAACTGAGAAAAGCTGCTTGGTCACTGCAGCTCTATAACAGTCTAACAGCAGCTAGGAATCCAATAATACCCCCAGATTGCAAATTCCAGTAACAAATGGCAGACATGTCTCACGAAGAGGGGTGAGATAATCCTTGTCACGTTTTATAGATTACAAAACCAGAAGGGACTATTGTGATCATCTAGTCTGACTTCCTGTATAACACAGGCCAGAGCACTTTCCTGAATTCCTGTTTGAACTAGAGCAGATATTTTAGAAAAACAGCCAATCTTGATTTTAAAATAGACAGTGATGGAGAATCCACCACCACGCTCGATAAATTGTTTCAATGGTTAATTACTGTTACTGTTAAAAAATTACACCTTATTTCCAGTCTGAATTTGTCAAATTTCAACTTCCAGCCATTAGATCTTGTTCTACCTTTGTCTGCTGTACTGAAGAGCTCATTGTCAAATATTAATTCCACATGTAGGTACTTATAAACTGTGATCAAGTCACCCCTTAACCTCCTCTTTGTTAAGCTAAATAGATTGAGTTCCTTGAGTCTATCACTATAAGACATTTTTCAATCCTTTAATCATTCTCGTATCTCTTCTCTGAATCCTGTCCAGTTTATCAACATCCCTTTTGGACTGTGGACACTAGAACTGAACACAGTATTCCAGCAGCAGTCACACCAGTGCCAAATACCGAGGTAATGTAACCTTCCTTCTACTCAAGATTCCGATGTATGCATCCAAGAATCAAATTAGCCCTTTTGGCCACAGCTTTGTACTAGGATTTCATGTTCAGCTGATTATCCAGCATGACCCTCACCCCAAGTATTTTTCAGAGTCACTGCTTCTCAAGATAGTCACCCATTCTGTAAGTATGGCCTACACTCTTTGTTCCTGGATGTATAATTTTACATTTGGCTGTATTAAAGTGCATATTGTTTGCTTGTGCCCAGTTTACCAAGTAATCCAGATCACTCTGAATCAGTGACCTGTCCTTTTTATTATTTACCACTCCCCCAGTTTTTGGTAATATCTGCAACCTTTATCAGGGATGATTTTACATGAACAAACTCAGGATGAAAATTAGAAGAAGGTTTTTAACAATCAAAGAAGTGACATTCTGGAACAGCCTCCCATAGGAATTCAGAGGGCAAACGACTGAATTGGTTTTAAGAGTGAGCTGGACAAATTTATGACTGTGATTGTATGATAAGGTTGCTTATGATGGTAGCGGGCAGGGCCCTTCTGGTTATGCTGAAGTTTCTAAAAATCTCATGCTTCAGGGCACTTGCAAGAGTCAGGAAGGGAGTTTTCCCCCACAACATATTCTGGGTCTTTTTTTCCCCCTCCTTCCTCTGAACTACCAGGGATGGCCACAGCTAGAGGTGGCACTGAGCATTCTCTTTCTAAGGTGCTTGGCTGGCTGGTTGGGTTTTGCTCACATGATCAGAGTCTAACTGATTGCTATATCTGGGATTGGGAAGGATGGGTAGTGAACTTGGGGGGGTTTCGACTTCCTCTGCAGCATTAAGTGTGGGTCACTTGCCAGAATCATCTGGGTATGTCTCAGTTAATCAATTCTCTGCCATTGCAGGGGCCTGAGGCATTGGTGCACTTCGGTCCCTCCTATTTTCTGCCTGTGGCACAAAACAATTTAGTCTCCTGAGGGCTGTAATACCTTAGTCTAATTTTGGTTGTTGGGTTACGTGTGCAGGTGGTGTTGGTGGCCTGTGATGTGAAGCAGGTCAGACTGATGGCCTGATGGTCCCCTCTGGCCTTAGATTCTATGACTCTAAGTTATTCAGACTTGCTGATTTAAAAAAGACTAACTATAGAAGATGCTGTTTAACATCCTCCTGAGTTAGTTTTGGAATGGAACCTGTTTCACCATCAGATGACAATGACTACATCATATTTTTTCCCCAAATGCAGAACAGAAATATTTATTGAACATACTTGCCTTTTCTGCATTATTATTGACAATTGTACCATTTCCGTGTAGTAATGGACCAATACGAGTGTTAGGATTTTTTTTGTTCCTAATACACTTAAAAAACTCCCTCCTTATTTTCTTTAACTCTGCTAGCTATAGATTTCTTCTTGTGTCCCTTCGCTTCCCTTATCAATTTTCTATAATTCCTAGCTTCTGATTTATATTCATTACTATCAACTTCCCACTTCTTCCATATATATGGAAACTGCCTTTCCTTTCCCTCTAACCAGGTTGTTTTTTTTAACCAGTGCAGCCTTCTCTCTTTATTGTGGCCTTTGGGGCACTTAGTAAAATATTTGTAATTCCCAATTATTATTAATATTTTTCTGTTTATATTCTCTGTCCCAACTGAGCTGACTCAATTGTTTTCAGCTTTGTGAAACTGGCTCTTTTAAACCACCAAGTATATTGCTGGTTTGGAATTTATATTCTGTTTTCACATAACGAATGTGAGGAAATCATGATCAGTGGTACCTAAGTTGCCACTAGTTTTTAGTTCTGTGATCAATTCCTCTTTACCTGTCAAGGGCTACTATATAATTTCCCCATATTGTATGTAATACTTTTGAGTTAGGAAGTTGTGATCTATAATGTTTAGAGATTCTGGGGATGTTTTAGTATGGGCAGCATGAGACTCTTATGGAAGTCCTCAATGATACATGGCTTTCCCCCCCTACACATTACAGGTAGTTGCTCCAGGAACCAGGCATCCTGTTCCCAAGTGTGATTTGGTGACCTGTAGTAGAATCCAACTAACATCCCATCTTCGGTTTCATCTTAGGACACTGATCTATAAGCATTCAAGATAATTTTCTGAGTTGTCAGTGACTCAAAACAGGTAACTATATTTTTGACATGGAGGGCCTCTCCTCCTCCCCTTTTGCCCACTCAATCCTTCCTAAATAGAGTATAACCATTGATTTTAAAAATTCCAATCATGTGAATCATCCCATCACTTTTCAGTAATACCAACTAGATCAAATGTATGCTCATGAATGAACAATTCCAAATCCTCTTATTTTTCCCAACTCCTAACTTTGGTGTGTAGGAAATTTTTGATTAATTTTGTTCTCCAGATCATGCTTTTGTGCTAAATGAGTACTCCTTTGTTCTCTCTCTTTCACCCTACCCTTTTATATTGATTTAACGCCCTCCTGGCTACTCTAGCCAGTCCATCCCCTGAGAAGATTAGTTCCCCTTCTACGGAGATGGAGACCTTCCAAGCTATACAGCCCTCTCTCTCTCTATAAAAGGTGGATCTATGTTCCAGAAAAGCAAAACACTTGACCCTACACCACTTTCCTTGCCAGTGGCTCACTTCCAGAATCTTCTGCCTTCTGTCTCCCTTCATTCTTGGCACAGGAAGTATTTCTGAGAAGATATTCATCTCTTTCAGCACCCTTCCAATTCCATGAAGTTGTCTATAATCTGCGATGTATCCTGTGATGAAGTGTCATTATTGTGTCTTAGCTCCATGAAGACAGCACAACATCCTGTTGTGCTCCTATTCCTTCCAGAACATTCTTTCCATTCTTCTTAGTATAGAATCTTTCTTGAACAGCTGATGATCATTCCGTGCGCAAGCTTGATTTTCTTACAGGTTGGGGCAAGAATCTATCCACAGGTATGTCCTATACATCTCTCCATTACCTTCAACCAACTGGCTCTTCAGATATATCTTCCACTGTTTCCACACTGAGGACCTGGTTGTGACACTGCACCCCATGTTCTTCATAATTGTATGATTATGATATGGCTATGACATAATTATGATGCAATTTGTACAAGATGAGTCATGTAGGGTGTCATTGGAAAAAGTTATGATTTGCTGAGTATGATTTTCCTATTTGTATGCATATATCATTTTTGTATCTGAAGTTATGAATATTGACTATGTGTCTGTATTTCAAATGCGCTTACTCTGGGTGACACCCACAACTAGCCTTTCAGGTACAACAATGAAGAAGCCAGACATTGCTGATGACCCATCAGCAAAGGCAATGGACTGTAAAAACGCTTAGCCTTCCTGTGAACACTCGAGTCAGCCTGTGAGTAATGGCTGCTATGACCCAGCAAGGGCATGTAACCAGACCACATGACACTGAATTCCATATTGTGCTTGTATTTTTTTCAGAAACTGAGCTGGGAACTTAGTTTTGAGAACAAAAGGTTCCCTCCATATGCTAAAGCTATATAAGGCAGGGAGTGACATCACTCCCCACACAAGAGGACTCCTGAAAACACCTGAGGAACAAAGACTGAACTGGGGGAAGTGCTCGACCCAGGCTAAAGGGATTTCTAGCCTGTGTATGGAAACCTGGGGAGCACAAGCTGCTAAGCAAGTGCAACTTGTGCCTTGAGAATCTGCAAATCTGCTTGTATCATCAGTCAGGGTGAGACACTGTTAATTCATAACCAATCTATCTAGTATGTTAAGCTTAGTTTGCGTTTTTATTTATTTGCTAGGTAATCTACTTTGATCTGTTTCAGAGTAATAGCCGTGTTAGTCTGTGTCCGCAAAAAGGAATAGGAGTACTTGTGGCACCTTAGAGACTAACAAATTTATTGTAGCATAAGCCCACGAAAGCTTATGCTACAATAAATTTGTTAGTCTCTAAGCTGCCACAAGTACTCCTATTCCTTTCTACTTTGATCTGTTTGCTATCACTTATAATCACTTAAAATCTATCTTTTGGTAGTTAATAAACTTATTTTATGTTTTAATCTAATCCAGTAAATTTGGAGTGAATTGCTTGAAAATCTTAGCTCAAGGGGTGGGGCTGTTGCATTTCCTCTCCACTTTGAGGGAGTGGCGAACTCTATGAGTCTATGCTGTACAGATCTCTGTGCAGCGCAAGACGGTATAATTTTGGGTTTATACCCCAGTGGGGGGTGAGAGTCTGGGAAGCTGGGAAATTGGCTGCTGTCTGCTGTTTGAACTTGAGTGGCTTAGGTAAGCACTCTCAGGTAGCTCAGTTTGGGTGAGTGGTGCCACCTGCTGTCATGTTGGGTGATAACAAGGCCTGGGTTAGGCTGGCTGTGTCTCCAATTTAGGAAGCAGAGTGTGGGCAGGGCCAACCCAACTGAGTGGTTAGAGGGTGCGGCGGTTTCTCACGGCTCCCAGACTGCACCCCAAGGGTGACAACCCGTCACACTGGTATTGAAGGGAAACTTATAGCTGTGTGGAATTCTTACTGATCCTCTTCCCCCTCGTGGCCACAATCTGCCCATCCCCTCTGCTTCTAGACATGGAGAGCACCATAAAATCATAGGACTGGAAAGACCTCGAGAGGTCATCTAGTCCAGTCTCCTGCACTCAAGGCAGGACTACGTAATATTTAACAATGATACGTAAGGCAGGACTATATAATATTTGATGCTGATATTGCCTCTGATGGTTACAAACTGCCAGGCCTCCTCTCTGCTTTCCTCTCACTGATTCCTTGGTGGCCAGTTTCCTTCTTCCTTGAATCTGGAATAGTGATGTTTCCCAAACCTGGCTGTCAGGAACTCCTCAGCTTCTGTGATTCTCAGTAGTGTCTCTACTCACCCTTTCAATCCATGACTCTTCTCCTCCAGCTGAGTCACCAACTTGCACTTCATAGACAGGAAGTCCTTTCTGGCTTCAGGCAGAAAATAAAACATGGCACATCCGTTGCAGGTTACAACCACTGTTGAATTGCTGGGCATCATGTTTTTGAGTGCAGAACTGTTCTTAGTAGGAGAGCTTCTCACACTCCCTGCCAAACTCCCTCTGAAACACTCCTGTTAGCAGCTTCTGTTCATGGCTCACAAGTTTGCCAAGCAATTGACTTTTTATCCTACTCCTCCCTGCTCAGCTCCACCCCAATTAACCACTCAGAGACTTCAAACAGTGAGGCTGATCCAAGAGTCAGTGCCACACAGCCGTTACCATGATACTAACAAACAGACCCGTCTCAGCTGCTTATCTTGTGCCCAGGGTCCAGCCATACAACCCATACACAGAGACCAACTAACCAAGGGACAGACCAAATGCACTGATCATCAAGTCCTTCTACCTCCAAGCTCCCTCCAAAACTCTGTCTACTGTCCCTCTTTGCTGCTTCCCCTAACCTACCAGCTTCACCTCAGTCTTATCTATTTTGAGCTTCAGTCAGATAGCTCTCATCCCCATTCCACATCAATCAGACACCGGATAATGTGCCTAACAACACTGGCTGGATCAGATGAGATAGAGGGAGATTTTCAAAACCTCAAAGGGCAGCTAGGGAGTCTCTCACACTGGAAGTCAGGTGCATAATTCTAATTTGTGCCTTTGAAAATCTCCCTCTACAGCTTCGTGAGGGATGGAAGAAGGAACCTAGGTTTTGTCCATACATTTATTGTATTTTTGCTTTAGTCCCTAGGAAACACTCAGATACTAGGGTGAAGGATGCTGTTATATAAATCTATATAAATAGATCAACATACTGAAGGTACCACAACCCAAGCTTTCTCACTAATCTTCCTACTGGCCCCAAAGACATACCAAACTACCCTTGGGCAATTGCCCAACACCACTCTCTGGGAATGCTCAGCAAGTGCTGCCTATGAGTAGCCCCATCCACTCCTGCTCCCACTGGCAGATGGCCATCTCATGGCCAAAGGTATCAAAGGCAGCTGCTAGATCTAACAATATCACATGAGGTCAGATTCTCAGCCGGTGTAAATTACCATAGCTATACTAAGTTTGATAGAGTTATGTTGATTTGCATTAACTGAGAATCTGGCCTTTGGTCTTTAGTCATCACCCGGAGTTGATAACCACTGGTATTATCTGCTGATCATTTCCCCCTGGTGATAGGCAGACATCATGTGTACATGTAGATTCTGACACTGTGAAAGGATTAGCAACTTTTGGTGCAGTAGACCATGAGGCTTACTCCAGTTCCCTGCATGCACTGGAAGAGGTAGCCAGGGCTATGCTTTAGTAATTAATTTTCTTCCTAATTTACTACTCCATACTTGGTCTCTAAGGCAGAAAAGCAGCGTTTCACGATCAATGGTATTAAATGGTGCAGAGATCCTGCAGCATCAGAATGGATGCATGGCCCCTGTCTCTGAAGAGGAGGAGGTCATCCACAAGCATGACCAGTATATTCCACACTCTATACTGAAATCTGATTGGAGGCCGTTTCCAAGCTTTTCAATTACTTTGCTTACAAATGGGAGGTCGAACACTGGGCAGTTGTTGCAAAATTGTTTGCCTTGAGTGAAGGGTTTCTTAAGCACCAACTGGACTATTGTGTACTTTAGCGTGGCTAGTAGATTCCCTTTCACTTTGATCCCATTGCATGCACCTTTTGTGACCTTCAAATTATTGATGATTCTGACCTCTTCACTATCCTATCCTTCCTTATATCATCTCTGTTTTCCTTCCACTCTGTCCACTCCATGGTGTCTGTCTATGTCTACCATTTCACTAGACGCCTTCTCTCTCATGCCCCTTCTGCCCCGTACCCCCATAAACTTGGCGCTTCCCTCATGCTCCACTGAGCACATCTAGAGAAAGTCCTGCTCCTCTGCAGAAGGAGTGCTGCTTCATTTCAGGTTTTACCTTTCTTCTCATAGCTTATTAGATTCTCCCTAAATACATCTACCTCGTCCTTTGCTCATATACACTCTAAAGCAGAACCTGAACATTTATCTCAGCATTGTTAAGGCAGAATAACTGTCCAAATGCATGGCATGTGTGACAATCAGATTTGCTGATCTGTTGATACAGAGAGCATGAGGGCACTGCCAAGATTCGTGTGACCGTACAAATGCATGAAACAGGCTGTGTATTGTTTTTCTTAACTTTTTGAGGTGGAAGTGAATGCCTTATGGAGTGTTGCAGGGTATTACTCAGTGTTATAGACCACGTGAAGGGTCAAGAAATGCAGGTTAGTTTGTCCTCAACTTCCTATTTCCATGCCTTTAAGGTTTGGGTGGTGCACGAGAAGGCCGGGTCCAGATACAGCCTTAACTATCGCTAAATAAAGTTATTGTTTCTGTTAGTTCTCTAGTTTTTATACAAGGGTGACAAAGCTCAATGGGTAGGTCATAGGGATCAACGAAGGAGAGAAACAGAGGAGAAACAAACAGGGCGAGTTTGCATGGGGGAGTTCCCACAGTTTTTTTTGCCTTTCAGGCTTCTGTGAGCAGTAAATACAACATCTGAAGAGGCTCTTAAAAGGAAGGCAATATGGATAGTGAGCGATCAGCTGTTGTGACCTGCACAGGATGTGCCATGTTTGTCTTTCTTCCAGAGGATAGAAGCAACCTCGTCTCTACAAAGTGCAAGCTGATCTCCATACTCAACGAGAAGGTGAAAGGGCTAGAGACCCAAATATCAACCCTGCGTTGCATCAGAGAAAATGAAGACTTTCTGGACAGAAGTCAGCGTTTGGTACTGCAGGCACAGCATGCTGAAGAATCAGAGAGGGCAGTGCAGAATGGGGAATAAAATTGGCAGCATGTGACCTCCGGAAGAAAGAGGAGAATCCATGTACCCCCAATGCAGATACAGGTAAGAAACTGTTTTCAGGCTTTCTCCACAGGTACTACGGTGGAGCATGGTTTGGAAAAGTCATATGAGGGAAGGGATGAGAAGGAGACACCATTGACCGGAAGGCATGGGATGCATTGTCCTAGGGATGAGGGTTCCATGACCACCACTCCCAAGAGGAGGAGATGGGTGGTGGTGGTTGGGGACTCCCTCCTAACGGGGACGGAGTCATCCATCTGCCATCCAGACCGGGAAACTCAAGAAGTGTGCTGCTTGCCTGGAGCTAGAATTCAGGATGTGACAGACTATCTGCTAAGACTGATCAAGCCCTCGGACAGCTACCCTTTCCTACTTTTCCATGTGGGCACCAATGATACTGCCAAGAATGACCTTGAGTGTGTCACTGCAGACTATGTGGCTCTGGGAAGAAGGATAAAGGAGTTTGATGTGCAAGTCGTGTTCTCTTCCATCCTCCCTGTTGAAGGAAAAGGCTGAGGTAGGGACCATCGAATTGTGGAGGTAAATGCGTGGTTGCACAGGTGGTGTCGGAGAGAGGGCTTTGGATTCTTCAACCATGGGATGTTGTTTTCAGAAGAAGGATTGCTAGGAAGAGCTGGGATCCACCTAAGGAAGAGAGGGAAGAGCATCTTCACAGGCAGGCTTGCTAACCTAGTGAGGAGGGCTTTAGGATAGAGACCTAAGCCCTGAGGTAAGGGTGGAAGTGGGATACCGGGAGGAAACACAAGGAGGAGGGTGCAACAGAGGAGGCCTCCTGATTCATACTGAGAAAGTAGGGCAATCAGCTACTTGCCTTAGGTGCTTGTACACGAACACAAGAAGCCTGGGAAACAAGCAGGAAGAATTGGAAGTCCTGGCACAGTCCAGGAACTATGATGTGATTAGAATAACAGAGACTTGGTGGGGTAACTCACATGACTGGAGCACTGTCATGGATGGGTATAAACTGTTCAGGAAGGACAGGCGGGGGAGAAAAGGGGGAAGAGTTGCACTGTATGTAAGAGAGCAGTATGACTACTCAGAGCTCCAGTATGAAACTGGAGAAAAGCCTGTTGAGAGTCTTTGGGTTAAGTTTACAGGCGAGAGCAACAAGGATGATGTCATGGTGGGCGTCTGCTATAGACCATTAGACCAGGAGGATGAGGTAGACAAGGCTTTCTTTGGACAACTAACAGAAGTTTCCAGATCACAGGCCATGGTTCTCATGGGAGACTTCAATCAACCTGACATCTGCTGGGAGAGCAATACAGCAGTGCACAGAAAATCCAGGAAGTTTTTGGAGAGTGTTGGGGACAGCTTCCTGGTGCAAGCGCTGGAGAAACCAACTAGGGGCCGTGCTCCTCTTGACCTGCTGCTCACAAACAGGGAAGAATTAGTAGGGGAAGTAGAAGTGGGTGGCAACCTGGGCAGCAGTGACCATGAGATGGTCGAGTTCAGTATCCTGACAAAAGGAAGAAAGGAGAGCAGCACAATACAGACCCTGGACTTCAGAAAAGCAGACTTTGACTCCCTCAGCTTTGTGACCAGGGCTGCTAACAGGGAGTTTCGCAAGGGAGTTCTCCAGGTGAAGGAGGAGCAAATACAGGACCCTTGGGGTAAATGGCTGTCTTTAGTGTGTGTTTGTGTTTGGGGGTTACTTGCTGTGTGCTGAGCTTGTGTTTGTCTGTCTGTGTGTTTGTTTGTTTGAAGAACCGTGTGCTGTGGCTGGCAGTTGGAAGCTGTGAGCTTCAAAGTAAGGTTTGAAAGCTAGAAGCCTCTTTTAATTGGCTGAGCCTTAGTCAGTGGGTGAGGCTATCAAGAAGGCCAGGGCTTTATAAAGCAGTGAGCAAGCGACCAGGGAGCTTTGCGACCAGGGCTGCTAACAGGGAGTTTCGCAAGGGAGTTTGGAAGGAAGGGGGCAAGGTTCACTTGCCGTTCTTTAAAACCTGTAAACTAAACTATATTCAAAACTTCTTGATCTAAACAATACCCTTTCATTAACCTAGGTAGCTGTAGGAGAGAATGCAGGCAGAAGCCCAGCAGCAGAGTGGGGGCTATCCAGTTTATTGCGCTGAGTGCAGCATGTATGATTACCTGCCCTGTGGGCGGGTGGCGTATGTGTGCATTGGGTGCAAGGAGCTCCTGGCTCTCAGAGACTGCGTACGGGCTTTGGAGGCCAGGGTGGCAGAACTGGAGGAGCTAAGGGAGGCGGAGAGGTATGTTGATGAGGCTTTCCGGGACACTGTAGAATTGTCCCACCTCTGGTCAGACAGCCCCTGTGCTGTTGAGGAGGATGAAAGGTCCATGGAAGTAGAGCAGTCAACGGGAGCAGAGGGAAACCTTCCCATAGTTGGGACTCTCCTTCCAGATGGTGTTGGGGTATCCACTTGCACTGAGGTTACCTCTCGGGGGGAGGGAACTCCAGTCACTAGGAAAAGGCAGGTGTTAGTAATGGGAGATTCAATCATTAGAAACATAGATAGCTGGATTTGTGATGACCGGGAGAACCGTATGGTGACGTGCCTGCCTGGTGTGAAGGTTGCGGATCTCTCGAGGCATCTAGATAGACTTATGTGTAGTGCTGGGGAGGAGCCGGTGGTCGTGGTACATGTAGGTACCAATGACATAGGGAAAGGTAGGAGAGATGTCCTGGAGGCCAAATTTAGGCTGCTAGGGAAGAGACTGAAATCCAGGACCTCTATGGTGGCATTCTCAGAAATGCTCCCAGTTCCACGCGCAGGGCCAGGTAGGCAGGCAGAGCTTCAGAGTCTCAATGTGTGGATGAGACGATGGTGTAGAGAGGAGGGGTTTAGATTCATTAGGAACTGGGGAAACTTTTGGGATGGGGGAGCCTATACAGGAGAGATGGGCTCCACCTAAACCAAAGTGGAACCAGACTGCTGGCACTTAACATTAAAAAGGTTGCAGAGCAGTTTTTAAACTAGGAGATGGGGGAAAGTCGACTGCTGCAGAGGAGCATGTGGATCGGACAGAGACTTCTCTTAGAGGAGAGTCTATTGATAGAGATTCTCTAGGTTTTAGTCAGGAGGAGAGGATGGAAGAGGATAATCTAGGGGCCAGATCAGACGAGAAACATTCACATAAAAAAGAATGGGACAAATCAGAAAAGAGCAGACAAATAAACAGTGACAATTTTTTAAAGTGCTTGTATATAAATGCTAGAAGTCTAAATAATAAGATGGGTGAACTAGAGTGCCTCGTGATAAAGGAGGATATTGATATGATAGGCATCACAGAAACCTGGTGGACTGAGGAAAATCAATGGGACACAATCATTCCAGGGTACAAAATATATCGGAAGGACAGAACAGGTCGTGCGGGGAGGGAGGAGAAGGGAATATATGTGAAAGAAAATGTAGAATCAAATGAAGTAAAAATCTTAATTGAATCCACAGGTTCCATAGAATCTCTATGGATAGTAATTTCATGCTCTAATAAGAATATAACATTAGGGATCTATTATCGACCACCTGAGCAGGACAGTGATAGTGACGATCAAATGCTAAGGGAAATTAGAGAGGCTATCAAAATTAAGAAAGGACAGTTACCTGTTCCGTAACTGGCGTTCTTCGAGATGTGTTGCTCAGGTGTATTCCACAATAGGTGTGCGTACTCACCACGTGCACCGGTGCTGGAAGTTTTTCCCTTAGGAGTACCCGTAGTTGGGGAGCCCCGCTGCGACCCCTGGAGCGGCGCCTCTATATTGCACCATAAAGGGGGCTGCGCGCTCCCCCCTCCCTCAGTTCCTTCTTGCCAGACAACTCCGACAGAGGGGAAGGAGGGCGGGATGTGGAATACACCTGAGCACCACACCTCGAAGAACGCCAGTTACGGAACAGGTACCTGTCCTTTCTTCTTCGAGTGATTGCTCCTGTGTATTCCACAGTAGGTGACTCCAAGCTATACCTGATGGAGGTGGGTAGGAGGTTAAGGGTTACCAGGGCGGAGCACTGCCCTACCAAACCCGGCGTCATCCCGCGTTTGGGAGACGATCGCATAGTGCGATGAAAAGGTGTGGACAGAGGACCATGTAGCAGCCCTACAGATGTCCTGAATAGGGACATGAGCCACATAGGCAGCCGACGAGGCCTGAGCTCTCGTCGAATGAGCCTTCACTATAAGAGGCAGGGGAACCCCTGCCATGTCGTAACACGTGCGTATGCACGAGGTGATCCAGCGGGAGATCCGCTGGGTGGAAACCGGTTGCCCCCTCATGCGCTCGGCCGATGCAATGAAAAGCTGAGGGGATTTCCGGAATGGCCTGGTTCGTTCTAGGTAAAAGGCCAGCGCTCTACACACATCTAGCATGTGTAGACGTCGTTCCTCATTGGAGGAATGGGGCTTGGGACAGAGAACTGGTAGGAAGATGTCCTGATCCACGTGAAAAGCCGAGACTACCTTCGGCAGAAAGGCCAGGTGCGGGCGGAGCTGGACCTTGTCCCTATGGAAGACCGTATACGGGGGATCAGAGGTCAGGGCCCTAAGCTCCGAGACCCGGCAGGCTGAGGTGATAGCCACCAGGAACGCCACTTTCCATGATAAGTGGGACCAGGAACACGTGGCCAAGGGTTCAAAGGGGGGCCCGTGAGGCGGGAAAGCACTAGGTTCAGGTCCCAGAGTGGAACCTGGGGTCTGGCATAAGGGAATGTCCGATCCAGACCTTTCAAAAACCGGGAAGTCATGTGGTGAGAAAATACTGACTGACCAGACACCAGAGGGTGGAAAGCCAAAATCGCCGCTAACTGTACTGTGACCGAGGCGGATGCCAGCCCTTGGGTCAAAAGGGACAGGAGGTAATCGAGGATGAGTTGGAGCGACGCGGATGAGGAGGAGGAGCCCCTCTCCCTTGCCCACATGGAGAACCGACACCATTTGGCCAGGTAGGTTCGTCGTGTGGACGGCTTCCTGCTCTCCAGCAGGACTTGCCTAACATCCTCAGAGCACCTGCCCTCCTCATCTAACCATGGAGCAGCCACGCTGTCAAGTGAAGCGCGGCCAGGTCGGGGTGGAGGAGGGATCCTCCCTCCTGGGAGAGGAGGTCCGGTCGTAGCGGCAGCCTGCGCGGAGGGGCCACTATAAGTTGTAGGAGGACCCCGTACCAGTGTTGACGGGCCCAATCCGGCGCTATCAGGATAACCCTCGACCCGTCTGCCTTCACTTTCTGCAGGACCTTGCCTATCAAGGGGAAGGGCGGGAAGGTGTAGAACAGGCAGCCTGACCATGGAATCAGGAACGCGTCCGATATCGCTCCTTCGCCCCTTCCTGCCCTGGAGCAGAACTGAGGACAGAGGCGATTCTGGTTGGTGGCGAAAAGATCCACCTGGGGAGTGCCCCACTCTAGGAAGAGCTGCCTGGCAACCTTCCTGTGGAGTGACCACTCGTGCTGTTGGGAGAAAACCCTGCTCAGGCGTTCGGCTCACGTATTGCGCGTGCCGGGTAGGTGAAAGGCCCTCAGGGAGATGTTGTGGGCTATACAGAACTCCCACAGGTCTAGGGCTTCCTGGCACAAGGCCGAGGACCTCGTGCCCCCTTGCCTGTGGATGTAATACATCGTGGTCATATTGTCCGTGAAGACCCGCAGATACTGGTGGAAGGCTATACAGGCTAGGCGCACCGCCCTGAGTTCCCTGACATTTATGTGCAGGGACAACTCCGTGGCCAACCATCTGTCCTTGATCTGGAAGCTCCCCATGTGGGCTCCCCACCCCAGGTTTGAGACATCCGACACGAGATGTATCGAGGGAGGGGCCTCTTGGAAGGGGATCCCTTGCAACATATTGCTTGGGAGGGACCACCACTGCAGGTCGGCCACCACCGGGGGTGGAAGCATGACGACCTTGTCCAGGCCGTCCCTGGCTTGGGAGTATTGGGAGGCCAACCAAAGTTGAAAGGGCCGCATCCTGAGTCTGGCATGCCGCACCACCAAGGTGCATGCCGCCCTATGGCCTAAGAGTTGAAGGCACACCCTTGCCGTCGTCACAGGGAAAGCCGTGACTGAAGCTATGAGACCTTTGAGCGTCTCGTGGGAGAGAGGCCTTGGACACCATGGAGTCTAACAGTGCCCCTATGAAGTGTATGCGCTGAACCGGGACTAACGTGGACTTGTCCTTGTTTACCACTAGGCCTAGACTGTTGCAAGTGGCCAGGAGGAAGTCCACCTGGGCCTATACCGGGGATTGAGACTTGCCCTTGAGCAACCAGTCGTCCAGGTAGGGGAAGATTTGCAGCCCGTTCCTCCTGAGGTGGGCTGCCACCACCGCCATACATTTGGTAAAAACCCTGGGGGCCGTAGAGAGGCCAAAAGGAAGGACCGTAAACTGGTAGTGGTCCTGCCCTACCAGGAAGCGGAGGAAGCGCCTGTGACCCTCGAAAATATGGATGTGAAAGTACACAGCCTGGCGGTCCAGGGCCGCGAACCAATCCCCCAGGTCTAGGGACGGAACAATAGAGGCCAGGGATACCATACGGAACTTGCAATGGACCAGAAACTGCTTGAGACACCGCAGATCGAGGATGGGCCTGAGCCCGCCTTTCGCCTTCGGGATCAGGAAATACCGGGAGTAAAACCCCTTGCCCTGGAATTCCCAAGGTACCCTCTCCATCGCGCCCAGGGTGAGGAGGCGTGCCACCTTCTGGTTTAGAAGGAGGGCGTACTCCGGGTCTCCGGGGACCTCCCGGGACGGAGGATGGTGGGGAGGGCCCGAGACGAATTGCAACATGTACCCCTTGGAGATGGTACTGAGGACCCACTGGTCCGACGTTATACGGGACCATTGCACTCAGAAGGCAGATAAACGGTTGCTAAACACCAACTTTATTAACTGGGGGGCTTCCCGGGCAACCAGCCCGGTGGCCCCCCGCAAAGAGTCAAAAGCGCCTCTTCCCCTGCCTCTTGCCCTTTGAGGGGCCGGGTCGTGGGGCCCAACAGGACTGGTGCTGGGATCTACGCCTCTGCTCCCTCGGTCTCTTAGGCGGGGGCTCATATCTGCCCCTAACTTGGGGAGCGGAGGTCTGAGGCCTGGGTTTGTCCTTAGGTGGCGGGACATACAGGCCTAGGGTCTGCAGGGTGGTGCGGGAGTCCTTCATCCCATGCAGACGAGTGTCCGTTTGGTCCACAAACAGGGCTTTCCTGGCGAAGGGCAGGTCCTGCATGAGGGACTGGGATTCCGCCGACAGCCCCGACAGCAAGAGCCACGACGCCCTTCGCATGGAGATAGCCGAGGCCATCAAACGGGCTGCTGTGTCCGCCGCATCTGAAGCCGCTTGAAGAGCTGCTTTTGCCGCCGCCGCGCCCTTGTCAACCAGAGTTCTGAATTCCCTCTTGTCCTTGTCTTGGAGAAGAGGTTCGAATTTTGGCAGAGACCCCCACAAGTTAAAATCATACTGGCTCAGCAGCGCTTGGTGGTTTGCCACTCTGAGCTGGAAGCTCGCCGATGAATAAACCTTTTCCCCAAAAGTGTCTAGTTTCCTGGCGTCTTTATCCTTGGGGGTGGGCGCGGGTTGACCGTGTCTTTCACGGTGGTGAATGGATTCTACCACCAGCGAGTTTGGGATTGGGTGAGTGTACAAGTACTCATGCCCCTTTGCTGGCACGAAGTACTTCCGCTCCGCCTTCTTAGAAATGGGCGCCAGGGAAGCCGGGGTCTACCAAAGTCCAGTAGAAATATTGGCTACCCCCTGGTGAAGAGGCAAGGCCACACAGCCCGGTGCCGAGGAGGATAAGACATTAAACAAGTTGTCTGACGGCTCCTCCATCTCTTCAGCCTGGAGCTGGAGATTCAAGGCCACCCGTCTAAGGAGCTCTTGATGAGCTCTAAAATCCTCCTGCGAGACCGGGGGCAGCACCGCTATGGACTCATCCAGTGCCAACAAGGCGACCGGTGCTGCCTCCAGGGCGTCGGGCGGTACAGTCGGCTCAAACCCCGCGTCTGGGCCCAAGCGCGGTGCCGGTGGTTCGGTGCCCGAGGACTGATCTCGGTGCCGAGGCGGGGACGCTGAGTGGACCTGGGATGCCCCTGCCATGGAACGGGGTCTCGCCGGTCCGGGCGCTTGGGGCCACAGTGCTCATTGACACCACTGTCCTTGCAAGGGCGCCCCTTGCCACTGACCCGCATGAGGTCCTAGCAGAGCCACTTGCTCTTGAGGGGCAATGCGTCTTGGGGAAGGATGGCTGGGAGCCGAGGCTGAGGTCACCGATGAGTGCATGGTGCCGTACGAGCGGCTGCACCAGTCCCGGCCATGTCGGTGCCGACCTCAGGATTTGGACCTCGACGACGACGACGACATGTATACGTCGGAGGTACTGTCTCTGGAATCCCTCCGGCGCCCGTGGCTACGACGCCTCGGTGCCGGTCGGGATGCACTCTGACTATGGCGCCTGTCCCGGCGAACACTCGAATATGCGTGGCGGTGCCGACGGCGTCGAGAACCACTATCACTGCGGCTGGAAGAGGAGCGTCGACGCCTTCTATCACGGTGCCTACGGCCCCTCTGGGCAGTGGAGGCCTCCGGAGACCCGCTCTCAGGCAACCCGGCCAACGGAGTAGAGGTCTGTCGCGGGCTACGGGAGGGCCCCTCGGAACGGGCAGGCATCTCCACTTCGGATCTGGCTGGAGATGGTTGATGGGCGCCCAGTGGCGGTTTCCCTCGGGATCGGGGGCCCACGGGCGGCGCGCCCGGCACCAGAAGGACGAGGATGTCACGCGCTGCCTGTGCTGCCTCCGGCGTTGACGGCATCCTCACCGCAGGGGAAGCACGCGCAGACGGGGCTGGACTACTCCGCTCAACGCGAGTCGGAGGTCTAGGTCCCGATGGGGATCGTAGGCTGCCCAACTCGGGTCCGGCCTCACCCCTATCCTTGTCTTGGCGCCGCTGGGTCTTCCCTTGCTTCTTAGCAGGGGAGCGGTGCCGACTGGTCAATGGGGCCTTGCTCCGCACCGAGGACTCGGTGCCCGGTGCCGGGTCAGGTCGGCGCGCCGGTGCCGGGGCCAATGCCGACTTCATAAGTAGAGCCCGGAGTCGGATATCTCGTTCGCGCTTCGTTCGAGGTTTGAATGATTTGCAGATTTTGCAACACTCACTTACGTGAGTCTCGCCCAGACAGAGAAGACACAGTGTGTGGATCGCTTCTGGGCATGGAATTGCAACAGGAGTCACACGACTTGAAGCCTGGAGCACGGGGCATGCCCCGAGCCAGGCCACTAAGTAGAGAAACTATCTACGGTCGAAGAATCATACCACTAAGGCTAAAGGCGCTACAGCAAAGCTGGAGCACAAAGTTCCGACTACCTTCACTGGTGGCAAGAAGGAACTGAGGGTGGGGGGAGCGCGCAGCCCCCTTTATGGCGCGCTATAGAGGCGCCACTCTAGGGGTCGCAGCGGGGCTCCCCCACTACGGGTACTGCTAAGGGAAAAACTTCCGGCACCGGTGCACGTGGCGAGCACGCACACCTACTGTGGAATACACATGAGCAATCACTCGAAGAAGAACTCAATAATAGTGGGGGATTTCAATTATCCCCATATTGACTGGGAACACGTCACCTCAGGACGAAATGCAGAGACAAAATTTCTCGATACTTTAAATGACTGCTTCTTGGAGCAGCTGGTACGGGAACCCACCAGGGGAGAGGCAACTCTAGATTTAGTCCTGAGTGGAGTGCAGGAGCTGGTCCAAGAGGTAACTATAACAGGACCGCTTGGAAATAGTGACCATAATATAATAACATTTAACATCCCTGTGGTGGGAAGAACACCTCAACAGCCCAACACTGTGGCATTTAATTTCAGAAAGGGGAACTTTGCAAAAATGAGGGGGTTAGTTAAACAGAAATTAAAAGGTACAGTGACTAAAGTGAAATCCCTGCAAGCTGCATGGACGCTTTTCAAAGACACCATAATAGAGGCCCAAATTAAATGTATACTCCAAATTAAAAAACACAGTAAAAGAACTAAAAAAGAGCCACCGTGGCTTAACAACCATGTAAAAGAAGCAATGAGAGATAAAAAGACTTCCTTTAAAAAGTGGAAGTCAAATCCTAGTGAGGTAAATAGAAAGGAACATAAACACTGCTTAATTAAGTGTAAAAATGCAATAAGAAAAGCCAAAGAGGAGTTTGAAGAACGGCTAGCCAAAAACTCCAAAGGTAATAACAAAATGTTTTTTAAGTACATCAGAAGCAGGAGGCCTGCTAAACAACCAGTGGGGCCCCTGGACGATCGAGATACAAAAGGAGCGCTTAAAGACAATAAAGTCATTGCGGAGAAACTAAATGGATTCTTTGCTTCAGTCTTCACGGCTGAGGATGTTAGGGAGATTCCCAAACCCGAGCCGGCTTTTGTAGGTAACAAATAGGAGGAATTGTCACAGATTGAGGTGTCACTAGAGGAGATTTTGGAATTAATTTATAAAATTAACAGTAACAAGTAACCGGGACCAGATGGCATTCACCCAAGAGTTCTGAAAGAACTCAAATGTGAGGTTGCGGAACTATTAACTATGGTTTGTAACCTATTCTTTAAATCAGCTTCTGTACCCAATGACTGGAAGATAGCTAATGTAACGCCAATATTTAAAAAAGGCTCTAGAGGTGATCCCAGCAATTACAGACCGGTAAGTCACAGTCAGTACCGGGCAAATTAGTTGAAACAATAGTAAAGAATAAAATTGTCGGGCAAAAGTCAACATGGTTTCTGTAAAGGGAAATCGTGTCTTACTAATCTATTAGAGTTCTTTGAAGGAGTCAACAAACATGTGGACAAGGGGGATCCAGTGGACATAGTGTACTTAGATTTCCAGAAAGCCTTTGACAAGGTCCCTCACCAAAGGCTCTTATGTAAATTAAGTTGTCATGGGATAAAAGGGAAGGTCCTTTCATGGACTGAGAACTGGTTAAAAGACAGGGAACAAAGGGTAGGAATTAATGGTAAATTCTCAGAATGGAGAGGGGTAACAAGTGGTGTCCCCCAAGGGTCAGTCCTAGGACCAATCCTATTCAACTTATTCATAAATGATCTGAAGAAAGGGGTAAAAAGTGAGGTGGCAAAGTTTGCAGATGATACTAAACTGCTCAAGGTAGTTAAGACCAAAGCAGACTGTGAAGAACTTCAAAAAGATCTCACAAAACTAAGTGATTGGGCAACAAAATGGCAAATGAAATTTAATGTGGATAAATGTAAAGTAATGCACATTGGAAGAAATAACCCCAACTATAAATACAATATGATGGGGGCTAATTTAGCTACAATTAATCAGGAAAAAGATCTTGGAGTCATCGTGGATAGTTCTCTGAAGACGTCCATGTAGTGTGCAGTGGTGGTCAAAAAAGCAAACAGGATGTTAGGAATCATTAAAAAGGGGATAGAAAATAAGACGGAGAGGATCTTATTGCCCTTGTATAAATCCATGGTACGCCCACATCTTGAATACTGCGTACAGATGTGGTCTCCTCATCTCAAAAAAGATATACTGGCATTAGAAAAGGTCCAGAGAAGGGCAACTAAAATGATTAGGGGTTTAGAACGGGTCCCATATGAGGAGAGATTAAAGAGGCTAGGACTTTTTAGCTTGGAAAAGAGGAGACTAAGGGGGGATATGATAGAGGTATATAAAATCATGAGTGATGTAGAGAAAGTAAATAAGGAAAAGTAATTTACTTGTTCCCATAATATAAGAACTAGGGGCCACCAAATGAAATTAATGGGCAGCAGGTTTAAAAAAAATAAAAGGAAGTTCTTCTTCACACAGTGCACAGTCAACTTGTGGAACTCCTTGCCTGAGGAGGTTGTGAAGGCTAGGACTATAACAGCGTTTAAAAGAGAACTGGATAAATTCATGGAGGTTAAGTCCGTTAATGGATATTAGCCAGGATGGGTAAAGAAGGGTGTCCCTAGACTCTGTTTGTCAGAGGGTGGAGATGGATGGCAGGAGAGAGATCACTTGATCATTGCCAGTTGGGTTCACTCCCTCTGGGGCACCTGGCATTGGCCACTGTCGGTAGACAAGATACTGGGCTAGATGGACCTTTGGTCTGACCCAATACGGCCATTCTTATGTTCTAACTGATGGGCAGGATCCCCTGGGAGGCTAATATGAGGGGGAAAGGAGTCCAGGAGAGCTGGCTGTATTTTAAAGAAGCCTGATTGAGGGTGCAGCAACAAACCATCCCGATGTGCAGAAAGAATAGCAAATATGGCAGGTGACCAGCTTGGCTTAACAGAGAAATCTTCAGTGAGCTTAAACACAAAAAGGAAGCTTACAAGAAGTGGAAACTTGGACAGATGACTAGGGAGGAGTATAAAAATATTGCTCGAGCATGCAGGGGTGTAATCAGGAAGGCCAAAGCACAACTGGAGTTGCAGCTAGCAAGGGATGCGAAGGGTAACAAGGAGGGTTTCTACAGGCATTTTAGCAACAAGAAGGTGGTCAGGAAAGTGTGGGACCCTTACTGAATGGTGGTGGCAATCTAGTGACAGATGATGTGGAAAAAGCTGAAGTACTCAATGCTTTATTTGCCTCAGTCTTCACAGACAAGGTCAGCTCCCAGACTGCTGCACTAGGCATCGCAGTATGGGGAGGAGGTGAGCAGCCCTCAGTGGTGAAAGAACAGGTTAAGGACTATTTAGAAAAGCTGGACATGCACAAGTCCATGGGGCCGGATGCAATGCATCCGAGGGTGTTGAGGGAGTTGGATTATATGATTGCAGAGCCATTGGTCATTATCTCTGAAAACTCGTGGCGATCGGGGGAGGTCCCGGCTGATTGGAAAAAGGCAAATATAGTGCCCATCTTTAAAAAAAGGAAAGAAGGAGAATCTGGGGAACTATAGATCGGTCAGCCTCACCTCAGTCCCTGGAAAAATCATGGAGCAGGTCCTCAAGGAATCCATTTTGAAGGACCTGGAGGAGAGGAAGGTGATCAGGAACAGTCAACATGGATTCACCAAGGGCAAATCATGCCTGACCAACCTGATTGCCTTTTATGATGAGATAACTGGCTCTGTGAATATGGGGAAAGCGGAGGACGTGATATACCGTGACTTTAGCAAAGCTTTTGATACGGCCTCCCACAGTATTCTTGCCAGCAAGTTAAAGAAGTATGGACTGGATGAATGGACTATAAAGGTGGATAGAAAGCTGACTAGATTGTCGGGCTCAACAGGTAGGGATCAACGGCTCGACGTCTAGTTGGCAGCTGGTATCAAGCAGAGTGTCCCAGGGGTCGGTCCTGGAACCGGTTTTGTTCAACATCTTCATTAATGATCTGGATGATGGGATGAATTGCACTCTCAGCAAGTTTGTGGATTACACTAAAATGGGGGGAGAGGTAGATATGCTGGAGGGTAGGGATAGGGTCCAGAGTGACCTAGACAGATTGGAGGATTGGGCCAAAAGAAATCTGATGAGGTTCAACAAGGACAACTGCAGAGTCCTGCACTTAGGACGGAAGAATCCCATGCACTGCTACAGGCTGGGGACCAACTGGCTAAGCAGCAGTTCTGCAGAAAAGAACCTGGGGATTACAGTGGACGAGAAGCTGTATATGAGTCAACAGTGTGCCCTTGTTGCCAAGAAGGCTAACGGCATGTTGGGCTGCATTAGTAGGAGCATTGCCAACAGATCGAGGGAAGTGATTATTCCCCTGCATTCAACACTGGTGAGGCCACATCTGGAGTATTGCGTCAGTTTTGCCCTCCCCCTCCCCATACACAGAAAGGATGTGGACAAATTGGAGAGAATCCAGCGGAGGGCAACGAAAATGATTAGGGGGCTGGGGCACAAGACTTATGAGGAGAGGCTGAGGGAACTGGCCTTATTTAGTCTGCAGAAGAGAAGAGTGAGGGGGGATTTGATAGCAGCCTTCAACTACCTGAAGGGAGGTTCCAAAGAGGATGGAGCTAGGCTGGTCTCAGTGGTGGCAGATGACGGAACAAGGAGCAATGGTCTCAAGTTGCAGTGAGGGAGGTCTAGGTTGGATATTAGGAAAAACTATTTCAGTAGGAGGGTGGGGAAGCACTGGAATGGGTTTGCTAGGGAGGTGGTGGAATCTCCATCCTTGGAGGTTTTTAAGGCACAGTTTGACAAAGCCCTGGCTGGGATGATTTAGTTGGGATTGGTCCTGCTTTGAGCAGGAGGTTGGACTAGATGACCTCCTGAGGTCTTTTCCAACCCTAATTTTCTATGATTCTATGAAAGTGGACCTTCCTGGAAATGAGAGGGAGAAACTGCAATGCTTACTCTGCTCCTGGTGGTCTCAACCCTCCTGAAAAGAGTGAGAAGCTGTGGGGGGCCTCAGAAGGCTTTTTGTGTCAACAGCATTTTATGCCTATTTAAAACTGAAAGTAGCTATGGCAAGAACCTGCCATAATAGTGGAAGGGAATCTCTGTAAAAAGTCTATATGGTCACTCACTTCTGAAAAGATGCTGGCGCGTTTCATGGACTTCTGCAGATTAGGGGCAACAGGAGCAGCTACAGCAGCAGTTCTGCCTGCTGTGCTTTCTGTCCTTATGGTTCTCCACCCTGCCAGTGTGAAACATATGTATCAGCAAGTCACATGTGTGATGAATTGGTGAAATGTGGAAACCTGTATTTTGGTGTGCCACACTATAATTTACAGATTTTCATGTCTTTTAAGTACAAACAATGTTTTAAAAGCTGTTTTCTCATTACGAGCAGCTGTATGTGTAGTAAAGCCCAGAGGGTTTCAGATTTCTTGTAAAATGGGTCCAAAAATGTGCAACAATCTAGTGAGAAATATGAAAAGAGATTATTTTGGATCTCTTTCTATTCTTTCAGTTTCAATCCATTTTTATCAAGCCACCATGAACAACTGAAATATCAGCCTAAGTTCACATCCTTAATTCCATTATTTTGCCACTTTTATAGGTGTTTTAGAAACTAAAGGTTTAAAATTCCTGCTAAACTGAAAACCTCTACCTCAACCTTAAATCTGAAGCTGTGACCAGCTCCAGCATAAGAAAGCAAATCTTCCAGGGAGAGACCCAAGGCACCAAGCTCCAGTAGAGGGAAGGGAGAAGACATTGTCACTTGGGAGGGAAACTGGAACAGGATTTTATGAAACTCTTGGACAATCTCATTTCTGTGATCAGCCCTGTGCAGTGTTGTTTGGGAAGCAAGCAATACAAAGTTTACTTTCCTCGGAACAGTAAGAGAGGCTATGCTCTGAGCTACTGCCCACCTGCTTGCGCACATACTCCACTAGCAGTTCCAGCTGCCTGGGGTCCTCACAGTGCCTGCTGAAAAAGTTTCTCCAAAGGGCTGCTGCCAGTACATGGTCATCAGACAAAATCCCCTAAAAGAAGGAGAGAGAGAGAAGGATTGGACATGGTACACGGAGAGAATGTAAACACCAAGCAGAAAACTTGGGTGAGATTTAACTACCTGTTGTCTGACTGGATCGTCTCAGTTTATTACACACCTCTTACAGCCCCGTACTCTTGGAGTTGCAGTCTCTTTTTCACATCTGTCTATATTACAAGCGTTGAGACCAACACAGCTACAACAACACTCTCCGAGGCATGTGTAGCTGCTTAACACAACAGTCCAAAAGAAATGGCCGGATGAGTGGATTCTGGAGACAACAGAGCAAATTCTGTGTACGGGCTGGTAAACCAGTTTTCTCTGTTTTGGGATCACTGTCGCAAAGCCTTACTCCTTATGAGACTAGAGAGCATTGCTGCACAGCATGGGGAGACTGCGATGACGTTGGGCAAGGACAGGAGCTAAAGGGGATATGACATAACTGTTGCTGAGAAGGCCAATAAGATGCTGCTCTTCACCTCAGCCTGTGATGAAAGAGCACAGGGTAATTCCATGACATTTAGGCCTATCTGGATTTTTTTAGTTAATTTTCACTGGCAGATGGTCTTTGCTGGATTCAGATCTGTAGCGCTTCTTTGTCTGTGTTCTTCATAACCTCTGCTGTCTGTCTAGATCAGGAGTTCTCAAACTGGGGGTCGGGACCCCTCAGGGGGGTCGCACGGTTATTACATGGGGGGTCACGAGCTGTCAACCTCCACCCCAAACCCCGCTGTGCCTCCAGCATTTATAATTATGTTAAATATATTAAAAAGTGTTTTTAATTTATAAGGGGGGGGTCGCATTCAGAAGCTTGCTATGTGAAAGGGGTCACCAGTAAAAAAAAGTTTGAGAGCCACTGGTCTAGATTATATGGTGACCATCCCTGCAACATCTGAATGCCTGTCCTCTGCTGGGTGCTGCTATCAGCCGTGCATTAGGTAAAAATTAGTTTAACATTAAAGATCAATATTTGCCTTTAATTTAACAAGACATTTGTGGGGGTTTTGAAATGTAAGGGTGGGTTTAAAAAAGAGAGAGAGAGACACACACACACACACATTTACATCCCCTGGCTACACTTAAAAATCAATAAAAGGAAAGATCTTGATGCATCCTGCTGTCCAATACCTTGTGGAACTCACTGTTTATAAGGCAAACAGCAAAATAAAAAACTAAAGTAGATGATTATGAATGAGTACAGCACCTGCAGTGACATCAGCTCAGGCAAAAGAAATAACAGCTACACTTTGCCTTTAATGTAGTGCTTTCCATCGGAGAGTCACACAGCCCTTACACACATGAGTGCATTTTTACCCTTCTGGGTCATTAGACAGGCTCAATAAATACCATATCCACTGTACAACTGGATCAGCTAAGGCACTGAGGGGGGAAGTGACTTGCCCAAGGTTAGACAATAAGTCTGTGGCAAAGCCAAGAAGAGAATCTAGACGTCCTGCCACTCAGGCTCTGGCTACACTAGAGAGCTGCAGGGCCGCCGAGAGCGGGTTCGGGCCCCGATTAAAATTTTTTTTCGGCCCCCCCCCAGCAAGGGCGGACCGGCTAAAAATCTTTACACATATGCAACATAGTCGGGCCCCGGGCCCCCTTCCGGACCACCGGGCCCCGGTAATTTGTACCGGGTTCCCCCCCCCCCTCGTCAGCCCTGGGTGTAGCTGCACTGATGCAGTTGCACTGCTGCAAGTTCTCTGTGTAGCTGCTCTAAGCTGTCGACTTAATCCACCCCCAACGAGTGGCGGTAGCTATGTCAGTGGGAGAAACTCTCCTGCTGACAGTACTGTCCACACCGGCGCTTAGGTCGGTGTAACTTATGTCCCTCGGGGGGCGGCTTATTCACATCCCTGAGCGACATAACTTATATGACATACGTGGTAGCGTAGACATAGCCTCAGTTGTATGCCTCAGCCAGCAGACCACGCTGTCCCTCCTAGAAGGGCTCTCATTAGTCAGGTTTCAAAGCAAAAACTGATCACAACTGCTACAGTCCGGAAGAATTCTGTCCCCATTGTGCTATGATGTATAGTTTGGGTGTTTTACTTCTTCCTGTGAAGCACCTAGCTTTCAGCACCACTGGAGAAAACAGTGCACTAGATGGCCTATTGCCGTCTGCCCCAGTCTGTAGGCAGGGTCGACTGTATGCTCTTACCTCATCATATCCAAATATAGCTGCATAGAAATTTTCTGTCATGCTTCTCATACTTTGTTTTAGAGTAACAGAATCAATCTGAAAAATAAAACAACAATATAAGGTAATCTGTACAGGTCCTGAGAGATGGGAGTGGTGAGAGCAGTGCGGTCCGTGGGGATGGCGGGAGAGCAGCACGGTCCATGGGGTTTGGGGCAGTGGGAGGTGAGAGCAATGTGGTTCATGGGGTGGGAGGAGATGAGAGCAGTGCGGTCTGTGAGGGGCAGGATTGGGGCGTGAGCAGTGTGGTTCATGTAGGCTGCGGGGTGGAAAGGTATATGCATTATAAGCTGGCACAGACTTTGTAGAAATGAAAACTACCATCAGTATCTTCCCTGTGTGCTCAGAGGGTAGGAGAGTCCCCAGCCTGGGATGCTCTCTCATTAGTCTCACATTCCTCCCAATTCCTCCCTGGCCCCAAACTGCCTGTTACTGTTGCTTCCACAGATTAACAGATATTAAAGCCATTAGCAGCAGCTAGTCTGACCTGCATAAACACAAGTCACAGAATTTCACCCAGTAATCTTATCAAAAATTAATATTGCTTTGTTTGACAAGTGCCATGCTGATTGGCATTAATCGTGCTACCATCATTTCATTAATACTGGGTGCTTCCAGGTCAGCCTATGTATTGCCCAGGATCAACGTCAGGCCACCCAGCCTACAGTTTCCTGGGTCATTGCGTTTACCCTTTTAAATTATTGCCTCAACATTATTTTTTCCCCTATCCTCTTGGGTTTCCCTCGTATTCCAAGATTTGTTAAATATTAGCATCAATGGCCCAGAGAGCTACTTGGCCAATTTTTAAAAACTCTTGGGTACAAGTTACCGGGTCGTTCAGTTTCTCTGATCCTCCTTTTTTGCTTTCTCTCTGCCTCACAGATGTGAGGACTGAATGAGGTGGCTCTGCTACTGTCTGAGACTGTGCAATCAAACTAAAATTAACATATATGTGGTTTGAGCATTGGCCTGCTAAACCCAGGGTTGTGAGTTCAATCCTTGAGGGGGCCATTTAGGGAACTGGGGTAAAAATCTGTCTGGGGATTGGTCCTGCTTTGAGCAGGGGTTGGACTAGATGACCTCCTGAGGTCCCTTCCAACCCTGATATTCTATGATTCTATATGGGCTCAATTCTACAAATGCTTAGACCTCTGGAGTGACCCAACAAAGCACTTAAGAATCTGTTGAATTTTAAGCAGGTGTGTAGGTACCCTAAAGTCATTGGGGCTACCCACAGGCTAAATTTAATCAGATTCCTAAATAATTGCTAGTTTGAGCATAGCTGCTTATCAGCTTGCAGGACTGAGCCCTGTGTCAGCAAAGCTATGAGTTGCCTAACTGTGCTAGGAAGAGCTGGACTGCCAGACACGCAGAGGGATGACTAAATCAGACTCATGCTGGGCTACAAAATACTTCTTTCATCTATACTTTTCTTTTTGTCAATATAAATTGCCCCAAACAGTTTAGAACTAAAACATTTTCTTCACATAGATATAGCTGCATTTTAACTGGCAAGGACTTGGGAAAGATTCTTTCCTATATTGGACCCATATGACAGATTTAAGGGACACTCTCAGAAGGAGCTCTGTCAGGGCCTTTTGACATTGTGTGGAGAGAGGGACCAAAAGAGCCCCATATGGTCTCTGCTTATTTGCATCCCCCCCAACCTCAGTCACAAACACCCAAGACTGCCTATGTATGGCCAGCGTTCTAGGATATTCTCCTGTATTCTGCCCAGACCAGGCAGTTTCCAAATGCTCACATCTAAAAATGTCTCATTTGATTATCCTTCAAAACTGTCCAAAATAAATAAATAAAATAAATGCCCCTCTCCTCCCATGTGTGACACTGAAGATGGAAGCGAGAATTTTTTTAAAAGATGTTGGGGATCAGTATAGTGTTTTAAAAAATGTGTTTACTATGGAAAGTGCTTTACTGTTTTGGGGGTTGCAATACCATGTCAAATACAGACACTACACAGCAAAGGAAAATTATGAACACACCTTTAAGAAAATCTCAGAACTCTGATGATAGCACAGACTGCTGGAGTTTCATCAAAGATGTCACCAAAGTCCCCATAATATCCCGATAGCCTTAGTGGTTGTGCCTATAGAATAGTTGCTCTCTCAAAACTCTAATTATTTTATGTCATGCCATCAAATCTATTGTTTATATACTCTTCCATTAAATCACTTACCTTTTTCATAATTTGATTTTTATAAGAATACATGTAGTGCAACCACAAGGAAAATGTTCCTTTTATGTCAGTTACTCATATTTTTCCATTTATATGAGCTATTAAAATGCATGCAGATATTTTATAGGCCATCAAGATTTGGTGACTGGCTATTACTGAATGTTTAATAAAAAACTAAACAGAAGAAATCAGAGGGCTAAATGATGACTGCAACTCCTGTAATGACTTAATTAAATTTTTATTGAGTACATAAACTATGATGTCACTTCTAGCCAACCACACTCATACTTTCTATGCATGCCAGAGACCGTGGTTTTTCTCAATAGAACATACTTCTAAATAAGCAGCACTTCTACACTCTAATAGGGGAGCAGGTCTCATGTAACACACTCAATAAATTATCCTTCCATTTTTAAACAAACAAATTCCATGAGTTATAATATATTTGCCATGCACTTTTTATGACATAATAAAAATGTTACCTTAAGGATTACTTAACACATACTACAAATGTTACAGCAGGCAATTGCAAAGGGGTAAAGAAAACAAACAGTCCCATTACAGGGACAAGTCCTGGACTAAACATCCCTAGGGAAGCAACTTACTATATTAAAAACGAAAAGCAGTGGCTTTAGGTTAGTAAGAAATGGATTAACGAAGGAGATAAAGTTAAACAAACATGGCAATAAGTACATCTTAGAGACAAACATTTTGAAATATGAAATATGACTGAGGATGGGGGAATATCTTAGGCAATAAAATTACATTTAAAGGGATATACTATTTTTGAGGAATGTAGCCAACAATGCATAACTACAAAGAGCTGGAGAAACAGCCTCTCTTATAAAACAAGGGAACCAAGTAACTCAAAATCAATGCTCTTTGGAAACCATTCCCTGCTTGTTCCTATCTGCTTTCTCACCACGGGCAACCTTCACAGCCTGGCTTTTGATGGTGATGACTGCAAGGACTCTTTTACACTCCATTCTCAAATAGCAAAGCTGCTAGAGAATTTCAAATGAGTTAAAATTGCTAAAAACAACAAACAACAACAAAAACAGCTGAGTTCTCCTGGGGTATGGCTCCTTCACACTCTGGAGTGCCCCATCTCAGAGCAGTTACCAGAATCAGGCCATCCATGCACCAGTGTCTGTATCCTCACAATAAAAATCTGTGTTCAAAACAAATTAAGAAAGCTTGGGTGCCCCCCACACCTACACAGATGCTTAAAAGTAAGGCAATATCCAGCTAACGTATCTTCCTTTGACATGCTTTAACATCATATTCACCACTTTTGCTGACTGTTCCCTTTATTAACAACTCTCTTATATCTTCAGTATATACAGTAACACAATTATACATACCACATTCCTCACCAACACACTAGAATGCAAAACCTTAACTCCAGCTTCAGCAACATTAACATATATACTGTTAGACATCCAGGCATTGGTAGAGTGCATGATGTATGGTCCCTTCCAGTTCTATGATTCTATGATTTTCCTAGGGAGAAGTATGAAGTCAGAGTTAAGGTTTTGCATTCTAGTTTGATGGTTAGGAATGTGTGGAGTATATTGTGTTATTGTATGTGCTGAAGGTGCATTGAAATTGTTTGTAGAGGGGCACAATTTCAAAGTGAAACTGAACATAATGTGTGGAGGTTAAAGAGGTACATAAAGAGTACTGTTATGAGTTTGTGTTAATGGGTATTGCCCTTAAGTGACATTATAGCAATAGACTAAAAGAGCTCACTCTATACAGCTTAAAGAGAAGGTTAAGGGGTGACTTGATTACAATCTATAAGTATCTGCATGGGAAACAAATATTTAATAATGGGCTCATCAATTGAGCAGAGATCCAATAGCTGGAAGTTGAAATTAGACAAATTCAGACTGGAAATAAGATGTAAATTTTTAACTGAGAGAATGATTAACCATTGGAACAACTTACCAAGGGTCGTGGTGGATTCTCCATCAATGACAATTTAAAAATCAATATTGGATGTTTTTCTAAAAGATCTGCTCTAGGAATAACTTTGGGGGTGTTGTCTGGTCTGTGTTATGCAAGAGGCCAGACTAGATGATCACAATGGTTCCTTCTGGCCTTGGAATCTCTGAACAATAACCTGGGACTTTGCCCCACTTAGATGAACGGGGGCTGTGAGCCTTCATGGAAGTGGAGATAACATCTTAGCTAGTTCTTCAAAGTGTTTCCCCTTTCTGAATAGCAGCATTTCAGTTTTGCCTAGGCTCAGCTTGAGCCAGCTGATCATCAAAGAGCTGATCTCTTGTAGACATAGTCTGCCATCTAAGTAGTGGTGGTAACTGCATACCGTTGGCAGCTTTGCTCTCTCCCAGTGGTCTCATGTAGCTATCAAAAAGACAAAGGGATTGTATGGTTCTCTGTGGAACCCTGCAGGTTAGGGCCTTCATTACTCATGGCCCACATACCAATCACAACTCTCTAAACTCTGCTGGGAAGGAATGACTGGAGTCACTGTAGTGCTGTATTATGTACTCCAGCTATGTCACGTAAGTGGGTTAGTAGAACCTTGCAGTTCACTGTTTCACAGGCTGCAGAGAGGTCCAGTATGAGTGTGGACAACTTACCTGAGTCTACTGCCATGAGGAGATCATCTTTCAGTATCACTAGAGTCAGCTTTGTGCTAAGCTCTGGTCTGAACACTGATTGTGAGGCGTCCAGGATGCTGGTTGATCTCATTTTTTGGAGCTTAGCAGTTACTACTTTTTCAATTATCTTACCCAGGACTGGGAAGCTGGAGACAGGACAGTAGTTGGAGTGTTGTCCAAAGGTTAGTTTCTTGACTACTGGAGAAACTATTGTTGTACCTTTCATGGAGTTTGGTACATGTCCTTCTCTGAAGGAGGCACTGATTATTTCCATTAATAGTGTACATACACCTCTACCTCGATATAACGCTGTCCTTGGGAGCCAAAAAATCTTACCGCGTTATAGGTGAAACTGTGTTATATTGAACTTGCTTTGATCCACCAGAATGCGCAGCCCCGCCCCACCCCGGAGCACTGCTTTACCGCGTTATATCCAAATTCGTGTTATATCGGGTGGCGTTATATTGAGGTAGCGGTGTAGTTGCTCTTCATTGGCTTTCACCAGCCAGGAGGGGCATGGATTCATAGATTGTGGCTCTAATATTTTTCAGGGTTTCCTGAGCTTTGGCATGTGTGATGGGGCCAAACTCATTCAGGGTTGGTAGGGTAGATAATACAATCAGGTCAGGGATGGAACTTTCTTTCCCACTTAGCTCCATACATATTCAGTTGATCTTATCAGTAAAATACGCTGACAGCTCTTCACAGCAGTTGACGCTTGGGGCTGGCATCTGGGCTGTGCAGTCTGGGTGACTGAAATAGCTCTGCTGGCCGTGACTGTGCTGCATCAATTGCAAAGAAGTAGAAGGCTCATCTTGCTCCTTTATTGCAGTAGCAAAGTTCTGTAAGAGCTGTTTGTGGTGGATAGATTCAGAATCCTTTTTGTGCCACTGGCATTCTAACTTTCTGCCTCTGACTCATCTGCTGTTGCTCTTCTGTGACCCCTGGTCATATTCTCCACTGGTGAGGGGAGAATGGGCAGCGTAGGACCAAGGCATTGATGGTAATGGACATCAGGTGACTGACTGTACTGTTATACTAATTCATCAGCACCTTCTATTTGGGTGGCTTGTTCTCCTACAGTGAGTTTTAAACCCAGAGGTACAGGAGTCTTGGGGAAGGACAAGCTTTGGTTGTTCACTACTGTGGTGGGAAGGAGGGAAGTCTGATCTCTGCCAGGTGTGGTATGTTAGTAATGTCTCCAAAATCCACTGTTAGGCTGATGCCATGATCCAGCGTATGTCTTGCTATATGTGTGGGTCCAGAGACTGCCTGGGAGAACCCCATGATTTCTACATGGGACATGAAATTAAGTACTACTTTGCATTGTCTGCGTGAAGGTTGAAGTCCCCGAGAGGAGAGAATCTGGGGGATTCCAGTACTATGCCGGGCAGCAGCTCTGTAAGTTCCTCCAGAAAGCTGACAGGGTTCCCAGCTGAGGGTCTTTACACCACTAAGAGTCCTAGGAACCTTTCTGTCCTTTTCCCCACAGATCATGTTTTGTTTCTGGGTGGAGCATCTTCTGCATCTCAGACTGGAGGGGAACATTGGAGGGGAACAAGATTACTACTCTGCCTCCTCTTTCTTTTTTTTCTGGTGCATTCTGGAGTCTTTCTTGCTTTGTGATATAGAGTATCCTGTGGGGACTAACCATGTTAGGGTAGAATTGAGGGTGGCCTTGAACCATGTCTCAGTGATGTGAGCAAGATTTACTATACTGACATTTTGTATTCCACCACTATAAGATATAATAGTTATTCCAAATTGTCCAGTACCTCTTCCTCTACTGGAAACACTGTGTAAACCTCACTGACACACTGGGGCTCTTTGTCCCCCTGAAACAGTTAGACCATGTAGAGGTTTATGAGTCAACTCCTGTCCCTGAGGTAATGGCTCTAGTTTTTTAGCTCAAGCAGTAGAGGCCAATGCTTTCAGAGCCAAATAGCCATTAGTTCAGATGCTGCAGCAGACCCATAAACCACTGTCTATGGTCTATCCCTTAGACGGTGGCAAAGATAATTCATTGTGTTAACATGGGTTATAACTGCATTTTCAGAAGTCTTCTAGCATCACAGCATAGTAAGCAGTAACAGTATGACATCTAAAAAAACTCTGTCATTGTGTTGACATAAATACTATGCCGTCATCATAGCTTATGCCATCAGTAATATTGTGTCAATATACCTGTGATGCTGACATCCAAAAATAGTAACTTCTTAAACCTTAATAACTATTAATAAAAACATGTTGCAACTTTTAACAAATATTCTTGCCAACTACTCATAGCAAAGAATAACACACATTTAATTTCCTACTTCAGACTGCTCTAAGGCTTTTTTTTTTTTAAAAGGAGTCTGAAGAGAAATGAGAAACTGGAATAATTGTGGTCATGTGATGCTTTTTGAACTAGTTACAGCAAGTGTCAGACTGGGTTTCAAAATTCAAGCAGTTCATAAACAAAAATAAGCATTTGAAATTGACACTGTAAAACAGATTTTACAGAATTTGTTTTAACCTCTGTTAAAATGAAAATCACTGAGCAACTTTAACGATGGTGGCTCAGTCACCCCACCACAATGGTACAGACAGATCATCCATTTGGGTTCCATATGCAAAACTGAAATATTTATTGAATACACCTGGCTTTTCTGCATCATTATTGACAATTTTACCACTCCCATATAATAATGGAGCTACACCATTACTATGATTCTTTCCACTCCCCCGCCCCCATATGCATTAAAAAACCTTGTCTTTAACTCTACATTGATATTTCATTGATACCTTTAACTTTTTGTCTACCATACATTTCTTAACTTTAGAGCTATATTAATTGCCATCTTCCTCCTCTTCCCCCCGTTTGTTATATAATGATTTATTGTTCTTTTGTATAGCTTTCACATCTGCTTAAGCAGATTTATTTTATACACTGAAATAGCCAGAAAAAAATAAAAATAAAATAAAAGCTAAGGAATTGTGGCTTTTTGGGCATCGAGCAAAATTCTTAAACAAATCCCAATTTTTGTTCATGCTTTTCAATTTTATTTTTTCCCCCAAACACATTTTGCTCTAATTCTTTTTGGCACAATTATAGGGGGACTGTATTCTGTTTGCACAAAATGAGTGTAACCAGGTCCTGATCACAAATATCTAGGCAACCACTAATATTTTGTTGAGTAATCAATTCATCTTTATCCATCATAATGAAATTTAATATTGAAACAAATCTAAACATTACAGGGATATTGTAATTATCCCCAAACCAAACATTGCAAACCCAAGAAACGCTGAGTTAAGGTTACACTTAAAATGAATACAAATTTTTTAAGGTATGGAAATACACAATTAAGGTACAAAAACACACTTTACTCTGCCCCGTAGTGATGCCATAATGATTAAGGCATTTTAAATGTTTGTGGTCTCAGATTAGATTAAACTCAGTTTCAAAGACACAGGTGTTTCATATTTTTGCCCTTTATGCCACTAAGTAAATCCTTTCTTCCTTTGAATCTAGAAGGAAATACACAATAATTTCTTAGGCCTGCATCTGTGGTGTACACAGTAGCCTGAGAGTACAAGATGAGCTAGCACTGGCCTGCAGTGTCAACAATGTTTCTATGATACAGACCAGAATGGATGACCCATTGGTAATATGATTGTGGAGGGGCTATTCATTGATGTTGTTTTGATCCACATGAGGCTGAGGTCTTCTCTGTTTCAACTTTATCTCAACGTCCATGAGTTAGATGTTTGCTTAGTATGCTCAATTCTAACTAGTTGTCTGCTGATCTTTCCAGGTATTGACTGGTTTCTTCTTTATACACTTCTTCCTGTTCTGATTTGTACCGGGGACAGATATAGGCTAGCGGATGATCTGAAGTAACAGATCACACTGCTGACCTGAGCATCAAAACTGGACCAGGATAGACTAATCTGAGTGAAAGAAAACGCTGCCTTTGGCACAGTTTATAACCTACTCATGAGTTGCTAGAAAAAACGACACCTTCCTCACTGTCAGAACTGATTCCTCTTTGACTGCTCATACCAACCGATTGTCCAGATAAAGGTGGATGAAGAGATGTTCGCTTCAGGAAGCTGTAGCTAGAGCCAAGGCATTGGTAAATGGCAGGACACCACAGCCATTCAAAAGGAAACAATCACCAGTTCTTACTCAGAATGTAGAATCAAAGATATCTGGTGGACTGGATAGATGAGGCGATACTGGTTAGGAACAGGAAGTCACCCAGACTGACTGCAAGGTCTCCATCCAACAGTACAATTCCCAGAGAAGGGAGTTTACTTTATTCAAATCCAGAATGGGGTAAAAACTGCCAAATGTCATGGAAATTAATGAGTAATCCATGTGCCTGCTTCGTGATGGGGACCTCTACTGGTGCTTTGACCTTTATCAGATGACTCAGGCCTGGGCAAATTCTATGCCATTAAGAACACCTAATTTTGAAAATCATCACTGCAGCCACCATGACCTATCTACCATATCCGTACTCGGCCCACTGGGCCTCCCAGCACACATCCTACCATGCCTGCCCTGTCCATGTGTGACCCATTGGGCCTCCCATCACATAGCCTACCACGAGTTCTGTATTTGTGTCAGACTTGAGACTTCATCATCTGAATCATCACACTGATTTTAGCTTCCGTACACTGATAGTTTGCACTTTTCAGTTTCACTCATAGGCAGAGAAAAACCTGATTTCCCTAAGCACTCCTCCTCCCCAGAGTATCACACATATGCAAGCCACAGAACAGTTAACAGTTAAATATTTTCTTGCCAGTATTTTAAGAGTGCAGAAGGTTCCAAATTGCTGGTAAAATAAACAATGCCAGACTGTGAAAACTCCTGGCTGCCATGTTCTCTGATGTTAACAAGAGCTTCTTTATTACAGTAACCTTTCTGAAGTGAATAAAAATTATTTCTTTTCCCTAGTTCTGCCCTCAAGTAAAAGGCAAGGGAGGAAAGTGAACCCTGAAGAAAGCTGCACAGTAAGAGCTCCAGAATGCTGGGGATGACTTGTTCAAACAGGTTGTTTCAAAGACAGCATTTAACATAGTTGTAGAAAATATTTAAGTTTTCAGTATAACTAACTCCTGTATTTCATTCAGACTTGGTACTGTTGTGAATAAGCAAACTCCAAAGGCTCCTAAATAAATGATCAGGGATATAAAGGGTTAAAGTCTCTTTAGAAACAGTTTACTGAAAAGGACCAAAAGACATAGATCAAACCTGGACAGGGACAACATTCTCTTCCTCTAGCCCAAGCATAGAAAGATGGTCTAGTCCAGTGGTTTTCAAACTTTTTTTCTGGGGACCCAGTTGAAAAAAATTGTTGATGCCCGTGACCCAATGGAGCTGGAGATGAGGGGTTTGGGGTGTGGGAGGGGCTCAGGGCTGGGGCAGAGGATTGGGGTGCGGGGGTGAAGTCTGTGGGGTGGGGCTGGGAATGAGGGGTCAGGGTGTGGGAGGGGGCTCAGGACTGGTGCATGAGGTTGGGGTGCAGGAGGGGGTCAGGGCTCTGGGGTGGGGCCCGGGATGAGGGGTTTGGGGTGCACGAGGGGCTCTGGGTTTAGGGGGGGCTCAGGGCTGGGGCAGGGGGTTGGGGTGCGGGAGGGGGTCAGGGCTCTGGGCTGGGGATGAGGGGTTTGAGGTGCAGGAGGGGCTCTGGGTTTGGGGGGGCTCAGGGCTGGGTCAGGGTGCAGGAGAGTGTCAGGGCTGAGATGAGGGGTGTGGGGTGCAGGAGGGGCTCTGGGTTGGGGGGGCTCAGGGCTGGGGCAGGGAATTGGGGTGCAGGCATGAACTTACCTTTGGCGGCTCAGTGGCGCAGCCGGGGTGCACCGCAGACCGCACTGCGACCCGGAATCGGCCAGCAGCAGGTCTGGCTCCTAGGTGGAGACCAATGAGAGTGCGGAGCCAGTGCTCGGGGCGGGGGCAGTGCACGGAGCCCCGTGGCCCCACTGCCTAGAAGCCGGACCGCTGCTGGCCATTTCTGGGGCACAGCGCGGTGTCAGAAAAGGTATGCACTAGCCTGCCTTAGCTGGGCAGCACCACTGACGGGACTTTTAACTTCCCGGTTGGCGGTGCTGACCAAAGCAAGGCGACCCAGCGCCTTACATGCTGTGACCCAGTACTGGGTCGCGACCCACAGATTGAAAAACACTGGTCTAGTCTACTAGAAGATACAAAGGGACATATTTAGGACATATTGAGTTACACACACCGCTTTCTAGCTCCTTGACATGCAGATCTGGCCTTCAAGATCCACAGTCAAGACCCCTCTTGATTTTGGGGGCTCCATAAATGTCTAGACTAACGTAGGCTTTCATGTACCATGTATAAAAAGAGATCTGTTAGCCCTTTTTATTGTAACCAACAAGACATAAACCAATTGCCACTTATGGTGAGGTGGAGGTGCCATCCAGACTTCCAACAAAACTAGGTTGTGAAAGCCCTATCTTCTAGTCACACATTAGCTAGCTGCATGCAGCTGAGATAGCTTCTTTAATTAGCAGCCACTAGGCTGAATAGAATAGACAGCATCATGGTACAGATCCTGTAAACTAAGTACAGGAATGCAAGGAACCTCTGTGTTCTAATCCCAGTTCTGACATGCTGTGGTTTCAGTCACCTCATTTAACTTTTCGTCATTTGTTTTTATATTTGTAAAATGGGAATAATGCTACTCAGGTACTTACAGGAGTGTAGTGACAATTAACTAATTAATGCTGCTAAATAGCAATGCTAAGTGCTATTAGAAAGACAAAAAGGAGGAATGGAGGAAGACTGTAAATAAACTGTTGAATACAGTAGGAGTAAAAAGGATTGAGATGAAAATGTGGGGCGCAAAGAAGGAGACAGTATAACACTGGACAATAACTGATGGGTTAGGTAAGGTATTTAATGCCTATTTTGCTTCAGCCTGCACTAAAAAGGTTAATGGTGACCAGATACTCAACACAATTAATATTAACAAATAAGGGGAAGGAACGCAAACCAAAATAGGGAAAGAACAGGTTAAAGAATATTTTAGATAAGTTAGATGTAGTCATGTTGGTCGGGTCTGATGAAATTAATCCTAGAGTACTTAAGGAACTACCTGAAGCAATCTTGGAACTGTTAGCAATTATCTTCAAGAACTCATGGAGGATGGGTGAGGTTCCAGAAGACTGGAGAAGGGCAAACATAGTACCTGTCTTTATAAAGGGGGAAAAAGAGGACCCTGAGAATTATAGACCAGTCAGCTAACTTAGATACCTGGAAAGATACTGGAACAAATTATTTAACAATCAATTTGTAAGCGTTTAGCGGATAATAGGGTTATAAGGAATAGCCAACATGGATTTGTCAAGAACGAATCAGGCCAAACCAACCTAATTTTCTTCTTTGACTGGGTTACTGGCCTAGTGGATGGGGGGAAGCCGTAGATGTGATATATCTTGGTTTTAGTCAGGCTTTTGACACAGTCCCACATGACAGTCTCATAAGCAAACAAGGAAAATGTGCTCTAGATGAAATTACTTATAAAGCGGGTGTACAACTGGTTGGAAGACTGTACTCGGAGTAGTTATCAATGGTTTGCTGTCAAACTGGGAGTACGTAGCAAGTGGGATTCCATTGGGGTCAGTCCTGGGTCTGGTATTCTTCAATATTTTAATTAATGACTCGACAATGGAGTGGAGAGTATGATTACAAAATTTGCAGACACCAAACTGAGAGGGGTTACAAGCACTTTGGAGAACAGGATTAGGATTAGAATTAAAAATTACCTTGATAAATTAGAGAATGGATCTGAAATCAACAACGTGAAATTTGATAAAGACAAGTGCAAAGTATTACCCTTAGGAAGGTAAAATCAAATGCACAACTACAAAATAGGGAAAAACTGTCTATGTGCCAGTACTGCTGAAAAGAAACTGGGGATTATAGTGGATCACAAATTGAATATGAATCAATGTGATGCAGTTGCAAAAAAGGGCTAATATTCTGGGGTGTATTAACAGGATTGTCATATGTAAGTCATGGGAGGTAATTGGCCCACTCTATTGAGCACTGGCAAGGCCTCAGCTGGAGTACTGTGTCCAATTCTGACAGTTTAAGAAAGATGTGGACAAAATGGAGAGAGTCCATAAGAGACCAACAAAAATGATAAAATGTTTAGAAAACCTGACCTGTGAGGAAAGGTTAAAAAAAACTGGACATGTTTAGTCTGGAGAAAAGATGAATATGGGGAGACCAGATAATAGTCTTCAAATATGTTAAGGGCTGTTATAAAGAGGATGGCAATTGTTTTCCGTGTCCCACTGAAGATAGGACAAGAAATAATGGACTTAATTGGCAGTAAGGGAGATTTAGGTTAGATATGAGGAAAACCTAATTATAAGGGTAGTTAAGCTCTGGAATAGGCTTCCTAGAGAGGTAGTGGAATCCCAGTCATTGGAGGTTGGACAAACACTTGTCAGGGATGAGTTTAGGTTTATGTGGTCCTGCCTCAGCACAGGGGCTGGACTTGATGACTTCTCAAGGTACCTTCCAGCCCTACATTTCTATGATTCTGTGATTCCCTCCTGTTCTTTAGGTTTTCATTTAGAATGGGGACTAGGACAGAACAAGAGGCTACTGTGTTAGAGAGCATCTGCAGAGATGGTGCTAGAGGAAGAGACCCTGAGGGTCAGGGGATGGAGGGAGTGGGACATGAAGTAGTCATGGGGTGGTGGTGATGTTTTTGGAAATGGAGCAGGTGATCCAGAAGGAGCAGGAGAAGAGAAGGAGGGAGAGGATGGGCCAAGTGTGAGATTTAAAAGGGACTACTGGGATGGAAGTAGTGATGGGGAAAGGTGCAGGAAAAGGAGAGGGTCGGGAGGGAGGACCAGTGTTGGGGTTGATATCACCAGAGGTATGGAGGCATCAGCAGAGGAAAGTGTGAGATACGGATGTGGGGGGAGGGAGGAGTAAAAGGTGGTGGGTGATATGAAAGGAGTGGGAGAGGAGAAAGTCAAGCTGGTGTGAGCTGTCAAGAGGGAGGGTAGCAGAGAGGAGGATAGGAAGTGAGTGAGGGTGTGAGGAGGAGAGAAAAGAATGCATAGAATGGGTGAGATGAGAGCCATAGTAAGAAATGGAGGGTCATAAATAATTGGCTGTGCACAACAAACCGTTAATTGGGGAGTCAAAAGTTAAGTAATTAAGCAACAAATTAAATATGCAGTGAACCAGTTATGAACCAGATTGCTGTGCTGTTTTGCGACTGCATACAAATCTTAAGGAACATGCTAAATTTGCTCAGAAGATTTTATTCTCAACCATTCCTTAGTTTAGCCAGTAGTATTGTTTTGGGTAACTAATGGGGAGCCTGCCAAGTGTGAGAGGCACCAGTGTGATGTGCTCTTGTCAAACTATTGTTAGCAAGGCAAGCTGCTGCATTTTGTACAAGCTGAAGTTTCTGTGTGGATTTTGTACTCAACCCCAGGTAAATTGAGTACCATTGATTGATCTGACAACTCAGAGGCACTAGAGCTGGAATGCTTACAGATTAATGTTCTAACCAATATTTCATAAAATGGATCTGCTGGGGGTCTGGTATAGACATCAAATCAGAAGAAGGAACAGGATGAGCAGCTCCTTAAACATCTAAGATGCAGAAAGAAAATCTGCATTATCACGGGGGATTTCAGTCTGGGGGACAGTCTATAGGACTCAGGCTGCCACTAGAAGAACATCTTTGGAGTTCAGATTGATCACTGAAATAAAAATTAGTGGTTGCCTAAGTACAAGTTATCACAACCTAATTACATTCAGAATATAATCCTGACTAGTAATATGCACACACCACCCATACACAGTGCTTTCAAATTTCCAACAACCAAAAACCTGAAAATAAATTAGCAAAATTGATTGGGAGAATAAATTTAAACTTAAAAACTTTGAAAAATAATTGTGAATTGTTTAAGAATATTTTACTAGATGTGCAAAATACAAAATTTCACAATCACAAAAGGAGGCTTCTTGGTTAAAACAATCCTGATTAGGAAGAGAAGTGAAAATGGGAATAATTTTTCTTTGAACCAATATATAACACACACAAAAAGGGAGAAGTTGATTACATTGATTATAAATTATCAGTTAGGAAATACAGACAATTGATAAGGGAAGCTAAAGATATCAATGAAAATTCTATAACCAAAGGACAACAGGAAGGATGTTTAAAAATATATCAGGAAAAAGAGAACTTAGAAATCGTATAGGTTCATTATTACATAAGGATGGTAAAATTGTCAGTAATAATTCAGAAAGAGGCAGAAATGTTCAATACATATTTTTGTTCTGTATTTGAATGAAGTTGGATGATGCATTCATTTCTTACAGTGATAAATATTTTTTAATCCAGTAATAATTAGGGAGGATGTTAACACACAAGAATTTTAAAAGAATTTGCTGAGGAGCCCTCTGCACTATTGATAGAATCATAGAAGTGTAGGACTGGAAGGGACCTCAAGAGGTCATCTACTCCAGTCCCCCGCACTCAAGGCAGGACTATAATATTGTTGCATCCGAAGAAGTGGGTATTCACCCACGAAAGCTCATGCTGCAAAACGTCTGTTAGTCTATAAGGTGCCACAGGATTCTTTGCTGCTTTTACAGATCCAGACTAACACGGCTACCCCTCTGATACTATGTAATATTTGATGTTGATATTAAACAAATCATGGAATACTGAGAAGTTCCAGAAGACTGGAACAGCTAATACTGTGCCAATATTCAAAATGACTGACGTAAGTACAGGTTGGTTGATCATCTTCTTCTTCTTCTTCAATGCTTAGCAGAACGGTCAGTTTTAGTAATTATTCTCCATTTGGTCCGTTCCTGTGCAGCTGCAAGGGCTGCTTGGCCAAGAGTCGAACATTGGAACAGACTTGATGCACCCACATAATAGGAGGTCTGACTCTGGGCTGCCTCCACAGTTGGTGGAATTTTATCTCAGATGTTACAAGCCACAGGGAGAATTGCGTTCACCGGAATGTCTTGCGGCATTTTGGCGACATGTCTGAAAAGCGTAAGACGCCACCTGCGGACAATGGCCCCAGTCATCAGTAGGATGGAGCGACTGTAAACGTCTGCATTACAAATTAAGTCATTCCACTTTATGCCCAATATACAACATTGGCATTTTGTGTGGAAAGCCTCCAGCTTTGCCCAGTCTGAGCGGCATAATGTCCATGTTTCACAACCGTACGGCAGTACGGAGAGGATACAACTCAAATAGATCCTGAACTTGGTTGTCATGCTGAAATGATGTTGATTCCTTATTCGTTGTAGATGACCCATGGCAGACACTGCGATGTCAATCTGGTGGAGAACATCCATGTGATAGTTGGAGGAACTGGTGAGTATAGAACCCAAATAGCAAAAAATGGAGAGTGCTTCGACAGTTCCATTATTCAAAGAGATTTGAGTCATGGGTGGACCTGATCCTAGATTTTGCAACTGCGTCTTTGACTACGAAACATGGAGGCCAACCTTAGCTGGCTCCTCCTCCATTTGCTGGACTGCCTCACGAAATCTGTTGGGTCTCTGTACTAGAAGAACGTCATCAGCATAGTCAAGGTCTGAGAGAGAGAGATCACATATCTTAATGCCTATGAACCTGATGGAATGTTGCATTATGAAATCCATTGGCCAACAAAAGAGTGCAGGGGTCAAGATACAGCCCTGCCTGACACCAGATACTGATTTAAAAGGTGCTGCCATCCGATTAATTAGCATAGTTCCATTATGCAGCTTGCTAATTAAGTCCAGCAGTGTGGTTGGGAAATCTATGCCCTTTAAGGCCTTCCATAGTGCGACTTGGTCAATGGAATCAAACGCAGCCTTAAGATCAACATACGCTATGTAAAGGGGTTTCTTGAACTTGCGGTGTATCTCCGACAACAAGCGGAGGGCCAGAATGGCATCTAATGTGGACCTGTTCCTCATAAGGTCTGACTGTTGGGTGCGATGCTTCTGATGCAGCAGGGGCTCCAAACGCACCAGCAGAACATGTGCAAACACCTTCACTGCCATGGATAACAGGGTGATTGGCCTGTTGCTCTTACATTTACTGAATGGTCCCTTGCCCTTATAAAGTGAGATCACAATACCGTCCTTCCAGGTGGTTGCCTAGGTTGCAGTTCTCCATGCCAGGCGAAAGATGGCCAGAAGGGATTGTGCTACAAGGTCAATAGCACATTTTAGCAGCTCTGAGGGGATGCCATCAGCACCAGCTACATGTCCATTTTTCAATTTGCAGATGGCGTGGGCTTCACTTCATCCAACGTTGGTGCATCAGTACAAGTGTCTGGGTCCAAAACCACAGTGGTTGCCAAATCGTCCAGCTCTGAGAAAGCAGCAGCTGGAGGGTGGTTCAGGGCGCTGTGATAATGTTCTACCCAGCATGAGAGGATGGTTAAGCACTGGAGTAAATTGCCTAGGAAGGTTGTGGAATCTCCATCATTGGAGATTTTTGAGAGCAGATTGGACAAACACCTGTCAGGGATGGTTTAGATAATACTTAGTCCTGCCATGAGTGCAGGGGGACTGGACTAGGTGACCCCTTGAGGTCCCTTCCAGTCCTACAATTCTATGTCGTCATCCAAATTACATGGACAGCCTTGGCTGTCATTCAGGATGCTGTTCGTTGCGACTACCTCTTGACTGCTGAGGTTGCAGATCACGCTGAATGCCAGCTTTAAATCTCCCTGGCTAAACCGATTTCAACATTATCCGCCACTTGGTTATAATATGCCTCGTGATTGCGAAGTGCAAGAGCATTGAACTTCCTCACTTCAGCTGATTACGAGTGTGCTTATCGCTGTGCTGGAGGGCTGTGACCTTCAATTTACCGGTAATTGTCTGGAAGGCCTCCTCTGATAACCATGAGTTCTGATATTGATGCCAGGCACAATAATAGAAAGCCTGGTAAGGGAGGCACAGAGTACAAGCGAGGGGCCACTGGACAGGAAGAGTAGGGCTGCTATATGGAGTTGTGCTGAGCACATTGACAATGACAGGTTTGGTTACGGATGGGTACAGTGCTGTTATATCCCATATCTATTGCCATCCTTATGGGGCGGAGTTATGGTTGTGTGGCTGTGTTGTGTGGGAAGTATCACCTTAGCTCTGCAATTCCTAGTTTGGCAACATTTGAGTTTTGGGATTTAAATTCTTGCATTCTCAAAGGGCTCAAGGAGCACAGGGCAGTGCTGAGTGCCAGCAACGTTCACTCCACTGTAACAATGGGTTTCGCATATGAATTTTCCCATGTTTTTTGAGAAAGGGTAGTGAGAGGGGCATTACTGGGGGGTGGGGGTGGGGGAATAAGGGGGTCCTGTAGGGAGGTTTCCTGGGCACTTCTCACAGCCTCTCAGCTACCAGCTATAGGCCCCAAGGAGAGCCCCTATCAGGACCCAGCACATCTGGGCAATTTATATCAGCTCCTAGTACACTAGATAAGCTCGAGGGAAGGCCAGTGAGCTGAGGCTGAGCACAGTTTCTATGATCACAGCTCTCCTTTGGTCTCAACACCATGTCCCTATGGCATGCACTAACACACGTTCATTCTCAGCTATCTGGCTGTTTCAGTGCTGTGTGCCCAATTCTACAGCGCTTAGAAAATTAAAACAGGTCATCTGAGGGAGGGACTTTATCTCAGAAATCCCTAGACCAAATAACTCAAAATTTGCATCACACAATCTACCATCTATCCTGGAGCCCAATGAGGCAAAGTTGTTTTCGATACAATTTGCCTATGGATGAACGCAGGACAGTCCCTAGCTATGGACAAAAATACATTATAAGAACCAGGAAATTTTAAAATGAGGTGATTTTAGGAGGGATGTATCTCAGGAATCCATTGGCCAAATGAGCCTACACTTGCACTACTAACTCTACCCTAAGATTTCAAGCGGTGTAAGCAATTTTGAGGGCCAATACAAGCATACATGTGGATTTTAGAGTACTTTGGAAATTCAGCTCTGAACACAAAGCTCTGCTCAGTCTTAACTATAGTGCTGCAAGAGCCACCCTCATAATCCTTTTGAAAGTCCTCCCTCCCTCTCACACTCCCTTGTCCCCCAATATGACATTCCCGCTGACATCTTTCCCCTGAATCATCAGCACATCTTGGGAGCCTAAAATCCCAAACCTACTCCTCTACTGAAAACATTGTATAACCCATGCTAATATGGTGTAATGCCTGGATGTTTATAATTCTGCTAAAGCCTATGAATGAGTGGCCCTTGTGCTTCAGCTCAAGCAGCAGAGATTCATGCTTTTAGATCCAGACAACCCAACTAAGGTCATTGCTGCAAATGGTCCAGCCATCAGAAAAGGCACAGTTCATTACCATGGGTTACACATTCCTCCTTGCCAAGGAAACTCATCCCACAGTAGTTCAAATCCCAGTACAGGTTTGTAGGGACTGAATCCAGGACCTTTGTATCTAACAACACTAGAGGACTAGGTCCATTAGCTCAGAAACAGCAGCACACTCAAACCTCTATATGTGGTCTATCCCCATGATGTTAGTGTGGGTTACACTTGCATCTTTTGAAGTCATCTCATGTCATAACTCCTATGGGAAAAGAACTGTAACACTCCATTATCCTAATTTAGGTCATCAGTAATATTGTGCCACTGTAACTCTTATGTCTGTAATATTCTTAATGCATCTTTTTTTGCAGTACTATTGTAGCTATGTTGGTCACAGGATATTAGAGAGACAAGATAGGCTAGGTGGTATCTTTTATTGGACCAACTTCTGTTGGTGAACGAGAAACTTCTGAGCTACACAGAGCCCTTCTTCACCTTGTTTCTTTTTTGACATTCAAAACATTACTTTTTAAACCTTAAAAAGGAGCCACACAAAACATGTTGCTGCAACTTTTAATAAGCATTTGCCCAAACTATTTAAAGCAAAGAATCACACACATTAATGTCATACCTCTGATTGCCTTAGTATGTTTTAAAAAGGGTCTGAGTAAAATGACACTGCAAAATTGTCAGAAGGTGATATTTAAATACTGTAGTTATAAATCTCCTGGGGGCAGGGGGTGGAGCTTTCCCTTTAAAATATCCTAGAAAATTCAAGCATTTCACAAAATACAATAAGCATTTGAAAATGATCCTCTAACTCAAAACAGAATTTTGATCAGACTTTTTCATCCTCACTAAAATGAAAAGTCTGGAACAAACCTTAACTTTCCTGTTCCTTCCACCCCAATCCACCCACCTTCCTGTCCTCTTCCCCAGTAAGCCTCCTTCATCTCACATGAGACTCCCTCCCATGCAACGCACTTCCATTCATGGGCCACTCACTTTCCTCCTGCCCCAATCCACACCCTCTTCCCATAAAACACTTGTTTTCTATTATATACTTCTCATCCTGACTCCTATGCTGCCTGTTCTCCCTGTCTTGATTCTGATCATGCTTCTTGACTCCTTGGGCAACCACATGCATCTTTTATCCTCCACTAGGAGGAATAGCTTCTTTTGGAACTGAACTGTTGCAAATTTAAGAAACCGTAATATATGACGTGAATAATCCCAAAATGAATCCCAAACTGGTTTCCAATAGTCAGAATGTGGCTAATATAGGACAAGGCTGGATTTGTTTCCTATTAAAACAGATTCTAACAGTGGCAGAACAAGGCAGAAATCTGTGCTCAAAGTTTCTGAGCCAGATTCTGCTCTGTTACACTGATGTAAATGTGGAGTAATGCCAATGATTTTAATGGTGTTACTTTATATTCACACCAGTGTAACTGAGAGCAAATATGGGCCACTGTGTATAAATAGCTCTAGCTGAAAGCATAACAAAGGCTGTATTGTGCTATGCAAGGCAGAGGCAATAAACGAATTCAAAAGACATCTAGAAGTAGGGGTTTGAGTGGTCTGGTGGGAAAGCAAGAAGGTGGGATTAAGATAAATTAGACAGGGTTGCCATGTTGGGCTGGACAGTCCCTTCCTGTTCCTATCATCTCTTACAACTTTTAAAACATGCACTGATACAAATCAGGATTTTGTACCCAACAAGCAAATCTTGTACATTTCAGACATATAGTATCCCTGCATCATACCAGAAACACCCTTGTTAAAAAGAAACTTATTTGAATTCGGAATGTTTATTTCAAATCAGTCCCTGATGCATGTGTTTATGGTAGTCAATCTTGATGTTACCAGGGAAGATCTAAGAATAAGGAGCAGGAATTTTCTGAAGTCTCCCCTTCTCTAAGATCCATGGAATGGAGTCCTAACGATCAACTCCACTGCATCCTGATTCAGGAGTATGAGAATACACTCAACAAAGCACAGTCTTGCTTTTTAAAGCTAGGTTTACCAAAACACGATATGCAAGCTAATCTAATATCTTTGTTGCCAAGGTCCTCTGATAGGAAGGAAAACAGTTGCAATTTCTAATACTGACTCTGGCTCCCCCTTACAAACTGATTAAGCAGCTGCTAGTTTGGATAATTTAAACTTGTTCATTGTAAGCCACAAGATGGAGATCTCTGGCAGAGCAGGATCGTAAGGAAGTCTTTTACCCAGCCTAATGTTACTATTAACACTTTGAGCCATTGCATCAAGCCAATTTTTATGTTTGTTTTTTAAGTTTGGTAGAAATGTCACAAGTGGAAAAATTAAGTAAAGAGCACTGGTTAGCCACAGAACTGGACACACCTGGCTGCAAACCCACCAAAAGAAACTGACTTCATTAGTACTAGCAGCAGCGGAGTAAAATTTATATCTGAAATCTGCCTGCACCAGTAGAATTGCTGAGGCCAAAAGCTCTGTGTCTGTTTTTACAGCTGTGTCATGTTTTGATTCCTGACTCTTGCTGACACTCGGGAGTGCTGAAGGAGCCCAGGCTCCAGGGTCCCAAAACTTTGCAGCTGAGATTCAGATCTCAGAGATCAGTTTATGAAATAATACAAAGTCAAACTGGAGTTGGAGCTGATATAAATTAGTAGTAAAAATGCAACACGTATTAATTTAACAGCAATGATCTAGCATTTTTAAGAACAGACAGCAAATTCTAAATACACTGATGCCAATTCTGAAATATAAAACAATGTCCATTTTCTGCATCAGCTGTATTAACTACAGGTTACGATACATGAAAGGGGGTTGGACCCCTGAACGTCCCTCTCTCAAAATGTACCCTCTCTCTTACTGATTTTAGACAAACTGCCTTTTAAAAATAACCTGACCAATGGAAGATTTTTATATTTTAATGAGTGCACATGCCCGAAAGCCTCTTAACAGAAGAATACAGTTAAAAATGTCCAAGATTAAATTAATGAACTGCTCTGCTTTCTGCTTATCAGTCAGGTAGCTACATCAATCACCTACTCCAGAAATTTGTACCCAGCTCTCCCCAGCCTTCTCTAACCAACCAAAACCTACCTTAGAGAGACAAGGTATATGAGCAGCAAAGAATCCTGTGGCACCTTATAGACTAACAGAGGTAATATATTTTACTGGTCCAACTTCTATTGATGAGAGACACAAGCTTTTGAGCTACACAGAGCTCTTCTTCAGATCTGGGAATGATACTGAGAATGGTCACAGCTAAATACAAGATCGAACAGATATTTAGTACATACTCTACGGGTCGATTAGAACCACCGGGCTAGAAGGGACTGCAAGGATCATCTAGTCTCACCCCTGCCAAGATGCAGGATTTGTTGTGTCTAAACCATCCCAGACAGATGCTCTCCAGCCTCCTTTTGAAAACCTCCAGTGAAGGAGCTTCCACAACCTCCCCAGGCAGTCTGTTCCCTTGTCCTACTGCTCTTACTGTTCAAGGTGAAGTGGCCCACTAACACCCTATAGCAGTGGTTCCCAAACTTCTTCCGCCGCTTCTACAGGGAAAGCCCCTGGTGGGCCGGGCTGGTTTGTTGACCTGCCATGTCCGCAGGTTCGGCCGATCGCGGCTCCCAGTGGCCGCAGTTCGCTGCTCCAGGCCAATGGGAGCTGCTGGAAGTGGCGGCCAGTACGTCCCTCGGCCTGCGCCACTTCCAGCAGCTTCTATTGGCCTGGAGCAGTGAACCGCGGCCACTGGGAGCTGCGATCGGCCGAACCTGCGGACACGGCAGGTCAACAAACCAGCCCAGCCCGCCAGGGGCTTTCCCTGCACAAGCGGCGGAACAAGTTTGGGAACTACTGCCCTATAGTCATAGGACAAAAAGGGGGGTTAGTGGGTTACAGATTGCTGTATGATCAACACCCCCCACAACACACCTTTCAAGATCCATGGGTCCTACTTATGCCTATCATAACATGTGCTGTACCTAATCCAATGCACTAAATGCCACAACAACAACTATGTGGGTGAAACCATACAATCACTACACTCTCAAATGAACTCCCACAGGAAAATGATAAAAGACAACAATACCATACACCTGTGGGTGAACACCTTTCACAAAGTGATCACTACATATCTGACCTATCAGTCCTCATCCTCAAAGGAAACGTATAATCCTTTCAAAAGATGAGTCTGGGAGCTTAAATTTATAACTTTTATATGGTTTTAATAAAGACACTGACTTATTACAACAATCTGTAACCCACTAACCCCCCGTTTTTGTCCTATGACTGCTGGGGTGTTAATGACCCACTTTACCTTGAATTGTCCCATAGAATATGTACTAACTACTTATGCTAAACTATCTGGAGCCTCTGATAGGGTCCCAAAACTCAGGCTGCAGCCCCAGCCCGAATGGCTATACCATAATTAAACAGCCCCTTAGCCCGAGACAGCTGGCACAGGCAGCTTCGGGTGTCTAATGGCAGTGTAGACATACCCTCTGAGTATGTCCCAGACCTGAAGAAGAGCTCCATGTAGCTTCAAAGGTTGTCTCTCTCACTAACAGAAGTTGGTCCAGTAAAAGACATTACCTCATCCACTTTGTCTCTCTAATATCCTGGGACCGACACAGCTACAACAACACTGCATACAAAATCTACCTTAGCAGCTATAAATTACTGAACTCTTTATGCAACCCAGTGGAAGTTCAGACTGGTGGATTCCCTTGCAGAAATCCAGTCTTTAAGACAGAAACATAGTTTCCTTTTCTCTTCAGGGCTGCACAAAGGTGGACTAGCAAATTTCATACAGATGCAGATTCTCTTTTGGCCCAGGAAACCATACTCTCTCATGGAATGAGCTTTAATTCGCAAGAGGTAGTGGAGACCCTCCCGCCATTTATGCCTTCTTAGTACAGGAATAAATCCATCTGTTTGAGAGTGAAAAGCTGACCCTCTAGACCAGGGGTAGGCAACCTATGGCACGCGTGCCGAAGGCGGCACACGAGCTGATTNGGCAGGTCAACAAACCAGCCCAGCCCGCCAGGGGCTTTCCCTGCACAAGCGGCGGAACAAGTTTGGGAANTTCCAGCAGCTTCTATTGGCCTGGAGCAGTGAACCGCGGCCACTGGGAGCTGCGATCGGCCGAACCTGCGGACACGGCAGGTCAACAAACCAGCCCAGCCCGCCAGGGGCTTTCCCTGCACAAGCGGCGGAACAAGTTTGGGAACTACTGCCCTATAGTCATAGGACAAAAAGGGGGGTTAGTGGGTTACAGATTGCTGTATGATCAACACCCCCCACAACACACCTTTCAAGATCCATGGGTCCTACTTATGCCTATCATAACATGTGCTGTACCTAATCCAATGCACTAAATGCCACAACAACAACTATGTGGGTGAAACCATACAATCACTACACTCTCAAATGAACTCCCACAGGAAAATGATAAAAGACAACAATACCATACACCTGTGGGTGAACACCTTTCACAAAGTGATCACTACATATCTGACCTATCAGTCCTCATCCTCAAAGGAAACGTATAATCCTTTCAAAAGATGAGTCTGGGAGCTTAAATTTATAACTTTTATATGGTTTTAATAAAGACACTGACTTATTACAACAATCTGTAACCCACTAACCCCCCGTTTTTGTCCTATGACTGCTGGGGTGTTAATGACCCACTTTACCTTGAATTGTCCCATAGAATATGTACTAACTACTTATGCTAAACTATCTGGAGCCTCTGATAGGGTCCCAAAACTCAGGCTGCAGCCCCAGCCCGAATGGCTATACCATAATTAAACAGCCCCTTAGCCCGAGACAGCTGGCACAGGCAGCTTCGGGTGTCTAATGGCAGTGTAGACATACCCTCTGAGTATGTCCCAGACCTGAAGAAGAGCTCCATGTAGCTTCAAAGGTTGTCTCTCTCACTAACAGAAGTTGGTCCAGTAAAAGACATTACCTCATCCACTTTGTCTCTCTAATATCCTGGGACCGACACAGCTACAACAACACTGCATACAAAATCTACCTTAGCAGCTATAAATTACTGAACTCTTTATGCAACCCAGTGGAAGTTCAGACTGGTGGATTCCCTTGCAGAAATCCAGTCTTTAAGACAGAAACATAGTTTCCTTTTCTCTTCAGGGCTGCACAAAGGTGGACTAGCAAATTTCATACAGATGCAGATTCTCTTTTGGCCCAGGAAACCATACTCTCTCATGGAATGAGCTTTAATTCGCAAGAGGTAGTGGAGACCCTCCCGCCATTTATGCCTTCTTAGTACAGGAATAAATCCATCTGTTTGAGAGTGAAAAGCTGACCCTCTAGACCAGGGGTAGGCAACCTATGGCACGCGTGCCGAAGGCGGCACACGAGCTGATTTTCAGTGGCACTCACACTGCCCGGGTCCTGGCCACCTTAAATTAGAGTGAATAAATGAAGACTCGGCACACCACTTCTGAAAGGTTGCCGACCCTGCTCTAGACCTTTCTCAGATGTCTAGACCATGACAAACTGAACTTCTTAACCTCCTGGGAACAGTGCATGAGATACTTCAGGGACCTAAAAGCATGCTGTGATCTTCCCTTTATCTGAAGTAAAGCAGGACAAAAAGGCCAGAATCTGAAATTCACCTTGGAAGTAGCTACTCAGAAATCAGAAAGGAATATTTAATGAGGAGGGCTGCCATGATAATTATATTTTTGGTGGCTTCCAATGACACTCAGAAAAAGCTAACAGAAGGTAAAAGCTCGAAAAGGGAAAGAGAAAGCTGGTAGAAAGAGCAGATTAAACAATCTAGGACAAGACAATTGACTCAGGCATGACCAGGAGATTTGCTTTGGCTGGACAGCATCTTGGAATTAAGCAGTGCAATCCAATAAAAGAATTTTCAGCATCTCCTCCAATAGTCCCTAAGGTCAAAACTTGGTCCTTGTGGTTTCTCAAGACTGACTTCATTCTCCACTTCCTCTGGAGGAACTCCAGAACTTGGGAAACAGAACAAGACCAACCTTGCATGCCCTACAAGGGCGTTTTTACAGAAAAAGCATTAAGGATGGGAGTATGGATTAGAGATAACAGGCTTATGGGAGTTCAGACCAATGTCCATATTTAAGAATCCCTAATATCCAAGGGACATTTTTCATGAACCATGCTTTCAGATGTAATTTGACCCAGATACTGAGATAAATTTGACCCCATGCAAGATGATCTGAAAAATGTCAAGCAGGAACCGTGTTCTCCAAATGTTAACATCAGAAGTTTCAAATACCATGATCAACAGAGCTAGTCCCTAGAGAGCTAGTAGGAGGAAAGCATATTGGGTCTTCCCCAATAGAATGAATCTGATGCCCAGGCCAGAATCTGGAAAACCTCTGAACCTGGTACAAAACCTGTGAAGCTTGGATTTCTCTGTTGTAGCAAAGTAGTCTACAGAGGGAATCCCCCATTTTGAGTAAACTCCCTTGAACTTCCCCATATCCAATCACCAGTCTCTAAGGAGGAGGATCTGATGACAGAGCCAGTCTGCCTGGAGACAGACCACCACTAACTCAGTTAGCTGGTGTGGTTCTGCCAATCTTGGGGATATTACTACTTGAGCCACTGTCTTACTCTTGGTGCTTCCATGTTTGTTTATGTACAAGACTTACTGAGTTGTCTGTGAAGACCAGAACTGATTGGCCCTATGGTTGTTTCCACGAGACCAGGAGAAAAAAATCTTATTGCTTGCAAATTCAGATTTACTGTGAAATTTTTTCCTGCCTGATTCAGCTGGCTTGATTAGGTTGAGAGTGAACTATGGCTCCCAGACTTTAAAAATGACTACCCGCTAATGAAGATCCCCAAGAGGCAACCCTGACTTCCAATCCCACAGTGAGTACCACCAATGAAAGAACTGCCTTATGGAGGCTGGTGAAGAAAACCTTGGATTCCACCTGGAAAACAATGGCCTCTTTACCCTGCTCTGGCAGAATGAAAGGGTCATAAAAACAGCAGATCAGGCCATTGAAGAACATTGCTGGTGGAGGGGTGTAACAGCTCTATATCACTCTCTCACAGCATTGGACGGTTTCAGGAGCATTGTTGGAGGGGAAGGGACATGGCCACAGTACCACTGGGCTCTGGCTATTCTCAGCTGTTGCAATGGCTCCAAGTTAGAAACCTCAAACTCCTGGGGAAGCAAGGTAAAGGTTTAGACCAGAACATGCACCATCGTAAGTGGGGACAGAAACCCTCTGAACCTCTCTATCCTTACTTTAGAGACTTCCTCCACAGAGCCTTTGAAGAGGTGTGTGACAAGACGAGAAAGAGCTCCTCCCTTTCCCCCACTGCCCTCTCACCCAGGTGGCAAAAACGGCAGAATGAGCCTGCCATAGAGGAACATTAGCGTCCCCTTCTTCTCTCTGCATCTGCTACTGTCATCTAAGGGCATAGCTACATGTACAGCGCTGCAGCACATCTCATGAAGACGCTATATGCCTATAGGAGAGAGCTCTACTGTCAGCATAATAAAACCACCTCCATGAAGGGCAGAAGCTATGTCGGTGGGAGAAGCTCTCCCACTGACATACCACTGTCCACACAAGTGCTTAGGTTGATGTAATTTATGTTGCACAGAGGGTGGTTTATTCACACCCCTGAGCGACATGAGTTACGCCAACATAAGCTGTAGTGTAGACATAGCCTTTGACAAGGTCCCTCACCAAAGGCTCTTAAGCAAAGTAAGCTGTCGTGGGATAAGAGGGAAGGTCCTCTCATGGATTGGTAAACTGGTTAAAAGATAGGAAACAAAGGGTAGGAATAAATGGTCAGTTTTCAGAATGGAGAAAGTAAATTATTAGAGGTATGGAACGCCTGCCATATGAGAAGAGATTAATAAGACTGGGACTTTTCAGCTTGGAAAAGAGACGACTAAGGGGGGATATGATAGAGGTCTATAAAATCATGACTGGTGTGGAGAAAGTAAATAAGGAAGTATTATTTACTCCGTCTCATAATACAAGAACTAGGGGTCACCAAATGAAATTAATAGGCATTGGATTTAAAACAAACAAAGGAAGCATTTTTTCACACAATGCAGTCAACCTGTGGAACTCCTTGCAAAAGGATGTTGTGGAGACCAAGACTATAGCAGGGTTCTAAAAAGAACTAGATAAGTTCATGGAGGATAGGTCCATCAATGGCTATTAGCCAGGATGAACAGGGATGGTATCCCTAGCCTCTGTTTGCCAGAAGCTGGGAATGGGCGACAGGGGATGGATCACTTGATGATTACCTGTTCTGTTCATTCCCTCTGGGGCACCTGGCAATGGCCACTGTTGGCTAGATGGACCTTTGGTCTGACCCAGTATGGCCTTTCTTATGTTCTTAAAGGAGCAGTCTGTGGGATCAAGCCTGTAGATACATACAAGCTTTGTCTTTAAATATTTGCTGTTCCCAGACAAAAGCTATGTTAAAATGGAGTTACAGCTGAGAACACATTTAAGTAACTTAGGGGCAAATACATTATAGGGATGCTGTCATTATCGCAAACCAAGCGATATAAACCTAGGACATTCAGAATTAAGGTTAAACTTAAAAGAAATCTAAACATGCTGAGGTATGGAAACATACTTTTAGGTCACACACACAACTTTAACTCTGGTTGGTACTGACATCATGCAGTAACCACACAACCACGCTGAATACATTTTAGTGTGTGCAGTCTCTGATTAGACAAGACTGATTTCTGAAGATTCTTTTTAAGTCTTCAAGGAAAGCTTTGAAGGCAATGGGGATAGCCTGATTTACAGGAGACAGAGAAACCCCTAAATTCAGATCTATTCCAAAGACTAGCTCCAACAGGGGACTGCCTTGTGTGCACTTTCTGTAACTAACTGGGTAAAGCACCTGGACAGCACAGTTCTCAAAGTTTCAGGCAACTTAAAAAAAAAAAAAAAGAACAATTGTCACTGAGGGAGCAACTGAAATCTCCCAGAATCAACACTTCCTAGGAGACTCTGAGCAATGAAAAGAGAAGAGTGTACACCGAATAGAGAGACACTCCCTTGCATACTGAAGCAACCAATATCATTAGCAGTACAGGTCTGTCTCATCTTACGCTGGGGTTACGTTCCACGGTCAGCGCGTAAAGCGAAAACCGCGTATAGTCAAAATCCCATTGAGTGTAATAGCGGGCGGAATCGCCCGCACTACAGGAACAGTACATAAATTGCTATTTTTCTCTTTTGTTTTTTGTTTTTTTTGTTTTTGCCGACCGCGTAAAGCTGAATTCGCACATGTTAAATGCGCGTAACATGAGACAGACCTGTACCTGCAAGTGTTGTGGACCCATTGCACATACAGAAGAGAGGGCTGCCCAAAGAGACAAGATTACTTCTAACCTATGGTTAATATTCCCTCTTTTGAATGTTACTTGACCCAGCTCCCTAGCTGACCCTGCCTTGGACTCGTTTCTTTAGTAACTGGGGCCATATAGGCCAACTGGTATATTAACCCTTCTAGGTTTTCTATTTGTTCTATTTACTTTAATCCTGAAAAATCCCTTTTTTTCCAGCAATAGCATAACCACAGTTCCCTCTTTTGCCAATACAAGTCACAATAGGCATTGCCTCCCCATCCAACCGTTGCCTGCAGAAATACTGGAGTCCTGTGACGATGAGGACATTCATTTCCATCGGCTCTGCAGAGGTCACTATACTTCAAGGTTTGTGAAGGTCATCTCCTAGTGCTGCTGCCCCATGCATTGCACTCTCTGAGGCCCCAGGCCAATGCTGGTATGGAGTGGCACACTCTGATTCAAAGACTTTAAGGCCAGAAGGGACCATTGTGATTACCTTGGGTGACCTTCTGCATAGTACAGGCCAAAGAACTTCACTCAGTGCTTCCTGCATTACGCCCTTAACTTGTGATTGAACTGCCCTTGAAGGTCTTGTTCCTTTATAAGCTCCCTGCTGAGATCAGGACCAGTATGCAGAGAATCCAAACTGTAGATTGTACTTGTGGTTAGTTATAGCATTATATAGAAATTCTGTCCTCTCTCCCTGCTCCCATCCACTGTCCTGGGTACATGGAATACTGAAATCCCAGCTGAAACCAGTCAGACCAAGTCTTGCTTCACCTTAATCCCACAGCCACTGTTCTAATATGTGCCAGGTCACAAAACATTAAATGGTTTGTGTCATCAAAATAATCAAGAAAGTCAACACCAGACAAAGATGACTTACCCCCATCACCTTACCACGCTGTTCAACGTCTTCCCACATAGAATGAACTATATAGCGACACATGTATTTTCCAGCTCGACCTTCCTGTTTCATTCGTACCAGACACATCCTGCAAGAGAACAAGCACCAGAGAAGTTGGTTTGATTTCCAACTGCTTCTGCAGACCATAAAAGAGTAAAAAAAAACTATTTTTATTTTAAATTCCTTACAAATCTCACTGCAGCATGGAAAGTGCTATAAGTATAAATAATATTCTGCTCTGGTTAGAAAAGTTCCTCTATAAAAATGGCACATTTTTACTTTCACAAACTTTCCTTCTGTGTATTTAAAGTCAGATCTGCTGGATTTCAGACTAGTCTACAGTGGGGAAATCTACCTGAATATTAAAACTGTTTCAAAAATGGCTGGAGCTGCAGCATAGACGAGGCTACTGTAGGTGGAATTATTCTTCAAATTAGTGAAACCCTCAGAAAGGTGGTTATAAAAATGGCTCTGCCTTCTGGAGCCAGTGCAGTTCCAATCAGTTTTAAAACCAGATTGAATTTTGGGGAAAATTTCCCAAATGTAGATAAAGCCTTGGTGACAATATGTTTGCATTGCTTTTTATTCCTGTAAGCCTTGCAGAGCCAGTCCAGCTACAGAAGGCGGCACTGGAGTCTGTCCAAGCTCATTTCTCAACAATTCCTTAAGAATGTGAAGGTCCTTGGAGCAGGGCCAGGTCTACTTCAGGGAACTGAACCTGTTGTAATTAAACTGACTGTACTGAACTGCCTCTGTGTCCTCATTAGCCATGCTGGATCAGTTTAAGAATCACTGCAGGTTTGACCCATGTCCACACTAAGGCTATGTCTATACTACGAGCTAGTGGTGTGTCTACACAAGCTGGGAATCATACTCATGATAGCTCTCATCTGAGCCAGAACACTACAAATAGGGTAGCTGTGGTGGCATGGGCAGCAGCGGAATGGACTGGCTGCCCCGAGTACATACCCATGGGGTTCAGAAGGGTATATACCCAGGGCGGCTAGCTCCTGCTACCATGGCTTCCATTGTCCCTGCTACCACAGCCATACTACTATTTTTAGCACGATAGCTCACATGAGAGCTAGTATGGGTATGTCTATGCAAGCTGAGATTCATAGTACACCTCTACCGCGATAGAACGCTGTCCTCGGGAGCCAAAAAATCTTACCCTGTTATAGGTGAAACCACGTTATATTGAACTTGCTCTGATCCACCGGAGTGCGCAGCCCCCCCTGCAGCGCTGCTTTACCACATTATATCCGAATTCGTGTTATATCGGGTCACGTGATATCGAGGTAGCGGTGTATGTAGTGTAGACATAGCCTAAGGACTTCTGTACACCCCACATTGCCACTTAGTTTGTGGCAACGCGGGGTGTAAATCTACCCCAGTAATCTGCTGTGCACTAAGTGTCTACGTGGACCCTGCTACAGTGCACAAAAAGTTCTCTAGTGTGCTTTGATCTACCTTGCTTTGAAATGGGAGTAGATTAAAGTGCACTAGAAAACTTTTAGTTCACAGCAGCAGGGTCCACACATACCCATGGAAACTCAGCGCGTGGCAGATTTACAGCTCAGCTTGCTGTGAACTAAGTGTTCATGCAGACAAACCCTAGCACTGCCCTAAACTGTTTCAGCTGCAATGACCCACTCTCCAGACCAGTGCATTCTGGGAGACTTTGCAAGACTCCAAGTGCACTGTGGGACAGTAGCAGGAGAACTAGGTTGAACTGTTTCAGCTTCTCTGCATCAAAACTGGCATTAAAACAGCTCAGGCTAAACTGGTATTTAGCCCTGAAAAAACATTCTACTCTGCTTGGTTCGTAGCATGCTTGTAAACCATTTGGAGCACTTTCATGTGTGAATGCAAAGTGCATAGGCTAGGAGATTAAAATGGTGCTTAGATCTGTATGTTTCTCTAGTGTACACAAGACCTGTGTCTACCTATGCACATTGACAGTGCTTATCACATTGTGGCTGCTGCCTCAGTAGAAAGAATAAATTAGCTGCAGAATCTTTATTATTGGGGATGATGTGCAAAAAGGAAAGAAATCAGTTTATATCTCAGATTCCAGGCAGGGTCTCGACCATTAGAAAAAAAAATCTTTTTCTTGTAAATGGAGCAAAAATTACTCTGGAGGTGAGTTACTGATGGACAATAAAACTAGAGCCCCATGAAGCCATTTGTACCAAGACACTTTTCAGAATAGAGCCACATTTTCCAAACCGCACACGAGTGTTTGTTTTAAACTTAGAAACTGGAGATGAAAAACATCTCATGGACCTAATTTCTTGATGGAGGACATCTGGAAATGGTGAGTGTTGATTGGCTGGAGCTGGTTATGGAGCACTTGGGATAGGGATGGGAAGGTTAAGGCAGCTCTCTGTCACACCTTCTGCCTCTGGCCTCCTGCCCTCTTTTCTCTTTCTTGCATGGTTTTGTACTTCTTGTGCTTGTGCTTTCTGATTGGAGGGTACTGGGTGCTCCAGCTCATGGGAAGCGCACCTGAAAGCTTTGCTGAGTAGCCCAGGGCACTTCACAGCAAACTTAAAACCTCATTCTAATGTCTGGCAGTAACTACCAGTGCTGGCAGTGGAGGGTTCATTAGCCCCTCAGTGTGGTTCAGGGCACTTGATTAGCGCCTTGATTCAGAGCAAGAGGGGGAGGAGAAACGAGGGTCATAGGAGGAGCAGAGGGAAGAAAGACAGATGGGGGAGAGTGATATGGGACGGATGGCAGGACACGGGGAGCAGTGCCAGAGGGGAAGGGGAGGACAGAGATAGGGGCAAAGTGAGAGAGGAAGGGTAGAAGGGATGGAGGAAGACAGAATGAGAATGAGTATAAAGTAGAGGGATAAGTGGGGAGGGAGAGCAACAGAGATGGCTAGAGGGCCCTGGAGAGAGGAATGGGTAAAAGGGGAGGGTGAGGATGGGGCAGAGTGAGAGAGGCTTAGGGAAGATAGAGGAATGGGGAAATTCCCTAAAAACATGTCAGGTTTTCTTCTTGGAAAATGCTCTGGAGCTGTGTGGTGTTCCCAAGGCTCATGTGGTGACTTCCAGAGTGGTTGTGAGGATGGGCCGATGATCCCTCCATAGCCTGGCAGTACCATCCTTCCTGTAGCCCTGGCAGGTGGTGGGGAATAGGGATGGTTACAGAGTGAAGCAGAGTGCATCATACCCATCCAGAGAGGAAGGATAATCCTGCAGTTAGAGCACTGGGCTGGGACTCAGGAGATATAGGTCCAATTCCCAGTCTGCCATAAACTCCCTGTATGACCTTTGGCTTAAACTCCCTCTGTGCCTCGGCTCCATGTGTAAAATGAGGATAATGCATCCTTTTACCCACCGTTTGTCTGTCCTGCGTATTTCGATTGCAAAGTCCTGCCCATACAAACACTATGATCAGTAATAATCTTGGAATCCCATTGCTTTCCCCACACCTACTAAGATAGATAACGAAAGACCATGTTTGGGAACCCAACTCTGGATAACAAAAGTGGTTTTATACGTTACAGCCTGGGTAGTCAAGCCAAGGAAGAAAGCAAGGAGCCTTGGCAAGAGATTCCCTCAATACAAATGTTGCTTCCCATCCAAGCTGCAGTATCCCTCAGTGGTGTCATGGTAGAAGGCAGGAGTGCAACAGACCAATAATTACAATCCATCACTAGTAATGCAAGAATGGAGTAGTTTTCAGAGTAAACCTTGTTCCTCTTGAAGCCTGAATGGACGCTGTGTGTTTGGATGCATAGTTCTGTCATAGAGCAGTTCAGCAGCACCAAGAGTGAGGTCATGGAATTCTGCAGTTTATTTGAAAATTTGGTAGTTTGTTACTACACCTGCCATCTGAGGTTTAAAAGACACAGATTTTCTTAGACTATAAACTTTATACCTAGATCAACACGGTATGAAATGTTTTACTTTTTCACTACAGAACACATTCTGTAGTCCATTCAAATACTGACTCATCTTTGTCACATCACTAAAGTGAAACTGTTCCACACTCACATTACTAGTTTTAAAAAGTTGTTTGCATCATTACTTTAAAACTATGATATTTTGAAGCTTAAAATATCTTATAAATATTGCCTTTTTACCTGGTTACCTAAAACAATCACTGTTCTGCACTGGTGGTGGAAAAAGCAGATAGTACCCACAGTCAGTTAAAATACGTGCATTTTTAACCAGTTACAGTCAGATTGGATCCTTTATGCTGTACGTACACTGAAATCAAATCTAAGGGACAAATTCTGTCTTAATATGCACAAGCAGGGGCGCCCTTTTTAAATCAGTAAGTGTCCTACAGGTAGATGGCCCACCAAATGACCCAGATTGTTTCCAATGCAATATCCTGAAGTTAGTAGTGAGGAAAGTAGGCAAAATCATATTGCCTGACAAAATAAATTAGATGAATACAATGAAGAAATAATTGTACTGCAAAACTTTTATTACAGCCAAATAATAAACTGGATTAGAACAACCATGCATTTCCAACACAAAAATACATTTAAAATCTTTGCATTTCCAGCGAGTGAAATACAGCTAGACACTCTTTAATCTTATTAAAGACAATAACTTTGATTTTATACCTGATTAAATCACCATTAAACTACTTGATACAAATTAAATTTCACACCATTAATTAACAAACAGTTTCAAATTAAGTAACAGTCATTTCACATCTGACCACCAAAGCTTCAGTTTAAGGACTTATCTGACAAATACACCAAGGCCTGGTCTACACTACATGGCTGGTCAATGCAAGGCAGCTTACATCAACCTAGCTGTAGATGTGTCTTCACTTACATTTGGCTCCTGCTGACGTAAGTGCCCCGCTATGCTGACATACTAACACCATCTTCCCGAGTGGTGTAGAGCCACAGTCGATGTAGTTAGATCAATGCAGTGATAGTGTAGACACTGTGTTACTTACATCTACTTTTATTGGCCTTCAGGAGCTCTCCCACAATGCCCCACATTGACTGCTTTGGTCACCGTTTTGAACTCTGCTGCCGAGGGATCTGGTAGACAGGAAGTCCCCCTCCCCTTTAAAGGACCACGAATTTTTGAAGTTTTGTACCTGGAGTGTTCTTTCCCTTTCATAAGTTCTGTTCCCTTAATTTATTAAGTTTTAATTTTTTTTTAATTATCTGGTTCATGTTACAGAATAAAATTCTATTTTTTGTAACAAAATTCATCTTTATTAGTTCACAACATATGCTGTCTGGTGCTGAGCAGGTCTGATACCCACCAATTTACTGTTACTTCATTTTGTCATAGAACCCGTAGCATCAATCACAGACAATATTAATAGGTGCATTGACAACGTTATATTCCTACATACACAGCAATCACTACAAGATTCATACCACGCTGCAAAAGAGCAAGGCCAGGTAGAGCACACTACAGCAACACACACTACTCACTATTAAAATGGTCTTTCAATGGTTGAGCTCTTCTTATAGCCCTGGTATTTGGCTGTTCAAAACCAGCAGACAGACACTCCACTTCCACCCCGGCAGAAACGTTTCCCCCTTTGTATCACAGATATTATGCAGGACACAGCAGACAGCTATATGTAGATTTTTTTTCTCACTGAGGTCCAATCTTGTTAGTAAACAATGCCAGCAACCCTTCAAACAACCAAAGGCACATTCAACTGTCATTCTGCACCTGCTGAGCTGATAGTTGAAGCGCTCCTTGGTGCTGTCAAGGTGGCCAGTGTATGGCTTCATGAGCTATGGGAGCAAGGGGAAGGGGCTGGGTCTCCCACTATCACTATTGGCATTGCAACATTCCCAGTGGTAATCCGTCAGTTGGGAAAGAAAGTCCCTTCTTGCAGCTTTCTGGATAGTTCTGTGTTCTTAAAGATGCATGCAACTTTCCTGACCAGCCCACACTGATGTCCCCGGTGATCTGCCAGCATTACCATAGAAAAGTAATCCTTTCTGTTGACGTCCTCTGTGCCAAGGTAGTTTGGTGCTAAAATAGGGATATGCGTGCCATCCATCGCCCCACCCCAGTTCGGGAACCCCACTGCTGCAAAACCATCCACTATATCCTTCCCATTGTCCAGAGTCACAGTCCTATGTTGCAGGAGGCGATTAATGGTCCTGCACACTTGCATGACAACTGCCTCCACGGTGGATTTCCTGACTCCAAATTGATTCCCAACTAACCAGGTGCAATCTGGTGTTGCAAGCTTCCGCAGTGCAATCGACACTCACTTCTTAACTGTCAGTGCAGCTCTCACTTCGGTGTCTCTGTGCTGGAGGGCTGTGGAAGGTGGCCAGGTAGGATGAGTGCAGACTCTCAAAGAACAACAGTTGATGAGTACCCTTTCTTTCATCCTCCCATACTGGTCTAAGATCAAATGCTTCAGACACAGGCTAGAGACCATCTTCTTCCAAGTTACCCTGTATATACCAGCCAGAGCAATCAACACCTTACTCATCCAATGAGCCTGAGATGTGAGCCACCCTCTAGCCTATTACTTCATCATACAACAAAAAATCCTATTGCAATCCATATAAAACAAGAAAGACTTCTGTTTGTGCAACAACTTGTGGGGTTTTCCCATGAGTACAGTGAAAATAAGTCAGAGTGAAGTGGCAGAGTTAAAGCTATTGTTAAATTGTAATTGAGTATTCCCAAGCTTTCTAAGCCACAGGTTTTCTCACTTTCAAAATGTTGGTTTTATAACTTTAACTCTGAATTCCTTGACTTTCAACAGGAAGGATATTTTTTTTTATTTTAATAAATACAATGCTTTAAATTAATAGATATCATAGTATTTAGAACTTAAAATCTATCTCACTGAAGCTTTTGCCTGGGATTTTATATTGACCCCAGGTAGCTGAACTCATAGTCCTAGTTCATACATATTCTTCTGACCGCTGGTCTAAACTGGGTTTGCAGATAATGGCCAGTAACCCTAGCTGAGGCCACATATCTCATGGAGGACTATCTGGTCACTCAAGCCATTCAGGGGCCTTCTACGAAGGGAATGATGGCTCCTGATATGCTAGAGAAGGAAATAAGCCAAGGACCAAAAGTGGTGGTAGAAAATGCAGACTGCTATCCGAGGAACACACCTCAAAGTCCACGGGTCAGATTTCCCTATGACAATAGGCTTATGCCCTTAAGTGTCCTTGTCCCACACCTACATAGGAGCAGGGGCTCACTGCTACTCAGAAAGAAGGTAACACTGCTGCCGGAAGACGAGGGACAGACATAATGACTCCTGTGGACAACAGAGGCACTGATTACGCGACTGCCACTACAAGGAGTGTAACTTTGGGCAGGTCTGGACCGGAGAGAATAGGACCTGAAGAAAAAGCCCGAGGAAACTCACAATCTCAGTTGAAGAGGGTCAAAAGACACTGGCCCTCAGACTTCGGGTGTAATCAGACATTTATCCAGGAACAAATGGCCAGTTTATACCCATTTGGTCTTGTGCCAACATAGTCCCTTAGCATAAATAGCTAGTCACCCTCCTTGGAATATTGTTTTCAGTTGTGGGAACTCCAATAACAGAAAGATGTCAAAGGACTGGAAAGAAATCTGAAACCAGCAACCAAAATTAACAGAGGGCTGAAGGCAATTAATTAGGAGGAAAGATTAAAGTAGCTAAATATGCACTGTTTGGCCAAATCATTGCTAAGCAGGATACATACTTTTCCTAAAGTACTTGAAAGAGAAAAAACTTTGTTTAGAGTTGTATATAATTAGGGGATAGGAATGGACCAAGGAGGAGAATGTGCAGCAGAATAAGACCATTAGATATAAGGAAAACAGGTTTTAAGGAATTAAATCTAATGAAGGTGCAATGGAAAGAAATGTTAAAGAAGGCTGATGGACAATGCAAGACACACATTAAAGCACCATGAACTCCCCTTCCTCTAAAATAGAAGAATATAAGAAACTGCCAATGTATCTTCAGAAAGAACCTCAAACATCTTAGGGTACAGCAGAACCTGGACTGGAAGTGAAAAGGAGAAGCATGTGACTGGGTGAAGATCTGAGAGGCCACATGTGCCTATGGTTAGCTGCAAGTAACAACAGGCTATTTGGAGCAGTAGCAGCCTTACCTTTTAAGATAAACTCTTTCCAGCACTTTGGCTACCCACACAGATAATTGCAAGAGGTTCTGCTTATGTTGTTGGGGGGAATGAATCTTTCAGTGAGGTAATGGAAGGGAAATTAAGGGAAGGGCAAACAGAGGCAATTTTAATATTTCCATTAAATGTTTTTAGGGTTTCTTTGTTTTAAGATCAAAGTTGTTTCTCAGTCTGATTCGCACATATTTAAAAAGCAAGGTAACAGAGTACAAACATAGTTTTAGGTTGAAAATTTAAACCCAAATAGTCAGGAAATTATTATTTAAGGTGCCCACACTAATCCCAACTCCATGACCAAAAAGATACAATACAATAGGGCCTTTCATTAAATAATCACACAACATATTCATATATATCCAATACAAGTTTCAAATGTTATGTTAACAGCTTTTTAAAGTGGAATAAGCTGCCAAGGAAGTAAGATGCAAAGACTCTCAATACATTTCAGAGTCTGGAAATTAAGGGGGAAAGACGGGAAATAAGAGATGCAGAAAAATGAGGGGGACAGGGTTGCTGGGCCAAGTGACTATTTCTTCCCAGAAATTCCTTTTGGCCTGTGGATAGCTCCTATAGGTTACAGTAGTAAACTTAATTCTTCAGACGTTAGGCTCCTAAGAGAACTAGCAGTCTGGAAAATACTGTATTCCCTTGTGTGTCCCTGCTACGTCCCTCTGACCTTTTCGAATGTGTTATGTTAGATGAAAATTAGATTTTTTTTGGCTACTTATTTCATAAATGAAGAAAAAAATATTGCTTATGGCGTTAAATATTTTTACATGCACCCAATCTGGCATTTACTGAACTTGCATGGCCATTTTAGAGGTGTAAGTGTAAATGTCAGTGCTATAATTTGTTAAAGGTTTCTGACAGCCAGCAATTAAAATCACCGCAAATTCTCACAATTTAAACCACTTTTACGTAAATGTAAACTTTTCCTAAAACAGCTAAATAAGAGTTTTCCATCCAGCCTCAGTGAGGCTTTTTGATAAGCTCATGGCAATGCTCTTTCTGCTACTGAGGATTTTCGAGAATTCTACAAATATTAGTTTCTCTTTGGGTCTGTTTGACCTTTAATAAAAATTTGCTAAAACACAGAAGCTAACAAAACAAATAGAATGTTTCTTGTCATAACCATGGAACTGCTTTTTGACTGGACAGGATTGCTTCAGTCTGCATCATGAAAATAAACAACTTATTATTATAACTTTCACTTACCAGACATGAAGTTGGGCTATTAGAAACCAAGAGTTCAATGTATCAGGCATATGGCACCCTAGGAGAAACAAAACAAAACTAAACACAGAAATATTGCAAGGAGTTTTCCATTGATTTTTACATTTTAAATAAATGTTCTTACTTTAAATATATTTTTGTACTTTAACTTGTTGTTTCATACACTAAACATATATCAGAAGATTCTGCCTAGATCTACTTCCAAAAGTTTGTGTTTTACTCCACAGAAAGCTCCGAAAACAAATTTTACTCACTTTTTAGACTGCAAACTCTTTGGGGAAGGAATTGTTATTTACTGTATGTTCGGAGAGCACCTAGACTGGCTGGCCTCTAGGTGCTACCACATTGTAAATGTTAAAACAAAATAATAATAAGGAAGACCCATCTCTTTTTCCAGGTCTAACTCTATTAGCACAGAGAAGACCTCTATCCATCCCATACCTCTTAATCTGATCTCAGTGCTCAGACCTCACACCTGCTAATTCAGAAACTGTCTCACTCTTTATGCTTTAACCTGATTGTTGAGATCAGTTAGGACAGACTTGCTACCAGTTCCTTCTTTTGCCTGTATGCATATGTCAAGGCCCCTCATGTTCTGGAACAGACTTCCTCCCTTGGTCTGACAGAAGTAGAGTATGTTGACATTCAGAGCACACTGACAGGCTCTTCTGTTTACCCAAGACAAATAGTTCAACTCTATAAAACATGCCATACAAAGCCTATGCACCACGTAAGTCAAAGATGCATAGACCTCATGTGGGTCTCTGCACAAGGGAGAATTTCACTCAAATTTTTCTGGAGGGGTGGGAAAGAAGGGGTTCATTAGGCTATGGAAGTCCTTTGAGTGTCATCGCTGACATCATGTCAATTTGATTATTTACTATTTGGGTATTTTAAATCCTTCATTGTTCATATGCCCAGAGATCCTAACAGCCAGTCTATAAACTGGGAAAATTAAAGTAAACAAACAGCTGGGAGTTTTAGAAGCACAGCGACTAATCACATGCAAATTAAGAACCCGACCTGCTGATACACTAGACGCCTTTCTAGATTAAGTGCAAAAAGCTAATGTTAATGCAACATTCAGGCTGTGGAACCAAGCATTCAATTAAGGAATTCCAAAATGTAAAGGTTCTTTCTGCTGTGTTAATTTGGTCAAGCTGAAAAATATGTATTTTGCTTTCCTTGTTAAATGCAATCTTTCATATATTTTTGTTCACTTCTGCATACCATATATTATGCAGCCAATATAGAATGGTGTAGTATAAAGATTTTATCAACATGAGTTTTCAGTATCAGCAAATCCCAAATGAGTGTCAATAAAACCTTTATGCCATACCACACTGTCATGTATTCTGTATATGCCACATACGTTACAAAACTAACTCAACAACTTGTTTACTGGGACTATTTTTATATCCTAGATCAGGGGTCGGCAACCTTTCAGAAGTGGTGTGCCGAGTTTTCATTTATTCACTCTAATTTAAGGATTCGTGTGCCAGTCATACATTTTAACATTTTTAGGTCTCTTTCTATAAGTCTATAATATATAACTAAACTATTGTTGTATGTCAAGTAAATAAGATTTTTAAAATGTTTAAGAAGCTTCATTTAAAATTAAATTAAAATGCAGATCCGCCCGGACTAGTGGCCAGGACCCGGGCAGTGTGAGTGCCGCTGAAAATCAGCTCGTGTGCCGCCTTCGGCACGCGTGCCATAGGTTGCCTACCCCTGTCCTAGATCCTGTACAGACAGATTCCTCAAGGCTGCAAATTAGTTTCATTGTATCTAATGTAACTGAGTATGTTTTCATTATCTGTATAAATATCTAACAGTAATACTCTATGGCAGTGGTTCTTAACCTGGGGTGCACGCACCCCCTGGGGGTGCGAGATGCCCTTTCTGGGGGTGCGAGACATGCCAGATTTTTTTAGAAGGTAAATCATCAAAAACACAAATTAAGCACAGGCATGTAAGTACAACTACTTTGTTTCATCAAACCTATGTATTTATTAACATTATACATTTTTAAATGATTACTGTAATATACAAACAAAAATATATCTAGGTTTAAGGGGTGCGAGAACATATTTTGAGAACCAAAGGGGTGCAGGCTGCAGTAAAGGTTAAGAAACACTGTTCTATGGTCTGGAAGCAGCCATCACAAGGCTGAAGGCAGAGAGTTCTTCAAAAGATGGCAGGTGTAAAATGGAATGAATTTAAGACCAATGAAGTTAGAAGGAGAGTAGGTTGTGAAATCAGGGTATAAGACTGGTTACAAATTGAAAAGATTACAATGGTGGGGACACTGCAGATGACAAACTGATGACAGGATGCCAAACAAAATAATGCAAGCACAACCAAGGTCAGTCCCACCTAGAGGTCAACTACCATCTAGATGGCAAGACATCATATGCAGAAACATAACCATGGCTGGGCTTAATGGAGGAACAAGCCATGGACAGGAATGAGTGGCAACACTGTACTGCTCCCCATCTCTGCAAAGATGCTCCAGGGTGAAAGAGAGAATGAGAGACACAGACAAATGTCTAATCCTCTTTTGACTCCTACAAACCTTTTGGCTTCAATGATACCTCGTGGCAATGAATGCCACAAATTAAATATGCATTTTGTAAAAAAATGATTTTACTGTTTTAAATTTGTTGCCTTCAAATTTTTTTGACCCTTTGTTCTTGTATGATAGAATCATAGGGTTAGAAGAGATTGCAAGGGTCATCTAGTCTAACCCCTGCCACGATGCAGGATTTGTTGTGTCTAAACCATCCAAGATAGATGGCTATCCAGCCTCAGGGCCGGCGCAACCCATTAGGCGACCTAGGCGGTCGCCTAGGGCACCAACATTTGGGGGGCACTGGCACCCCGGTCGTAGTCGGAATTTCAGGGGCGGGACCTTCCGCTGCCTCTGTCAGGGGCGGCATTTCGGGGGCAGGACCTTCCGCCGCCTAGGGCGGCGAAAAAGCTGGCGGCGCTTCTGTCCAGCCTCCTTTGGAAAACCTCCAGTGAACGAGCTTCCACAACCTCCCGAGGCGTCTGTTCCATTGTCCCACTGTTCTTACAGTTAGGAAGTTTTTCCTGAGATTTAATCTAAATCTGCTGTGCTGTAGTTTGAACCCATTGCCTCTTGTCTTGCCCTCTCTGGCAAAAGAGAACAACTTTTCTCCATCTTTTTTATGGCAGCCTTTCAGGTATCTGAAGACTGCTATCATATCCCCCTTTAATCTTCTCTCTTCCAAACTAAACATACCTAGTTCCTTCAGCCTTTGCTCACATGGCTGCATTCCATCCCTTTGATCATCTTTGTCACTCGCTTCTGGATTCTTTCTGGTTTCTCTTTATCCTTTCTATACATTAGTGACCAAAACCGGACACAGTGCTCCATCTGAGGTCAAACCAGCACTAAGCAGAGCGGTACTATCACCTCCCGTGACTTGCATGCTATGCCTCTGTTAATGCAAGCTGAAACTGCATTTGCTTTTTTTTACAACAGCATTGCATCACGTTGAGGTTGTGAGCCACAACTCCCAGATCTTTTTCAGTAGTACTGCTGCCAAGCCAGTTTTCCCCCATTCTGTATTTGTACATTTGGTTTTTCTTCCCTAAGTGTAGCACCTTAATATTTGTCTTTCTGAATTTATCAAGATCCCTCTGAATTTTAGCTCTATCCTCCAAAGTGTTGGCAACCTCCCTAGCTTTGTGTCATCTGCAAACTCTCTATTCCTACATCCAAGTTATTAATAAAGATGTTAAACAACACTGGACCCAGAACAGATCCCTGTGGAACTTCACTTGAGACCTCCCTCCAAATCCATCATTCCATTAATAGCTACTCTTTGTTTGCGGTTGTTTAACCAATTGTGTGTCCACTTAATTACAAGCCCGCATTTCTCCAGCTTACTTATCAGAATATCATGTGGGACTGTGTCAAAAGCCTTGCTGAAGTCCAGGTATATTATGTCCACAGCATTCCTCCTATCCACCAAATCAGTTGCCCTGTCTAAGAAGAAAATCAAGCTGCTTTGAAATGATTTGTTCTTGGTAAATCCAAGCTGGCTGCTAGTAATTACCCTTTCATCCTCCAGGTATTGGCAAATTGAATGTTTTACACATTGCTCTATTAGCTTCCCAGGTATCGAGGTCAGGTTGACTGGTCTATAATTCCCCGGCTCCTCCTTTCCCCCTCTTTTAAAGACGGGACTCTATATTTGCCCTTCTCCAATCTTCCAGGACCTCTCCTGTCATCCATGAGTTTGTACATATTATTGCCAGTGGCTCCAAGATTTCTTCAGCTAATTCCTTCAGTGCCCTCAGGTGAATAGCATCAGGCCTTGCTGATCTGAATTCATTCAAATTGGTCAGAAGATCTCTGACGTGTTCTTTACTTATCCCGATCTGCATCCTTTCCCCTTTATTGTCTATGGTAACTTAGCTAGTCATCCGATCACATTATTTTTTGTGAGAAGACAAACAAAGTAGGCATTGAGCAGCTCCACCTTCCTATAATCTTCTGTTACCAGCTCACCTTCTCCGTTAACCAGCAGACCCACACGGTCTTTAATCTTTATTTTTTTTTGTCTGAACATATTTAAAGAATCCCCTCCTGTTGTTTCTAGCATTCCTTGCCAGCTGTAACTCATTCTTTGCCGCGGCTTTCCTGATTTTGGCCCTACACGCTTGCACTATTCCCATGTATACTTCCTTGGTGACATGCCCCTCCTTCCACTTCCCATATGCATCCCCTTTTGGGTTTTAGATCGCTAAAAAGCTACTTGTGCAGCCACACTGGCTCTTATCTTTCCTCTGTATCGGAATAGCTTGATGTTGAGTCTCTAGTATTACATCTTTTAAGAACTGCCAGCCCCCTTCGACTCCTTTTCTTCTTAATTGGTCTTTCCATGGGACCTTGCCTACTATTTCTCTGAGTCAGTTGAAATCCACCTTTCTGAAGTCCAGTGTCCTTGTTTTGCTGTTCTCATGCCCTCCTTTCCATAGAATCTTGAATTCTATCAGATCATGATCACTTCCTCCCAAGTTCCCGACCACCTTACATTCACAACTAGTTCATCCCTGTTGGTCAAAAGCAGATCCAAAATGGACGACCCCCTAGTTGAGGGAAACTAGAAGAGCCCTAATTAACTTCTCTATACTGTTCATTTTTTGCATACTTATACCATTTCCCCTCTTTTCATCCCCAGAAGGTAAAGAGTCCCAATCTTTTCAATCTCTCTTCATATGGAAGTCTCTCCATGTGTCTAATAATGTTCACTACCTGTATTTGGACCCCTTCTATTTCTGCTCTTTTTCTAATATATATCTATATATCTATATATCTATATATATAACTAGAACAGAACATAATATTCCAGGTGAAGCGCTATCATCAATTTATATAATGGAATGATAATATTTTCAGTATTACTTTTTTTATCACTGCTGCGCATTGCAAAAAGGTTTTAAATTGAACTGTCCACAAGGATACCCTGAATTTTATCATGAGTATCTACAGTTAATTCAGAAACCAACAATGTGTATGATAAATTTAAATTAGTCCTTCCAATGTGCACTAACTTGGCACTTAACACTGAATTTCATTTCCCTTAATGCTGCCCATTTTCCTACCTTGGCTATGTCCCTCAGAAGTTCCCCACAGATTTCTCAAATCTTGACTAACCTAAATATTTTGTGCCATCTGAGGACTTAGAATTTAATTTTTTTTTGGCAAAGTCAATTACAACATCTGTTTCTCCATTATCCATTACTTTGCTGACGTACTTAAAGAATTCTAATTGATTAGAGAGGCAGTTTTCCTTTACAGATGCTGTTGCTGGTTTGTCCATATCATGTCTAAAGAAATCTGATAATTCTAGTTTTAACCAATTTTAGTTGATGCTGAAGTAGGCTTATGGGCCTGCAATTCCCAGGATCACCCACTGCTTGGTAAACTGGCCACAATCAAACATCTACTCCTGATAGCAAGATGTCAGCTCCCAATGACTTGTTAAATTTTCAAGCTAGCACTTTCATGCTGTCTTCCATGTTGCCCCTCACACATCAGAGGAGTTCCCTGTAAACATGTACAAAATTACCTCACAGTCCTCCTTAAAACTCTCCTCTGCCATGTTGCTTATAAAAAAACCTAACAGATAGGCAGCTAGTAGGCTGAGAAGCTGCCCATCATACTGACCAATGTCTCATGGTTTCCTTGTGCTCCCCTTATCTTTCTGTATCTATGTGTTTGCACATGCCTAACTGTTTGGCACGCGTGCCGTAGGTTGCCGACCCCTGAACTAGACCAATGGTCTACAAACTTTTTTGATCACGCACCCCATCAGTAAAAAAATTTTGAGCACGCACCCCCTGCTCCCGGCTGACCTGCCGAGGGAGGGGGGAAAAAAAAGCCGCTCGGACTCCTGGCCGAACTGCCAAGGGGGGTGGGGGGGAAGCGGCACTGCTGCAGCAGCGCTCCTCCTGCCGCACACTCCGAAGAATCCTCTTGTGCACCCCACTTTGGAGACCACTGAACTAGACTATTATTTATTTGGTTTGATTTAAGTACATAGAAAGACATGAGATGCTTATCTAAGGTCTCTAGGAGACTGATCCTGTACTATTTAAGTGAGCAGGATCAACTTCTCCACATGATTAAAACCACAATCGTAACAAAAACTGCAACACACCAGTATGGCCAGTTTCTCTCAACAACAGAAGAAAGGGTTACTCACCTTGTGTGGTAACAGTGGTTCTTCGAGAGGTCTCCCTATAGATGCTCCACTTCAGGTGTGCATGTACCTTGATCGGAAATTTTTCATTAGCAGTGTCCGTTTGGCCCATGCATGAGCTCTGTGCAACCTCATGGCATGCTCTGAGGGTATACAGGGCTGCATGGGTGAACCACCCTCAGTTCCTTCTCTATCCAAATGTCGAACGAAGCACAGTCCAAAGCAGAGGAGATGGAGGGCAGATAGTGGAGCACCCACACGGACACACATCTCAAAGAACCACAGTTACTGAACAAAGCAAGTAACCCTTTCTTCTTCTTCTTCTTCTTCTTCTTCTTCATCAAGTAGTGCCCCTATGGGTGCTCCACTTCAGATGACTCCCAAGCAGTATCCTCACAGGGAGGAGGGAGTTTCGGAATCAAGTCCAAGACTGAAGACAGTACTGCATTACCAAGTGCAGCATCAGATCTGGTGGCATGGACGAAGACATAGCATTTAGAAAAGGTATGCGCTGAGGCCCATGTAGCAGCTATGCATATCTCAGATATTGGAATGTTTTTGAGTAACGCTGTGGAAGCTGCCTGCGATCTAGTAGAGTGTGCTGTTATCCCCTAGGGAGGCAAAGCACCAGCTGCATTATAGCAAGCAGTAATATATCCAGAGATCCATCTTAACAGTCTCTGTGAAGAAATCGTGTACCCCCTAGATCAGTGGTCCCCAGCCTTTTTCGTCTGGTGGGCGCCAGATGATGAGCATCCGCTGAAATGCCGCCGACAAGTGGCAATGTCAATAGGTGTCGCCGCCGAAATGCCGCCGACAAGCAGCAGCATCCAGAGGTGTCGCCGCCGAAAATCGGCGGCATTTCGGTGGCGACACATCTAGATGACGCTGCTTCTTGGCAGCATTTCGGCAGATGCTCGTCCACCGGCCAGTACACAGGCGCACTTAGATGCCCCGGCGGGCGCCATGGCACCCGCGGGCACCGCATTGGGGACCCCTGCCCTAGATCTTTCTGCGATGGAGACAAACAGTTTAGGTGATTTCCAAAATTGCTTGGTCCTATTCAGGTAAAAGGCCAAAGTCTGACGTACATCTAACATATGAAAGGAGGTGTCATGCTGAGATTTATTTGGTTTAGGAAAAAATATTGGTAGATGAATATACTGGCTAAGATGGAAATCCAATGCACCTTAGGAGAACTTCAGAGGACTTGCTGAGTCTTGGCAGATTCTCCGTCACATCCTGAATTCTAGCTCCAGGTAAGCAGCACTCTTCTAGGGAGTCTCAGTTTGGGCAGTAGATAGATAACTCAGTCCCCGAGCACTGCCACCCTGCTCCTCCTCTTGGAAGTGGTGGTCACAAAACTCCCATCCCTTCTGACCCCTTCTTCAGATGACTTTTCCAAGGCATTATCAACAGTATTACCTGTATAGAGAGCCTGAAAGCAGTTGCTTACCTCTATCTGTGTTGGGGGTACACTGGTTCTCCTCCTCTTTCTTCAGGAGATCACACACTACCAGTTTTCTTCCCTGTTCTTCAGTCCCCATTGCACTGCCCTCTCTGATTCTTCGGCATGCTGTGCCCGCAATACCAGAATGTGGCCCACAGACCTAGCTTTAGCATTTATTTTATTTAGCAGGCCTGTCTCCTGTAAGACATTGGCTTTAGCAGTTAGCATAAAGTTTGAGGCCAGATCAATGGCCCAACTAAGTTTTAGGGACCTGGGAATAGTGTGTTTAAGGGGGACGTTTGTACATACTGACACCAGGCAACCACAGGAATATGAGCTAACACCAGCTTTTGGATATTTTAAGATAGGAACCTCTGCAGATGTCTGACCACAAGAATGCCATGGCAACAAACTGATGTATTTGGTAATAAGCTGAGATCATTAATATATAAACCAACAGTTCTCAAAACTATGGGTTGTGACCCCAAAGTGGGTTGTGACCCTGTTTTAATGGGGTCACCAGGGCTGGCGTTAGACATGCTGAGGCCTGGGCAGGGGGGCCTGTAACCTGAGCCCTGCCACCCAGGACCAAGCCCGAACCCCACCTCCTGGGACTGAAGACAAAGCCCAAGGGCTTCAGCCCGGGGCGGTGGGGCTCAGGCTTCAGCTTCAGCCTGGGGTGGCGGGGTTTAGGTCCCTAAGCCCAGGGCTGAAGCACTCGAGCTTCAGCTTTGGCCCCCGTGCCCAGGGCGGTGGGACTCTGACTTTGTCTTTGGCTCCCCACTGCCCGGGGCAGCGGGGCTTGGGCAAACTCAGGCTTCGGTCCTCACTCCTGGGGTCATGTAGTAATTTTTCTTGTCAAAAGAGGGTCACGGTGCAATGAAGTCTGAGAACCGCTGTACTAACCTATAGGAGAAGGGCACCCCAACATTAGTACGGTGAGGAAATACAAATAAGGAAAAGAGGAGAAACCCCCACTGAATAGGCATTAAGCATAGTGGCGTCAGCATAACATATTATAAGAGTTGTATCCCAGCCTCTGAGCAGGAGAGAGAGATGTAGCCCTTGGCAGGTGCCAGGATAATGGCCACTGGTGATGAGGAGGAAGGTGATGGTAATGAAGATGATAATGGCTAACATTTCAGGTTGTTCTGAAAGGGATGGAGGTTCAGATGTATATTCTGTGTTCTCTCTACCTTGCTGGGTTAGAGTGTTTGTGACTTTGCTAAATGTATTAATAAACTATTACAAATACAGAAAGATTTCTAAAGTGTGAGTGTTGCAACTGTGCACATCAGGGTTCCCAAATGAACAGTAATTTTGACAATACTGGGCCTGATCTTGGGACGAGAATCAGTCAAACCTCAGAGTAATAACTGGGAATTCTTAAGTAATCAATATAATTTATATATAATCCATAGATCAGGCTACACAAATCCTGACTTCTATTCGGGAAGTCTTCATTTTCTCTGATGCAATGCGGGGTCGATACTTGGGCCTCCAGTCCTTTGACCTTTTCTTCCAGTATAGAGACCAGTTTGCATTTTGTACAGACCAAGTCGCTTCTGTCCTCCAGGAGAAAGACAAACATGACACATCCTGTGCAGGTCACAACAGCTGATCCATCACAATCCATATTTTCTTCCTTGTACTGTATCAAGAGCCTTTTCAGATGATGTATTTACTGTTCCCAGAAGCCTGAAAGGCAAAAACTCTGTGGGCTCTCTCCCTAGGTGAACTCCCAGGCAAACTCCCTCTGTTTGCTTCCCTTCTGTTCACGGCTCACTAGGTTCGCAACTGTTCATTGTTCACTAGGTTTGCTTCTTTTGTTGTTGGTGGGCAAGGGCAAAAGCTGGGCTAACTGCATTCTGGTTGATGGGCTTCTTGATGTCCATCCATCAGCTCAGCAGCAATGGGGCCAAATGAAGTATTTCCACCACTTTCTGTCTCGTACCAACTTCACGGCTTCATTTACCTAAACCTTTTGTGTTATGTCATTCTCCACCGTGCCTATTCATCGCATCCTCAGCCTTCCTCTATTTCTAGTTCCTTGCACACTGATACGTAGTGGCATGTATGGGATCTTTTCCAGGTCCATTCTTGTCCAAACCATCGCAGTCAGCTTCCTTGAATCTTCTGTAACAGCGTTATTTCTTGCCCTAGCCATTTTCTTATCACTTCTTTTTTTATTTTCTGCAATCTTGAAACTCTCAGTATTCCCCTCAGCCAGTTCATTTCTGCAGTCAATATCTTACATCCATTGGCCTTCCTCATACTCCAACATTTCAACATGTATCACAGTATTGGTAAGACAACTGTCTCCGTACACTGATTTTTGTTTTTATCAAAATGTCTTTAGCTTTCCAAGGCTTACCAAATCCAAATAGAGCATGGAGAAGAAAAGCCAAAAAACTATGGCAAGTGGAAGACAAGAAGTAAAGATCAAAGTTGGAGACAAAGAACTAGAACAAGTGGAAAAATTTGCGTACCTTGGAGAACTAGTATCAAAGAAAAGAAATTGCTGAAGATGACATAAAAAAGAAGACTTGGGTGAGCCACTACTGCATTTGGAAAACTCTAAGATCTGGCTGATATGCAACTTCATGTTAATCAACATCTACTATACACATTTTTAAAATTAGCAGGTCGCACAGCAATGCTAACTCGCATACATTGTATATACTCAATTATGCAATATTAAGGTTCTGTGTAAGTTTTACTTCATAGCATCTACTAGGAGGCGTAGTACTAGGAGGATCTGCCATCTAGCAACAATTAAAACACATGAAACTGGAACATTTATGTTGGATGTAACAGAAAAACTTTGGAAAGAGTGCTAAATGTGTTTTTCTTTTAATCAGAAAAAGTTTTTTTTTAAAAATCAGTGGAAAATAAAGCTAGCCTCCAATAAATGATGATAAAACGTGCAATTAGCTTCCTTTGCTTTGCATGACAAGCTACATGAAGCAGACACCTTTTCAGATTCCTGGTACTATTTCCCACTGCTGACCCTTGCACAAGGGGTAACTTTATTTAAAAACTATTTTACTCTCTACACGTACAAGCTGACCATTTGCTATCTCCCATAACCTCATGTGAGGCTAAGGCTACCAACCTGCAGGGCTAACTAAAAAGTTATAAAGGAAGGGCAAGATAGTGGAATTTCAAGCCATTAAATGTGACAAACTTACCCCCCCCAAAAAAAAATCATGCAAAAACTGACAGATACCTAGAACTTGGGAAAAATCAGATCTCCCAATTTGCAGCTAGCAAGAATGCCATGGGCTAAGATTTCAAAGCAGTTAAACTTATTGTACTTTTTCAAGCAAAGCTGTCCGCAACAGAAAGAAATCTTGCCACCTACCGGCCAAGTGTTTGGTTAAGGATTATACCATGACCTAGGAGCCTTATAGATGGCTAAAAAATTCAGCTGAATTTCAACTCACAGAGCAACACCCTGCTACCTTTCCTACCCCACCAAGATGCTCAACAGTCAGATACAACAGTTTTCAAAGAACTAAATTTTATTTCCAAGGTAAAGGTTATAGACAATTTCTCCTGGAGCTTAAGACAAGAGATTCAGAAGCCAACTAGTAAGTCAAAGCATTACACCTCTCAGGAGTGAGCATGATGTGAAGAGGGATCATTAGAATTGCACAGCCTCCAACTGTCAGTTCCTTTTCAGCCAAAGAAACCAAACATACATGCAGTTCATAAGAGGAAGGAAAAAGAAAACTCTGTGGGATGCTGTAAAGTCTGGGTGTGGTTACTGTAGGCTGAGCGCTATCAGTCAGGTACAATGAAAAATGAGAACTACTTGTGCTGCCATGATGGGGGGAGGGAGAAGGTCTTAGATACAATAACAGACCTCATTAAAGCCAGTGGGTATGCCAAGCACTTTTTCAGGTTCAACAAAAGGAGCGTTCAAGTCCCTTTATAAAGGCAGCTGCAGACACTGAAAACTACCACCAAGTCCCTAAACTGCATAATCAAGCGTGAGCTGACCCAGATAGATAAATGGCCTTCCATGGCTGCAAACACAGTGCCTAGGAGACTGGTTGCAGCCTGTGCATGTTGGAAAGAGATAGAAAGCCAGGAGGAATGGTGAGTGTAACCCTGAGAGGAAGCAGAGACAGAGTTTTGTGGGCCCAGAGTTCATTAGAGTGGCAAACTTGTGGAATTCTGGGCAAGGAAACTGCTTACTAAATCTCTATTGTGATCAGGCAAACGGTGACAGCGTGTATTTTTTTTGTAAACAAGATTACACGCAAAATATGCCTGACTAACCTAATTGCCTTTTATGAGGAGATAACTGGGTCTGTGGATGAGGGGAAAGCAGTGGATGTGTCATTCCTTGACTTTAGCAAAGCTTTTGATATGGTCTCCCACAGTATTCTTGCCGGCAAGTTAAAGAAGTATGGGCTGGATGAATGGACTATAAGGTGGATAGAAAGCTGGCTAGATCGTCGGGCTCAACGGGTAGTGATCAACGGCTCCATGTCTAGTTGGCAGCCGGTTTCAAGCGGAGTGCCCCAAGGGTCGGTCCTGGGGCCGGTTTTGTTCAATATCTTCATTAATGATCTGGAGGATGGCGTGGACTGCACTCTCAGCAAATTTGCAGATGACACTAAACTGGGAGGAGTGGTAGATACGCTGGAGGGTAGGGATAGGATACAGAGGGACCTAGACAAATTAGAGGATTGGGCCAAAAGAAACCTGATGAGGTTCAACAAGGACAAGTGCAGAGTCCTGCACTTAGGACGGAAGAATCCCATGCACTGTTACAGACTAGGGACCGAGTGGCTAGGCAGCAGTTCTGCAGAAAAGGACCTAGGGGTTACGGTGGACGAGAAGCTGGATATGAGTCAACAGTGTGCCCTTGTTGCCAAGAAGGCTAACGGCATTTTGGGCTGTATAAGTAGGGGCATTGCCAGCAGATCGAGGGACGTGATCGTTCCCCTCTATTCGACATTGGTGAGGCCTCACCTGGAGTACTGTGTCCAGTTTTGGGCCCCACACTACAAGAAGGATGTGGAAAAATTGGAAAGAGTCCAGCGGAGGGCAACAAAAATGATTAGGGGGCTGGAGCACATGAGTTATGAGGAGAGGCTGAGGGAACTGGGATTGTTTAGTCTGCAGAAGAGAAGAATGAGGGGGGATTTGATAGCTGCTTTCAACTACCTGAAAGGGGGTTCCAAAGAGGATGGATCTAGACTGTTCTCAGTGGTACCAGATGACAGAACAAGGAGTAATGGTCTCAAGTTGCAGTGGGGGAGGTTTAGATTGTATATTAGGAAAAACTTTATCACTAGGAGGGTGGTGAAGCACTGGAATGGGTTACCTAGGGAGGTGGTGGAATCTCCTTCCTTAGAGGTTTTTAAGGTCAGGCTTGACAAAGCCCTGGCTGGGAAGATTTAGTTGGGATTAGGTCCTGCTTTGAGCAGGGGGTTGGGACTAGATGACCTCCTGAGGTCCCTTCCAACCCTGATATTCTATGATTCTATGACTTGTAACACTGATTTCTCATCCTAATGGAATCAACTCTGCAAGGCCCTGATTTATGGCTAACTGCTCATGTCAAAGGGGCAACAATTATTTTCTGAAACGTCCTTATGTTTAATATTAGAAGTGGAGACCTTTATAACTTTCATCACCATATAATTTTGACAAGTTTCCAAGCCCCCTTCTTGGTTTATGTCCCACCCCCCACGCTCATTTTTGGATGTGTACACTTTTGGTGTGATGGCCATTTAAAAAACAATTAATGGGGGGCATTGAGATTAAATGTACAAAAGTGCTTAGAAAGACAAGGTGGATGAGGTAATATCTTTTACTGGACCAACTTCTGTTGGTGAGAGAGACAAGATTTTGAGCTACACAGAGCTCTTCTTCAGGTGTGGTAATGGTTTTGTAGCCATCACATACAAACTTTTAAAGATATCAAAATACATGTGTTCAGGATATTTTGTAGCAGGCTAGTAAAATAAAAAGGACAGTTTGCACAGGTTTATCATTTGTAAATTGTTGGAAGGCAATGCCTTTATGACTGCCATTCTTTCCATCTGCTAAAGAATTGTGAAACTGCAGTAAAGGAGAGCCATGGCATATCTGAATAAATCTGCCCCTCCTTACCCCCTGCAACAAAAGAACTTTAATTAGAAATAAAGCTATAGTAGCATGTTTTTATATTGGATCTAAACGGGACATTAAGAACACAGTTAATGGATCATTTTGTATCACAGAGGCATCTTTTAGTTTTAATCCAGTTAGAGAATTTTCAGTAATTTTTTCTTTAAACAAATAGCAGAATTTCATACACAAAAGTGTGCATTATAATTTAAAGGATCTGAGAAAATTGCAAAACTTGTTATGTAGTGACATTCTTTTGCTCAAGCAATTGTTTTTAAACAAAGGATTAATGAAAAAGTTTTACAAAATAAACTACTATTTGTAAATTAAAAATGTGTTAGCGTGTTTTATAATAGGGTATTCGTCAAAATCGTCAAATGCAGGTTTTTTTTTTGTAATTTAAAATCTAGTTTTTAGGACCTTGTATGGATTAATTTTCAATACCATTTTTTGAGAAGTTGAGATATATATGTAGAGAAAAATCTGGACACAGTTGAAGAAACATTGACATATTTCTACGTAAGATTACTACTACTGTTCTCTTTGATTTTATAGTTCACATCATCTACAGTCCAGTTCACACAGTCATGACTCCTCTAGCTGGGGGGTTCTATGACAGCCCCTGGGCAGTGCTTAAATTGCTTCTCTTTCAGACACTGCTTGATGATTCCCTGACATCAACTTGTACAATTGCTTGCATCATGATTTTAGGATTACAGGCTCACACAGGCTCGATGCCATATTTCTTCCTCAATGTTAGCTAGTACATTGCCTATTGAATAAACATTCCATTCTCTTTCGACATCCTATTGAGCATCTTGTTTGGGTCTGGATAAGATCAGATCAGGCCCAATCCATTTGGTCCTTTGAAGCTGTCAGTGTCCAGATTCTCCAAGGTATCTGAAAAACCAATGTTCAACTGCTGAAAATGTAAAGTATCAATGTACTTTTTTAATAATGTACTTTTAAAACATTTTACTTTGCGTGTCAAGAGACCTCTTCAGTTTGCAGTTTCAAAGAACATTGCCTCTGTATGGTCTCAATCCAAAAGGCTCTAGCCAATTAAGCTACCGTGGCCAGGTCCCCTCCAAGCACCTAACCATTCTTACATGCAGCATACCTAGGACTCATCTCTGTACAAACCACTACACCTCTACCTCGATATAACGCGACCCGATATAAGACGAATTCGGATATAACGCGGTAAAGCATCGCTCCGGGGGTGCGGGGCTGCGCACTCCGGCAGATCAAAGCAAGTTCAATATAATGCGGTTTCACCTATGACGCAGTAAGATTTTTTTGGCTCCCGAGGACAGCGTTATATCGTGGTAGAGGTGTATTTGAATCATTTGGAGTCTCCTGGCTGGGGTCCAGAGTCTCAAACAAAACTTGGGTCAATGGTCTTGCCTCATGCTTCTCCTCCACATTGTCCCTGTGCCCACGTTGTTCATCAGCAGCTATCCCTGTTGCTCTACCCATGCCATGTCTCAAACATCATTTGTGTCACTGGGATGTGTGTTCAAGACCTTCAACTTCACTCATATAATGTCTCTTCATGAGCTGCTTGACTGATGGTGTTGGTGAGGCATGCTTCAAGGCGCTTCCATCTTTAATCAACAGGTCTGTTCGTATCCTTTTTTATACAATACTTACACAATACCTTCTTAGCCAATAGTTTAGGGCTAGCACTTCAAAAGTCCATTGGTCTTCCTCCCTAAATAAGGAGGAATTTCTGTTTAAGGGAAAGGAGAACAGGGGCTGTTGCACACTTAGTTTTGCATTATTTTTATCTCTCAAACTTTCCTAAGTCAGTTCTCTTAGAGAATTAAAACCCAAACCACAACAAATTATGTGATAAATAGGTACTCAAAGTTAAAAAAGTAGTTAATGATTTGTGTGTGTGAAAACTGACAGAAATTGTAACTGGATCCTAAGAAGCTGTAGGTTTACTTTGACTGCGATCTGCATTGCCTTGAAAAGGCAAATATCCAGCCACACTGGTCTTGCTAGAAAGCCACAAACAAGGTGAAAAACTTGATGCATTTCCTTGCTGGACATAGTGTAATGCTGGGATCCAGTGCAGAATTAATGACCACAAACACAATGAACCAGTCAAGCCTTTTTAAAATTTGTCATTAAAATCTATACTAACACTTTATTTCAATTCTCATTGTATTAAATTTTAATCCTGTGATTAAATTTTTTTTTGCTGCAATAGGAATAGTCCGTATCTCCCTCCTTTATGCAGTTACAAAACTATAGCTTGTCTTTTTAAAAAACTTTTATATTTTATCTGCAAATGTAAGTGATATTATAGTAGCCCCAAAAACCTTCATTTTACAAATATCCTGTAAACCAGGGGCGGGCAAACTTTTTGGCCTGAGGGACACATCGGGTTTCGGAAACTGTATGGAGGGCTGGTTAGGAGAGGCTGTGCCTCCCCAAACAGCCAGGTGTGGCCCAGCCCCCACCCCCTATCACACACCCCCTCCCGCTTCTCACCCCCTGACGACCCCCCCGGGACTCCTGCCCCATCCAACCCCCACTGTTCCCTGATGGCCCCCCCCGGGACCCCTGCCCCATCCACACACACCCTGCTCCCTGACCTCTCCCAGAACCCCCCACCCCTGACCACCCCCCGCCACCCCATCCAACCCCCCCTTCTTCCTGACTGCCCCCCAGGGCCCTTGTCCCCATTCAACCCCCCCATTCCCCGTCCCGACCCCTATCCACACCCCTGCCACCTGACCACCTCCCCCGAACTCTCCTGCCCTCTATCCAACCTCCCCGCTCCCTGCCCCCTTATCGCACTACCTGGAGCACCGGTGGCTGGCGGCGCTACAGCTGTGCTGCCCGGCTGGAGCCAGCCACGCCACCATTACACAGCACAGAGCACCAGGTCAGGCCCAGCTCTGCAGCTGCGCTGCCCTAGGAGCTCACAGCCCCGCCGCCCAGAGCATTGCGCCGGTGGTGCAGTGAGCTGAGGCTGTGGGGGAGGGGCCTGGGGCTAGCCTCCCAGCCCAGGAGCTCAGGGGCTGGGCAGGAGGGTCCCCCATAGTTTGCCCACCTCTGCTGTAAACTGATTTTCCCAAGTTCTAGGTATCTGTCAGTTTTTGCATGATTTTTTTTTGGGGGGGGTAAGTTTGTCACATTTAATGGCTTGAAATTCCACTATCTTGCCCTTCCTTTATAACTTTTTAGTTAGCCCTGCAGGTTGGTAGCCTTAGCCTCACATGAGGTTATGGGAGATAGCAAATGGTCAGCTTGTACGTGTAGAGAGTAAAATAGTTTTTAAATAAAGTTTACAGCAGAGGTGGGCTGCAGAAATTTTAATCCTATTATTAAAAATACTCTTGTTGCAATTGTTAGTTTTTTAGAAGAAAGGAGGGGCACATTTGTTCAGATATGCCACAAAACCCCCTTATTGAAGTTACACAATTCTTTAGCAAAAGGAAAAAGTAGCCCTCACAAAGGGTTTCTCCACAATATTCAAATGATAAGCCTGTGTAAAACATTTTTATTTCACTAGCCCTCTACAAAATATCCTTAAGACATGGATTTTGGTTATTTTACCTTTAAAAATGTGTGTGTGTGACATCTACAAAGCTGCTTCACTTACATTTAACAATGCGGTTTTTCCCCATTACCTTTAGAAGTATGTGCTAAAAAGCACTTATTAATGCCCTGCTTTTTATGCTAATCTTTTAAAAGTTTATTTGTAAAACTGTACTTGGCGTGATTATGTTTAACAGAATTTACTTTTTTTTTTAAAAAAAAAGTCAGGAAGAAATAGCATTATCATCTCTGGTAAAGTGTTAGCAACTCTCACAAATTCATATAAACTTACAGTGACCAGATGTCCTAATTTATAGGGACAGTCCCGATATTTGGGACTTTGTTTTATACAGGCACATTATATAGGCACTATTACCCCCCAACCCCCGTCCTGATTTTTTCACACTTGCTATCTGGTCACCCTATTTAAACTAGCCTCTCAAATTAGACTGTGTGTTTTATATACAGTAATAAGCCTTTGGAGCAGTTTTTGGTTGGGGTTGCTTTTGCACAGTGGGCAATTCATTTAGGCAAACTTTTAAAAGCACTATTTTTTTAAAAGTCTGGGGTCTTTCTACACAATATCCCTAACACAAAAATCTGCATTTTTCATCTCATTCTTTTTTTTAAAGAAAATATTACTGAAATATCTCTAATAGGGGTATGATGTTTCAGTTCTAATTCTAGAATTTAAAAAGTTCTTTTATTGCAGGAAGGGTCACATTGCTTCAGCTATGATACATCCTTACTCAAAAAACTGCTGCGTTCATAGTGAGTTAGGAAAATCAAGACTCCTGGCACAAGTCCCTAAAAGGCAATGGCTTTAGACAAACTTCTCACTGGTTCAGGAAAATGTATTCATTTTAATATTCTATGATGTGTCTAAAGAATATCTTCTGATTGGCTCAGCCAAGAGGTGTGGCTTGTCCAAGGCTGATTGCCCCGGAATTGCTGGTATTTAACTAGTGACAGCCATTGGGGTCAGATGCTTTTCTATTTCTATTTTAAAGCTTGCTCTCTCTGTGATAATCCACTTTAATTTCTCTCTGCTATTCGACCAATGAGAGGCTTTTTTCCTTTCTTGCTATTTTAAAATCCTCTATCACTTTGTGTCTTGTTTACTCTGCTTTATTTTCTCTCGTTCTGCCATTTGACCTCTAACAGGATAGGAGGCTTTTTTTCCTTTCTTGCAGTTTTAAAACTCTCACTTTGCAATATTTCACTTAATTCTCTCTCTTTTTTTGCCTTTTTTTCCCGTCTTGCTGTTTTACATTTTTCTCTCATTTTGTCTTGTTTAATCCCCTTTATTTTCTCTTTCTGCCTTTTTTCCTGTCCATGTAACTAACTCTTACTTTCTGATAATCCTCTGTTTTGTAAATTATTTTAAAAGGGCTTAATGCTTCTTTATGCTGTAGCCTATTTAAAAATACCTTAAAATGACCCTAAACGTAAAAAAACCTGCACAAACACTATTTATACATTTAGTCCTAATGCTCCGCAGTTAAAATTTAATTCAAAATGGCTGCCATGCCAAAAGTGTACCTGTCCAAAAATGAGACCAGGGCAGGACATAGAAGAGGGCATGGAAACCTGTCAAAATTACATTGTGATGAAAGGTACAGATATTAATATTAGTTGTGTTCTGGATTTTTTTCTAAATTTTACCCACTATCATCACCGTAAAAATTCTCTAAGTAAATGTTCTGCTAAATAGAGCCAGAGACCCAATTAAAAATGAAAAGGAAAACCCTTGTCATGAGCACATATAAAATACCAAAACTAAAGAGAACTTAGCCAAGAGAATGTTTGTGCATAAAGGAAAAGGTCCCAAATTTTCAGAGCTAATGGTGAATCTTAGTTTTTTGACAATTCAAATAAGCATGAAAAAAATACCATGCTTCCCACACTGACAAACAGCCAGCCCTGTTTTGCGGCTGGAGAAAGGGAGTTGTGTCTCCAGGATCTAGCTGTCCCACCCCCACAACAGTAGAGAAGAGTCATCCCAGTCCAAGCCACTCCCATACATCAAGGGAAAAGGGTGTTCCGGTTCTAGTAAGACCTTCCCCTCTATCCAGGGGCTTGTCCCAGTTCTAAACCTATGTGCCAAGACAGGGTATGGGTGGGTAGGATGCAGAGCCTGTTTATGTTCTAGCCAGCCATGCTCCTGAAATGTGGAAAGGAGAGGAGTGTGTCTCTGGCTTCTAGGTGGCCCTGCCCTTGACAAGAGGTCAGGGGGTGGGGTTGCATGTGTCAATGTACATTCAGGCTCCAGATGGCCCTATCACAGGGCTGGAATGGGTAGAGTGCCAGGGTCATGCTGAAGGCAGCCAGCTATAACACAAATATGGAAAGGCTGGGAATATAGATTCTAGCCTGCCCTACCATGGCCACAGGGGAGGGGCATCTTCAGGTTATAGACAGCCCTCATGGGTGGATCACTCTGGGTTCTGTCTGGCCACATCTTGGAATTGTAACCCTCTCTCCCGACAGTGCAGAAGGTGTAGGGAGAATGAGATAGTAGCAGCAAATTCAGTTTCTAGAGTCTGACCCAGCCTCTCTGTTATGGCAGGACAGTTAGGGGAGAGGCACAATACGCCCAAGTTCTATTCAGCCTTGCCCCCACTAGACGGGGGAACGCGTTTGGTTTCCAGCCAGACCAACCTGTCACAGGCACTGGTTAGCCCAGGTTCTAGCCAGCCCCGACCTCATCTGGGGCACACTCCAGGTTCTAGTATCCTTGAGACCAATAACTTACTGTGAAAGAATTCCTCGTAATCAGTTCTCTCCACACAGCAAGTGTACATGCGCAGAGCCGCTATCTTAATTTTCTAGAGAGAGAGAAAACAACACCTGTAGTACCCACCAAAAGGTCGCCATGAAGTCAGGATAAGTTACACAAGCATACACAGTGCTCTTCTATGATCAGATCCGTGTATCCATGTGTTGGATTAGACACTCATTTTAATGTCCCCCCCCCCCAAGCCATCCCAAGGCATTTAAAAAAGAAACGTGATGATGGGCCTGTTTTGTCTTTTTGATTTCCTCCTATATCTCTTAATGTTGATTGATACTATTCTGAGATTAATTTTGCACAAGTCAATTTTTAAATATTTAAAAAAATAAACCACTGATGTGCCAAAGACTCATCAAAATTTCTCTTTTTAGCTTCAAATATACTCATAAAACAAGCATGTTTAAGGTGCTAAAAGTGAATCTCAGACAAAGACCTTGGTGATATAGATTTAACGTGCCCCAAGACTTGGTAGTCTTGTTTACTGCCTTCCAGTGCAACATTAGCCTGTTCATTACATTTTCTAAAAATAGGATACAGGCAGTCCTCGACTTCACGTTCAAGTTACGAGGAACGGCACTTACGATGCTTCTACATTGACACCCTGATTCGACTTATGACTATAAGTTTCGAATTTACGACACTCGGTCCCGCAATGGAGTAGACTGTGGTTCCGAGTTACGACACAATTGTAAGGAACCAATTGTGTCATAAATCCGAGGACTGCCTATATACAAATCAGAGACAGAAGAGGAAAACTCTTAACTGCTCCCTTCCACTCACCTTTGGGAAGGGACTGGGAGAAGTAGAGAATTCACAGCACTCTCCAGCCACCTGCCTTTGGGACTGCTAGGGAACAATGAACCCACCATTTTAGGTGAACCATGAACCCACTGCACTAGTAGACCACCTAATCAGAATGTGCACTCTCTGCATTTTAAGACAGCACTTCAAAATACTAAAAGGTGAATTTAAGTCTGATCTGACAAGGACACTAGGGAAATAATTTCCGAAGGAGAACAGCTTTAAGGCACAATTGTTCTCCTCATTCAGTAGTCCTGAAGTTCTGCCAGAAAAATGGAAGATTTTGACACCCAAAGCTCTCTTAATCAGAATTATGCCTAAACTCTTACGTGCCATTACAATTACAATTTACAATAGAAAATGCAATCCACTTGAGTTCAGACTTTATGACAACACCGATACAATGAGAGATTATCAATGCAAAATTATTTCAGTTAAGATTTATGGAAATTTTGTTCTGATGTATTGTTACCACTGCACAATGACTGAAACCCATATTGTTAATATGGGCCCCGTCCCATAATTAATGTTCATCCTGTCTTTATAATCCTCCATTAAATATATATTCATTTTCCTTTGTTTTATTTATAGTCTTTTCAATGACTCTTTTCACCATAGCACCTGAACATATTACAGACATTAATGAAATTATCCTCCCAACATCCCTGTGAGACAGAGTAGCATAATCACTATTTTAGGGATGGGAAAAACTGAGGCACAAATATTAAGTGATTTGATCCAGGATGACACTGGAAAATTATAGCAGAAGTCTCCTGCATTTGCCATACGTAATGTTAACTGCCAGTTATTGGAACATTCTCATTCTTTATTAATTCAGTGTGTTATCTGGAGAGAACTGAGCAGAACAACTCTTGAAGAATAACCAAATAACCAAAAAGAAACAAGCCTCTCTCTAAATAAAATGCATTACCCCAAACACACACAGACACCAATAACCACTCAAGAAGGTCAGATACCCACATTTAGATCTTTAAAGGCGGACACAATTCAATCACTCTACACAAGGGAAGTTGAGTTACACACAAACTTAACCCAGATTTCAAAACAATGTAAGATTAGCTCAAGAATTGTCATGTGATGCTCAGCACTCAAATTCTTATTTTCATTTTTATTGCTATCCTCCTAGCACCTAGAGACCACAACAAGATCAGGGCCCTTAGTGCTAGGCACTGTACAAACACACAGTGAAAGACAGTCCCTGCCCTGGAGAGTGTACAGTCTAAATAAGGAAGGCAAAGGGTGGATGAAATTTTATAGGTGGGGAACAGAAAGAGATTAAGTGACTTACCCAAGGTCATACAAGGAGTCTGTGGCAAACCCAGGAAATGAACCCAGGTCTCTAGAGTCCCAATCTAGACTCATAACCACAAAACCCATTCTCTCTGTCAGCCCAAGTCCCTGGACCAAAAGCAAGTGGTAACAAAGCAGAGGCAGTGTGGTCAGCCTTTGTTGGGACCAACAGAGGAAGCAACATGCAACGCTCTTCAGCAAAACCCTCTGGACAACTTGGAGTGGTGTTCACAAGCTCCCAAAGGGAATTGCTGCCAGCTTCCATTGCTGGAGGGTAACTGTGATGTGGGAACTTTGATGGATGAATAAAGTGAGGAAATAAGTTTTTGGGAATCCAAGTGGCCTTCACTCATTTACACACCAAAATAATAAAACTCCTACTTGTGTCAATGGAGGCCCTGTGCATAAATCAAGGCAGGTTAAAGCCTTGGGCTATTATTCTCCATATTGTGTGAGAGGACTTTATATGGGTAATATGAATGTGACTGTGCACATAAATATCCCTCCCATGTCACAAAGAACCTAGTTCTCAAAACAGATGTAAAGTAACCAACTACAGGAAAATATTAAGACTACCAAAATAATTGCGTTACCCATTTGTTATATTTCAGTGGTCCTGTGAATCCCATTGCTTCTATTATCTTTGTGAAGGCACCCACTTTCTCTTCAGATGGCTGCAGGGAATCTTTTGCAGCAAGAAACTGTAAGGTAAAACAAGGTAAAATCAAATAAGACACAGAACCACATGTCCTTATCAATCTGATCATTTTAGACAAATAAAAAATAAATTGGAAGTTTTAACTTCCGTTGTAAGTTGTCTTTATGACTAATGCAGTGCACAAAACTGACATACCAGCACTCCTGAGAACACACTACACCTATACACAGATTACTCACTGATTCACTTTATTTAGAGTGATAAGAATCTGTATACATACCTCCAGCCTACTTTATTGGGGGCCTAACCAATAAATTAAAGTAGAACTGTAAAACATTAAAGATTGCCCAGACATAGATACACTAAATCACATTAGAAGAACTGAAAGACAATTACTCAAAAGTTAAAAAAATGACAGAATTAACATTCTTGCAATGTGAATTTGGTTACCTTATGTATACATATTCATATATGTTAAGGCAGAAGGGACCTTTAATGATCTTCTAGTCTGACCTCCTCTATTGCACAGATAATAGAATTTTACCCAATAATTTCTGTATCAAGCTTATAAATTGTGGTGGAGCTACAGTGTATTTTTAGAAGGACATCCAATCTTCATTTAAATACATCAATTGATGGAGAATCCATCATATACCTTGGAAAGATGTTCCAGTGATTAATTTTTCTAATAAAAATTTGCACCTTTTTAAATGTTTGTTTTATGTCACCATTTCGAATAGGTATAGTTCAGAAATCTGCCTGCATATGCTGTACCCTTCTATACCAATATTCCAGTCATGTGTATTATCCCACCAAGTCTCTATGATGCCAACTCTGTCATAGCCATGATTATTCACTAGTACTTCTAGTTCTTCCTGTTTATTCCCATACTTCTTAATGCCCTGTGCTGCTATGCTGACAACCTTGAATATGCATAGGCTGCCTGGGCTATATTTCAGCACTCAAAGTCTGATGTATTCGCCAGCCACACCACTGAGCAGATGATGTGGCAGCAACAGCAGCTCCTCCAGCAGCAGGAGGTCTTCTATAGCAGTGGAACCAGGAAGCAGACAAAGAAAAAGAGCAACCGATAGTAAAAGACCAGTTCCTGGAGCAGGTTTACAGCATGTGGCGTCATCTCTGGATTCAGGAAACCAGCATGGATTGGTGAGAAAGACCTGGAATGATCAGCAGTGGCGAGAACTACTAACTGTGGTATGTAACCTATCATTTAAATCAGCTTCTGTATCAGATGCCTGGAGGGTAGCTAAGGTGATGCCAATATTTTAAAAAGGCTCCAGAGGCAATCCCGGCAATTACAGGCCAGTAAGCCTAACTTCACTACCAGGAAAATTTGTTCGGGACATGATGCCTGTCTTGACAGCTACTCCATTTCTCCCACATATACCTCCATGCTTTCTTTCATGCTGCCTTTCCCTTACACTGGGGAAAGACACTGTAAAAATCTGTATAGCCACTACTTTGTTCTCTTTCAAATCTCTCTTTAGAATTTAGCTCTGCCATAATGCATACAAACCATTGTCATCTGACTAAGCCTATGCCAGTAGCAAGCTGGGATTGTTGTCAGGCATTGTATGTGAATTTTATTGTTCCTTCGTTCTCCCAACCCGCTCCCCTTCTTATATCTTGTGCACCTGTTGTATTTTGTCATTTTCTTAGCCTGCAAGCTCTGTGGAGCAAGGACCACCAGAGTTATTATTTGCATTATGGTAATACCTAGAGGCTATCAGCAAAGACAAGGACCCATTGTGCCAGGCAGTGAACAAAAACATAACAGAGATGGATTCTGCCCCAATGAGGTTACAATCCAAGTATAAGACAAGAGGCCACAGTAGATGTAATGAACAGATGCAGGGAGAAAAGGAAACAACACAATACTGGTCAGCAGGATACACTGTGTTCACAGCACACCATCATTAGTTACCACTATTAATATTTAGTATGACAGTATTAAACATTTAGTGAATAGCAAAATTTGCTATACCTCCCATCATCCCTCCCCCCCCACCCACACACACACCCACACACACACCAGAAAGAGAGGGGAAGCATCCTGTCCCCTTTAAAGGTGGGGGCAACACTTCTGTCTCTTTTCTCCTGATGGAGAAAAGGAAGAATCTGCCCCTTATTATTACTTCTCTTCACATCTCAGCCCCATCCCTCACAGGGCCTTTTGTTGGGCCTTTCCCAGCAGCTCCCTGTCACCCAGTTGGGGAGAGAGAAAGGAACATGACACTTAGTGCTCTGCCTCCTGGAGGGATACCTTGCAGCTCTCAAATCACTGGCCTTGGTCTGTGACATGTCTACTCTAACATTTAATGTTCCGATTGAGTAAGTTCATCCCCTGGACTATTTAAAAAAATCATCATGTAGAAATATATAAACATAGGGCTAGAAGGGACCTTAAGAAGTCACCAAGTCCAGCCCCCTGCTCTGAGGCAAGACCAAGGAAACCTAGACCATCCCTGACAGGTGTTTGTCCAAACTGTTTGTGGAATCTCCATCATTGGAGATTTTTAAGATCTCCTTTGAAAGCCTACTCCAGAGCTTAACTATCCTTATACTTAGAAAGTTTTTCCTAATAGCTAACCTAAAATTTCCCTTGCTGCCAATTAAGCCCATTATTTCTAGTCCTACCTTCAGAGGACATGGAGAACAATTGATCACTGTCCTCTTTATAACAGCCCTTAACATATTTGAACATATTATCAGGTCCCTCTTCAGTCTTCTTTTCTCAAGACTAAACATGCCCAATTTTTTTAATCTTTCCTCATAGGACAGGTTTTCTAAACCTTTTATCATTTTTGTTGCTCTCTTCTGGACTCTCTTCAATTTGTTTACCTCTTTCCTAAAGTGTGGCACCCAGAACTGGACACAGTACTCCAGCAGAGGCCTCACCAGTGCCGAGTAGAGCAGGACAATTACCTGCCACGTCATACCTCATACTCAGAGTAGTTATCGGTCTTTGGCACCCACCTTATAGAATTTCATCTACAGCACATTTCCCTAGTGTGCTTATGAGAATGTCATGTGGGACTGTGTTAATGCCTTACTAAAATCAAGATGTAGCACATCTACTGCTTCTCCTCATCCACTAGGCTAGTAATGCTGTCAAAGTTATCCTGTCACAAGTTAAAGGTCTCTATACAGTGATTGCTACAACGAAGCCTCTGATAATAAACAATAGTATCAAACTATTCTAACCTGATCAGTGCTGTGAAGCATTCTCCTTTGCTGTGTTATTGCACCACTGGTTTGTATCAATCCACCACATACTTTATTCAACTGGGGTCGGACAGTCTCATGCTTCTGCTTAAAGTGACAAAAGAGAAGTGAGAACAGTGTTGAGGAATAAGCACTAAAATTGTGTTACATTCAAACATTCACTAATTTACAGTCATAGAATTTACAGATGAAAAAGGCCTATTAGGTCATCAAGCCCATCTCTCGGGGCCCAGTGCAGGTTTGTTCCCTACTGTTCATTTGGTAATATTTTGAATATCCTATGGCAGGGCTGGCAGTCTCATGCATCTTAACGTCACACAATTTGTCCTGAAATTTAATCTAGATTTTCTCTCGGATTTTTGTTCCATTAATCCTAGTTATACCTCCTTGTACAACAGTAAATAATTCCTCTCTCTTTGGCATTAACACCCTTCCAATGCCAAAGACATTTTATATGGGTTGGTGATTTGATACTATAGTTATCGGAGTCCTATAAAAATGATACACCAGATTACACAATCAGGTCAGCCACACTCCTAAACCAGTTACTGCTTAGCCAAGCTCCACATATTTAGCTCTTATGTGAAACACAATTAGTAAACAAACATGGGTTGTGGTGTTTTCATGGCCTGCATGACAGATTTATATCTCCACCATCTAATCTAGCTGAAGTGGTTCAGCCTTTTATCCAGTGTCTAACAGACATGGGCCTGAACAGAAGTAATGACTGTGGGCTGGGGGAAACAGTCAGAAGAACTGTCTGAGATTTCAGCTCCCTTAATTATAGAATCATAGAAGATTAGGGTTGGAAGAGACCTCAGTAGGTCATCTAGTCCAACCCCCTGCTCAAAGCAGGACTAACCCCAACTAAATCATCCCAGCCAGGCCTTTAATTTCAGTTTTACAAGATCCCTTTTTCTAGATGCTCAGGTAGCAGCACTGGCAAGAACTATCCCCCGCCACTCTCATGTGCTAGAAGACTGTGACCTTTTATTTCATATGTGAGGACCTACACAAATCCCCAATTCTTACATGCTTTAGAATAACGAAATATCCTACCTGAAGAGTGCCATAGAGCATTCTGTCCCACTGTGCTTGGGGCAAGGTTGATTGTATTAATCCACTGCATACTGTAATCCATTGAGGCATTCCAGTCTGGCACTTCTAGAATAGAGAGATTAGCATGCACACAGTAACCAGCAGTGAAGGGGAACATCCCAGGATTCATATATTCTACTGGAAACCAGCAAAAAGAGAAGACTGCTGGAATTTCCAGCTACATTATAACTATTAGTTGTGGGCATTCAAGAAAATCAAAACAATGCAAAGGCAGCTATTCCTATCAACTTGATGGTCATCCATAACAAATTCACACAGTAATAACCCTATGCTGTTTTGAAGTCACACTGTGACCTAAGAACCCCGTGCCAACTGGTAAGATGGTTACAGAAATATACTGATTCTGGTATGTACATTCTGATTCACCAACAAATGTCATGTGAGGTCTCAAAATGAAAGCTGGTGTCAAACTGGTCATGAATATCATTGTTTAATGTATGTGCAGATACTATGGAAGGAGTTTTGTATATACACTGAAAATGTTTGTAAAGTCTGTATCAAGGTATTGGTCACTAGCAGAGGTGAAAAACAAGTTTTCCTCCAGACAGGAGGTAAGAAATGTCCCTCTCTCTCTGGGGATGTAAATTAAACATTGTAAACTAACACACTGGATGTCTATTTACATACAAAGTCAAATGTTAAAGAAATGTGAAGTCAACAGGGAAGCAGCAAACAGAAAAAACAAGCCATGGGTTGTTATCCTGTCTCTGAGTACAGACAATGAACTGTGGGGGTATATATAGAAGGCAAAGCACCAAGGAAGTAAATGGGCAATGCATTTACATTCATGAAAATGGGATGTCAGCCAACCTTGACTGATAACGCTAAAGATGATTTTGGGTGAGAAACTTCTTTAGACAAGAGGTTAACTTGTTTGTTTTATACATAACCATGTTTCCAATATCCTTACTCACTATCTCCTGAATCTCTAGTCTGATAAATTTATTATTGTTTTCACTATAAATATATATATCAGTGCTGCTGTGATGTTAAATAACGTGCTGGTCCTAAGCTGAATCTTACAAATTGGTCTGTGTATTGTTCCTTTGGGGACAGCAGACCTGGTATTTCTGTGAGTGTTCAGTGGATAAGGAACTAGACACTACAAGGGAATGCTTCAAAGGGACTCAGGGACTGGGTGCACTTACTATTAACCTGCAAAGCAAAGTCATTGTTTTTTTCTTATGCTTTTATCTGATAGATTAAAGAGCCCTTTGGAACAGAATATTTTCTCTCTCTCTGAAGGTACTTATACACTAATCGGGTCATCTCTTCACCTTCTTTTTGATAAGCAAAACAGATTGATACAATCCCCCATTCTACACGTATGGCCTACAACCCTCCTTCCTAGATGTATAACTTTGTATTTGGCTGCATTAAAATATTTTGTTTAAGTAGGCACAGCTTATCAAATGACCCAGGTCACTCTGTGAAATTTCCATGTACTCATTATTTACCACTCCACCAATCTTTCTCATCCACAAATTCTATCAGAAGTGATTTTATATTTACTTCCAGATCACTGATGAAAGTGCTGAATAGTACTGGACCTCAATCTGATCCCTGCAGAACCCCACTAAAAGCATGCCCATTCGATGATGATTCCCCATTGACACCTATTTCTTGAGATCTATCAGTCAGTTCTTAATCCATTTAATGCGTGCCCTAATGATACTGTATAGGTTATTTTTTTAATCAAAATGTTGTGCTTTATAAGTCTAACACCTTACAAAAGTATAAGTATATTAAACTACCCAGTTACCTGTATTGTCAAACTTGTAATCTCAAAGAATGAGATCAGGTTTGTTTAACAATCTATTTGCCACAAAACCATGTTGACTGGCATTAATTATATTCCCATACTTTACTCTTTATTGATTGTATCCTGCATGAGGTTTTCCAGTATTTTGCTAACTCGCCTATAGTTATCTGGATCATCCCGCTTGCCCTTTTTGAATATTGGCATGAAATAAGCACTTTTACAGACTTCTAGAATTTCCTGAGCATTCCAAGATTTCTTAAAAATTAACATCACTTAGCCAGAGATGTCCTCAGCCAACTCTGTTAGGATTCTTGGGGCTACTGATTTTAAAATGTACTAGTATATGTACAAGTAACAGTCAGCATGGATTTGTCAAGAACAAATTGTGTCAAACCAACCTGATAGCTTTCTTTGACAAGGTAACAGGCCTTGTGGATGGCGGGGGAAGCAGTAGATGTGGTATATCTTGACTTTAGTAAAGCTTTTGAAACTGTCTCACATGACCTTCTCATAAACAAACTAGGGAAATGCAACCTAGATGGAGCTAGTATAAGGTGGGTGCAAAACTGGTTGGAAAACCATTCCCAGAGAGTAATTATCAGTGATTCCTTCATGACGGAAGGGCATAACAAGTGGGGTCCCGCAGGGATCAGTTCTGGGTCTGGTTCTGTTCAATATCTTCATCAATGATTTAGATCAGGGGTCCCCAACGCGGTGCCCGCCGGGGGGTGTAAGTGCGCCCGCATAGCAGTTGTCTTTTTTTTTTTTTTTGCTCCGCCGGCAGCACTTGGGGTTTTTTGGGTTTTTTTTGGCGCCCACCAGACGAAAAAGGTTGGGGACCACTGATTTAGATAATGGCATAGAGAGTACACTTATAAAGTTTACCCACGATACCAAGCTGCGAGGGGTTGCAAGTGCTTTGAAGGATAGGATTAAAATTCAAAATGGTCTGGAGAAACGGTCTGAAGTAAATAGGATAAAATTCAAAAAGGACAAATGCAAAGTACTCCACTCAGGAAGGAACAATCAACTGCACACATACAAAATGCGAAATGACTGCCTAGGAAGGAGTACTGCAGAAAGGGATCTCGGGGTCATAGTGGACCACAAGCTAAATATGAGGCAACAGTGTAACACTGTTGCAAAAAAAAAAAAAAAAAAAAAAAAAGCAAACATCCTTCTGGGATGTATTAGCAGGAGTGTTGTAAGCCCGACACGAGAAGTAATTCTTCTGCTCTACGCCACGCTGATTAGGCCTCAACTGAAATATTGTGTCCAGTTCTGGACACCACATTTCAGGAAAGATGTGGACAAATTGGAGAAAGTCCAGAGAAGAGCAACAAAAATGATTAAAGGTCTAGAAAACATGACCTATGAGGGAAGATTAAACAAACCCAATTTTTTCAGTCTGGAAAAGAGAGGGAACATCATAACAGTTTTCAAGTACATAAAAGGTTGTTACAAGGAGGAGGGAGAAGAATTGCTCTTCTTAACCTCTGAGGATAGGACAATAAGCAATGGGCTGAAGTTGCAGCAAGAGAGGTTTAGGTTGGACATTAAGAAAAACTTCCGGTCAGGGTGGTTAAGCACTGGAATAAATTGCCTAGGGAGGTTGTGGAATCTGCATCATTGGAGATTTTTAAGAGCAGGTTAGACAAACACCTGTCAGGGATTGTCTAGATGATAATACTTAGTCCTACCATGAATGCAGGGGACTGGGCTAGATGACCTGTCGAGGTCCCTTCCAGTCCTATTATTCTATGTGGTCTAACATCCTCCTTAGTTACTAATGGATTGGAAAGTAGTTAATCATCCTCTCATGATCAGAGTACATCATCCTGCTTCTTACCAAATACAGGACAGAAATATCTGTTGATCACTCCTGCCTTTTCTACATCATTAACAATTTTACTATCTCCAGCTAGTAATGGGCCTATACCAGTGTTTTTGAGTTTCTTTTGATCTTAACATATTTTAAAAGGTTAAGGGGTAACTTGATTACAGTCTATAAGTATCTACACAGGGAACAAATATTTAATAATGGGCTCTTTAATCTAGCAGAGAAAGGTCAGACAGGATCCAATGGATATAAATTTAAGCTAGACAAATTCAGATTGGAAATAAGGTGTAAATTTTTAACACGGACAGTAATTAACCATTGGAACAATTTACCAAGGGTTGAAATGGATTCGCCATCAATGACAATCTTTAAATCAAGATTGGGTGTTTTTCTAAAAGATCTGCTCCAGGAATTATTTTAGGGAAGTTCTGTGTGTTATACAGAAGGTCAGACTAGATGATCACAATGGTCCCTTCTGGCTTTGGAATCTATATTCATCTTTGCCTATCATGAGGATAAAATAGTTAATAGGATAAAATAGTTAATAGTAGAGTGCCAACCCTACTTCTTTCACCTGCTCTGACCTTCCTGGGCAGCATATAACAAGTGACTTAACTTTCCAACCATGCAAATTTCAGTAATGCCTATCAAATTTCTTCTAATCAATGAGAAATTTCCAATTCCCCATGTTTGTTACTCAGACTCCCAGCAAAGGTATAAGCCATTGAAAAAAAATCTTCTTTCACATTGATACAATTTGTTTCTTACATTCCAAATTCCAGTTTATACAATACTTGCCTCCTTACCACCCTCCCCTTGCATTGGTAGTTTAACAGCCTCCTGGCTGATCCAGCTAGTCTCCAACTGAGAACATTAGCACTCCCCTCATCCCAGTGAGATGCAGGCTATCCCACTCATACAACTACCTCTCCCACTGGAACGTATCCCAAAGCTCCAACATAAGCCTTAAGCTTCATACCAGACATGCAGCCAACATTTCACCTCCAATATTTTCTGACTTCTACTACTTTGTGCTTGTGCACCATTGTGCTAGGTACTGTACAATTCTTAGTTGGTCCCTAGGTGTTACCACAATAAATATGATTAATAATAAGAGCAGAGACTCGGGCATGCACTTTCACTGTTACCGGAAGGACATGCGAGTTAAGATGGAAGAGATGTGCCGTCTCTATATACTAAAATGTTAGAAGATCAATTTTTTGTCTCTAATGCTAACTGGGCAAACTGCAACAATGACTAGCAAATATTGAATGAATAAAAAGTTTAACATTCAGGAAGTTAGCTCAGCAGGTCACAGAGGACTGCAAACAGTAATTCTTGAAGTAAGTATCCTGACGTACAGCTTCCAACGAGTGAAAAGAGCCTGAAATAAAAATCAGAAACTTCTACAAAGAACGGGTAAAGGAGGAAAGAAGGATTCAAAGCCTCTGATGTGGAACATGTTTGATGCTCCTGTTCATGAATAAAGATCAAGAAGGGAACACATGTAAAGTGTAAGCTGATCAGTATTTGGGAGGGGTGGGGGGAAAAGAGGTGTTTGAATGGCTGTTGAAAAACCACCATATGGAACAAAGGAATCCAAACTAAATATTTCTAATTCCGAATCTTTTCGAAAGACGAATCATTGTGCTACTGGAGAGCATGGAAGTGCCGGGCTGGGGTATCCCAGACACTGCAACCCTGTGCTCCCAGCCCAGCTCTCCTCACCGAGCCGCATGCACCACGCACATCACCGCCGACAACGGGACACAGCGCGGGGCCAAGGCCCCGGATCCACCTTCTGTTAAACTACAACACCGCTGGGAAGTTACCAGCTATGCCCCGCCAAACCCGCCCCCCAGGGTAACGGAGCCGGGGGCCGCCACTCCCAGGGCCCTGTCCCCGCGGAGACCGCAGCCCCCCAGTGCATTGGTCGGCGGCTCCTGAGCCAGACCGTCCGCGCTGCAGGGAGGCTCCGAACCCGGCCGGACACAGACGCTGGGGCCGTGGCTCGGGCTCCAACTCCGACCCATCCCTTCACTTACCACAGCTCTCACCAACGCCGCCATGACACTCAGAAGCGCTTCCGGAACATGGTAACTACTTCCGCTTCTCACAGCCTAGCGGGGGGGGGGGGGGGAAATCAAAAATGCGCGTGCGCGTACACCTCCCTACTAGGCCCCCTTAGTTCGCACGCGCTGCGGGGAGTAAGAACCGTTCCGCGCATGGTCACTATGCGTCACGTGTCGGGGCGGAAGCGCTGACCAGTCCCCTACCCTGCCGCCCCCCGTCCTGGCCTGCTACTGCGCCCCGAGGGGCGCAGCTCTGGGAACAGCCCATCCCCCTCCCTGCGCCGGCTGAGCAGCTCTGTGAGCCGCGTGGCGGGGGGGGGGGCTCATTGGGAAAGCCCAGCCCACGGGGAGGGGGCAGTGTGGAAGCAAGTGCTTGTGGGAGAGCAGAAAAGCGGGGGGGTGGCTGCCTCGTGGCTGGAGCCTGGGAACAGGAGGCAACGTGACAGGCCCCCATAAGGGTGACTCGGTAGGGCGGGGCTTGGTTAGGAAGAGCTTCAGTTTGAAGCAATAAAGGAATGGGGGGGGGGAATGACCTTAGTGCCTGACTTTAGAGTGGTGCTGATGAGGGGGTTAGATGGCAGGAAGGCCCGTGGAAAGGAAATCGTAGCCATGCTGATAGATGAGGCCCTGAACAAGAGCTCTGGTTCTGTGGACAGAAGAAAAGCTAGATCATGGAATTGTTAGGGTGGGAGGAAATGGCAACGTTTTGAAATAACCAGGATGCACAGGTCTAGGATGTGTATGGAGTGAAAGTTACCACGGTTACAATCCTGATCAACTGAGAATGTAGTTTCAGAGTAATAGCCGTGTTAGTCTGTATCCGCAAAAAGAATAGGAGTACTTGTGGCACCTTAGAGACTAACAAATTTATTGTAGCATAAGCTTTCGTGGGCTACAGCTCACTTCATCGGACGTGAGCTGTAGCCCACGAAAGCTTATGCTACAATAAATTTGTTAGTCTCTAAGGTGCCACAAGTACTCCTATTCTTTTTGAGAATGTAGTGGTGCTGTTATTGGTGATGGAGAGAGGGGAAAGCACTGGGTTTGGAAGGAAAGACTGTTTGGGGGGGCATGTTATATTTAGCTTGATGGCAAGAGATCCAAGAGGAATTATTGGAGAAACAGACTGAGATGTGGTATTAGATGGGGGGAAATAGGCCGGCATTGGAGACTTAGACTGGTGGAAGAGAGAGTACTTAAATCACGGGAGCAGATTAGGATTGCTGAGAGAGAGGGAATATAAAGAGAGAAGAGGAGGGGGCCAAGGAGAGTGGGAGAACAGAGGAGGATGATCCACTGAATGAATCAGGAGAAGACAGTTATGGATGACATAAAGAACATAGGTGTGATAACTGCTGTCAAAGGCAGAGCAGAAGTCAAGGGAAATGGGGCTGGAGTAGAGGTTCTGAGCTTTGGTTGGTTAGAGGTCAATAGAGATTCTGAGAGCCGAGTTAGTGAAATGGAGAGGGCAGAAGCCAGACTGTGGAGTTGGAGGAGAGGAACTTTCAACAATGGGTGTAGACAGCAAGATCAATGAATTTGAGGCAAGGGGAGAAGGGAAACAGGGTGATAGAGATAGAAGTTGAAACATGTTTTTGGTTGGTTGGTGTTTTTTTTTATGATGGAATTGACCAGAGCATACTTGTAAGGGGAAGGAACCTGAGAAGTGTGGGAAGTTGAGAAAGATAGGGGAGAAAGTGAGAGTGGTGGCAAAGGACAGTCACTGGAGCAAGTGGAAGAATTAACGGTGGAGAGCAGTGACACACTTAAGTGGTGGTGACTGGGTTTAAGAAGGAGCATGAAGATAATCAGATTTTATTCATCTTTGAAAAATATGGAAATATCCTGCAAGGTGTTGGGAGGGGGGGTTAGAAATGAGGTACAGGTGGCAAGAGGCCAGGAATAGGTGTGAAATCAATGAGGGTGGAAAGTTGTGCTGCTTTACCTGAAAAATGGCAGAGCTGAAAGAGGAGAGAACAAATGTGTGGTGGAGTAATTCTGTAAAATTGTAGTATTTTCACCAGAGACATTCAGCTATATGACAGGAAGAATGGAAGAAGTGAATGTTAAATAAACCACAGCTGGGGATTGGTGGAAAGTATCTTGTGGAGAAAGAGATGAGGAAATGAATTGATGATGGAGAAAATCATGGTATGGAGGACATAAATGAATCAAAGGAAGACAGTGAAGAAGGAGTGTAGATAAGGGGCCTGAGGAGTTGGGCATGTTGATGGATTGGAAGGCAGAGTGGTGTGAAGGAGGCAAGTTGGAGGAAGTCAGTTGGTTGTTGGAGACAGGGAATTTGGTTATTGGAAAGATCAGAGAGGGACCAGTGCTTGGTAAAGATAAGGCCAAGTGAGTGGCCATTCGGGTATGTCGGAGACTTAATTGAGCATTGCAGGTCAAATGAGGTGAGGAGAAGCAAGTAGGAAGCTATAGGATCAGATGGGACATCTATATACGGGAATTGAAAATAAGGAGAGCTAAGAGTCAAAATCAGCAAGGAAGGTGGCTGAGGAGGAATCAGGTAGGTGACTACATGGAGGAGAGAAGAGTTGCATGAAATGCTGTTCAAAGTAGGAGAAAGGACAGTAGAGAGTGTTTGGGACTTGTATAAGTAGGGGCATTGCCAGCAGATCGAGGGATGTGATCATTCCCCTCTATTCGACATTGGTGAGGCTTCATCTGGAGTACTGTGTCCAGTTTTGGGCCCTACACTAAAAGAAGGATGTGGAAAAATTGGAAAGAGTCCAGCGGAGGGCAACAAAAATGATTAGGGGGCTGGAGCACATGTCTTATGAGGAGAGGCTGAGGGAGCTGTGATTATTTAGTCTGCAGAAGAGAAGAATAAGGGGGATTTGATAGCTGCTTTCAACTATCTGAAAGGGGGTCCAAAGAGGATGGATCTAGACTGTTCTCAGTGGTACCAGATGACAGAAGAAGGAGTAATGGTCTCAAGTTGCAGTGGGGGAGGCTTAGGTTGGATATTAGGAAAAACTTTTTCACTAGGAGGGTGGTGAAGCACTGGAATGGGTTACCTAGGGAGGTGGTGGAATCCCCTTCCTTAGAGGGTTTTAAGGTCAGGCTTGACAAAGCCCTGGCTGGGATGATTTAGTTGGGGATTGGTCCTGCTTTGAGCAGGAGGTTGGACTAGATGACCTCCTGAGGTCCCTTCCAACCCTGATATTCTATGAACCAGCAGGAGAGGATGATCATCCCTTGCTGTGTGGGCTTTGAGGTGGGGAGTGAGTGAGGAGAAGCTGCTGTAAGAGACCATAGCAGAAGCCAGGGTAAGAGGGGAGGATCCAGGATTCTCAAACAGACAAGATATGTGTGCAAAACTATCACCGATGAAAACGTTGAGATTGCATAAATTGGTGAAAGAGTGGTCCTGTCAGATATAAGTTTCAAAGAAACTGATGAAGTTGTCATTCACTAGCAGAGCAAAATTAAAAAGCAGCAAAAGGAGGAGAAATCCAAATAAAATTGCTAATTTAGAGAAAGGATGGTCCAGTGGTTGGGGCATTTGCCTGCAACTTGAGGCCCCAGTTCAAGTCTCTGCTGTGCACAATTTCTTTTGACCTTGGGCAAGTCATGTAGGCTCCGTGCCTCAGTTTCCCATCTGTAAACTGGGAACGATAGAACTTTCCTACCTTATAGGGATGTTGTGAGAGTCAATACATTAAAGAGTGTGAAGGGTTCAAGTACTATGATAATGGGGGCATGTAAGTATGTTAGGTAAAAAATAGTGGAATGTTGATTAAAGTTTGGGGGGGTTTCCCCAGAAAGCCTAAAGTAAGGGGATAACATTATTCTAGTGCAGAAATTTTGGATTTAAGGCACTCTTAAATATGGAATATCTAGATGGATTAATTTTTGGGGGGCTGTGATGGGATGCATAAACCCCACACTGGAAAAGAAGGGGTTGAATAACTGCTCTGGGCCCAGGAGGCCCCGTTCCATGGCACCTTCCATAGGCGCTGACTCCATGGGTGCTCCAGGTTTGGAGCACCCACGGAAAACTCAGCACCCACTGGCAACCCTGAGGATCAGCTCTTCCTCCTCCATCCCAGTACCTCCCGCCTGTCGTGATCATCTGTTCAGCGGCGTGGGGGAGAGGGCAGGAAGGGGTGGGGTGGAGCCTGGGGCGGAGAAGGGGTTGAGCACCCCCCAGGAACTGGTGAAGTCGGCGCCTCTGGCACCTACAAAGCCTGCATAGGCTGGAGGAGAATCTTAAAAAGGGAAGCAGAGTGGCTCACTGGTGGGTAGACAGTGGAGATGAGCTGACCCACACTCTGAGCTCCTGGGACTTGGCTATAGTAATCTGACCAAGCCTATTGAGAAGGCACCTGTCACCCTCTGGAGGGTAGAGACTTTATCTCTATGTTTTAGTTCTTTACTTTACTCTGTGGGAAGAGAGGGGACTGGTAGGGAGTGATCTGGGAGGCAGCTGCATAGCACCCCAGGGTGCAGGACTTAGCTGCCTACTGGTGGGCCCTGGTACAGAGCCTAGTGGAGAGGGTAGGCCTGGGCTCTGCTATCAACCCCAAAAGGAGGACAACTACAGTGGCCTGTCCCCGATGCAGGGACCCTAGTTGGGGGAGAAAACCCTGAAGATAAAAGGGTGCAGACTGTGAGATCTTGACCCAAGTGCGGAGGAGCTTTGAGTCCCCTGCTTAATCCTGAAGGCTCTTCCTCTATACATACCCTGAGAAGGACAGCCTTGAAAACATGACCTGGACAGAGTCACTGGAAGGACAGACCACTGAGGAGTGGCAGTAAGAAAGGGGGATGTCCAGGAGGAAGACAACCTGCCACACCCCTATCCAACCATTAGGCAGCACAGGTGGTAAGCATCCCCCTTCACATAGGCACTCAGAGCCTTGTAACTTATGTCAGCAGCAGACTCGGAGCATTTAGAGCTCACCAAAACATGGGATTTCTGGTTCATGGGGAAAATTTCAACTGAGAAATCCCAAAATAGTTTTGTTTTCAGAAACACCAACAGGTGGGTTAAATCTGCTCCCTGGGACCCCAACAGCAGCTAAGTGAAATTGACATTCTTGTCAGTTTTACCACTGCTAGTAGCCCTGGTTGGCAGCCCAGGGAGCCAGCTAGCTTGGGAGTCTGGAAGCCCTGGAATATTTGTATATATTTATTTTTATTTAGGTTTCTAAGTGCAGCCAAAAGAGAGAGAAGTGACAATCCCTAATCTCCAGGTGCCCTTCGCAGTTGTTTTAAAAATGCAATCCATCATAAAGACAAAATCAGCATAACAATTCCTAGAGACTAATTTTAGCTGTAACAGGCCAACCATCTCTCTAAAGAAGGGTGGACGGTGCTCACTGAATGAGCAGCTATTCAGTATTTCTCTTGCTGTTCATTGGTCAGTGTGGGGCTCTAGATCTTATTTACTGCATGTTCCTCAAACCCTCTGTGCTGGTCATTGCTATGCTTCGGGTGCTTCACAAATATTAATGAACTTATTTTCACAACACTCCTGTGAGATGAGGGAGGGCATTATCTTGATTCATTCCCTAAGTAATGTCCATCCTGTGTACTGAATGAAGCTGGGATCCTGTGGGGAAAAAATAGTGTGACACCTGGCAGAGTGTATCAAAATGCGTATGCACAAGGGGGGTAAAGTAAGGTTGCCCAGGCAGTCTAAATTCTGGCATTTCCTGACTTTTGAGTGCTTTACTTTGCAACCTTAACTATATTTTAATGTAGTTTTGTATGTAATTTAGTAGATTTACGCTCACCCTGCAATACAGAATTTGGAACCATATTAACTCCTATATTAGACAGCAGGGTTGTGGCCTTTAGATCCACACCACAGACTTATGCCACTTGAGATAATTGCTAGAGGTAGTTGTAGGTCTTGCTGGAGCCCTAGGCATAACTAGCAGTGTGAACCAAAGGCTGTGAACAGAGTAGGCCTGGTCTTGGCAGAATAGTAACACACTAGGTGTCCGCTAACCAAGTAAGCACATTCCTGACCAGAGAGGATTGTACAAAAATACACAGATCTCAAGTAAATACATAGATCTCTCAAACATATTCCTAAGAGATGGTATACGAACACACCTGTGATGGGTTTCCCTGTGCCCTGGGGTGCCACCTGGAACTGGAGTACCACAGAGCCTCCTGACTCACCAGCTTTGGCTCCCTCTCATACTGTGCTGCTGTGACAAGCTGCAGACCACTCCCAGTCCTGCACTCCCACCAGCATTCACACAGACAAGGACACATCCAGCTGCAGTTACATGCAGGCTCTGGCCAGCCACTGCATGAACCACAATGGAGAGGCTACAACCAGAGTACCTCCAGCTCCGCAGCCTAGGACCCCAGAGCTTTACCATCCCGTCCAGTATGAATTTATTACCCAGTTCGTCCCTCCCTCAATGTGGAGAGGAATATGCACAATGCCTTTGTTAACTGAGCTGAGATTTTTCCCCAGACACTTCACTTACAGGCACACTGGTTTAGATAAAGCATAAAGTAAGTTTATTAACTACAGAAAGATAAGTAATTATAAATGATAGCAAGTGATTATAAGTGATAGCAAACAGATCAAATCAAATTACCTAGCAAATAAACAAAAACGCAAACTAAGCCTATCATACTAAATGGATGGGATTTGAATTAGCAGTTTCTCACCCTGACTGACAATACAAACAGTCCACCAAGTTTCCATACACAGGCTAGAAATCCCTTTAGCCTGGGACCAGCACTTCCCCCAGTTCAGTCTTTGTTCCTCAGGTGTTTCCGGAGTTCTCTTGGGTGGGGAGATGATGTCACACTTCACCTTATATAGCTTTTCCATATGGTGGGAACCCTTTGTTCCAAACTCAGTTCCCAGGCCAGCTTCTGGAAAAAATACAGGTACCAAAATGGAGTTCAGTGTCTTGTGGTCTGGTCGCATGCCCTAGGCATGCCCTGCTGAGTCATAGCAGCCATTACCCATAGGCTGTCTGGAGCGTTCTCAGGAAGGCTCACCAGGTGGGGGATAAGCTTCTCCTAAGGCCTGTTGTTTCCCCTAATGGCCCATTACCCTGAATAGGCCCTTCCCAACCAGCTGTCTAGACTAGTGGGTGTTACCCAGGTGTAACCACTTTTGAAATGCAGATATGTAGTCAATATTCATAACTTCAGATACAAAAATTATACATGCATACAAATAGGATAATCATATTCAGCAAATCAAACTTTCCCAATGACACCTCTGTGACGGGTTGGATCACAGAAACCCCCTTGGGAGCTGCCAGCTGATGTGCAAAGGCTACCTCTGTTCCTGTTCTCCCTGCCAGCTCGGCTTCAGCTCCCTGTCTTGGTGAAGCCAGACACACCCGTCTGCTCCAGCACAGACTCAGGGTCTGAATCACCTGTCCCAAAGCTGCAGGTTTACCTGAAAACAGCTCACAGAAGTGTGCTTGCCTTTAGCACTCAGATGCCCAATTCCCAATGGGGTCTAAACCCAAATAAATCCGTTTTACCCTGTATAAAGCTTATACAGGGTAAACTCATAAATTGTTCGCCCTCTATAACACTGATAGAGAGATATGCACAGTTGTTTGCTCCCCCAGGTATTAATACATACTCTGAGTTAATTAATAAGTAGAAAGTGATTTTATTAAATACAGAAAGTAGGATTTAAGTGATTCCAAGTAGTAACAGACAGAACAAAGTAAGTTACCCAGCAAAATAAAATAAAATGCGCAAATCTATGTCTAATCAAACTGAATACAGATAATCTCACCCTCAGAGATGCTTCAGTAAGTTTTTTCTCAGACTGGACACCTTCCAGGCCTGGGCACAATTCTTTCCCCTGGTACAGCTCTTGTTCCAGCTCAGGTGATAGCTAGGGGATTCTTCATGATGGCTCCTCTTCACCCCTCTGTTCTCTTCCACCCCTTTATATATCTTTTGCATAAGGCGGGAATCCTTTGTCCCTCTGGGTTTCCACCCCCCCTCACTGGAAAAGCACCAGGTTAAAGATGGATTCCAGTTCAGGTGACATGATCACATGTCACTGCAAGACCCCAAGCCTTCATTCTTCCCAGCCTGACTCACAGGAAGGCTTGCTTGTAAACAGAGCCCCAGTCAATTGTCCTGGTTGATGGGAGCCATTAAGATTCCAAACCACCATTAATGGCCCACACTTTGCATAATTACAATAAGCCCTCAGAGTTATATTTCATATTTCTAGTTTTAGATACAAGAGTGGTACATTTATACAAATAGGATGATCACACTCAGTAGATTATAAGCTTTGTGATGATACCTTTTGCATGAATCATATTCCAGTTACATTATACTCACTTATTATCATGTTTTTATAAAACTATTCCAATTACATTATATTCACTTATTATCATGTTTTTACAAAACCATATAGACTGCACAACGTCACAACCTCACAAGACATATCTTGTATCAGATGCATCATAATTATGTTATAATCATATAATCATACAATTATGAAGAATATGGGGTGCAGTGTCACAACACCAACCCCTCATAAAGATGAGGAGGGGATGACATGATAATGGATAAAGATGTTTTGTTCAAACTAGCAGGTACGAGGATAAGGGTAGTAAATATCATCTGGAGTGTGATACATAACTTGTTTGTATCAGTGTATAAAAGGAGAAGTCATAGGAGGGATATCTTTGTGCTGGTCTAGGGGATGGAATCCTGGTGTGTTGATTGAACCAGTACCATTGTCGTGGGCATGCATGTGTTAGTGTACCTGTAGCTCCTATCAGGCAATAGTACCATGCTTTGTTGACAATAAACCTGGCCAAGCGCCTTCACCACGGAACCAAGCCTGTGGTCTTTCTTTATGAATAACATCGATGTCTGCTGGCTCAGCAAGCTGCACTCTCTGCTTGTGCAGCTAACACCGGAGCTCCAAGAACAGCAGCACTAGCAGCATTAACAACTTAGCAGCCTTCACAACACTCCATAGTACTAACAACAGTAGTAGGCTGTTATCCTCTTGTAGACCAGCACTAGAGGGGGAAGAAGCGCACATTTTGCCAGTGGTTTTGCAGACAGGAGAGGAAGGGTGAGATTCAGGAATCCTGGGTTCATTTTCAGATTCTGGGTGGAAGTATAAGTTAGTGATTATGCCTCTGTCCTCCCAGTCAGTCTTTTGTCCCTCTGCCCCTGTTTCCCTCTGCTCCTATCGATTCCAGTCTACTTCTGTTCCCCCCACCCTCTGCTCTTCATCTCTTTCCATTGGGTCAGACTGCTTCCTCCTCATTCTCCGTGCTTCCTGGGCACTAGCGGGAGGCAGAGGGTGTTGAGAGAATAGGAGAGACAGTCTCCATACTCTCAGTTCCAGTGATTGGTGCCACAGTGGCTCCTTAAAGCCATTACAGGGAGTTTGAATGTTGTGTTCTAAGTCACCTGTGTGAAACTCCCTGGTGTTCTGCACAGTTCCTATCTCTGTTTCTCATTCTAGGATCTTTTGGAGCTGTCAGGGCCTGTCTCAGCCAGGAGAATAGGCCTCTGGACTGCCTCATCCATGGTGCCCAGCCAGTTCCCCATCCCCCACATGTAGCCACCTGAAGGCTGGGAGGAACAGGGGATGACTGCCAGGTGGTGGTGAAGTATGGGCCTAAGTGTTCTTCTTTGGGGCTGATTTAGATGGGAACAGAGCCCATACTGTGCCCCATGCTGATGTTTCTGCTGTGTCCTTTCTATTTCAGCACTGTGGGGTGCTGTAGGCCGCTCCTGAAGAACATGTGTTTCTCTCGCAACCAATTCACACTCAGTCCAGTCTCGCTATTGGCCATTCACTGGAAAAGCAGACACCATAACTCCTGGGCTTACCGCAAGAAAACTGTACTGCCACCCCATGTTTTTCTAAGCTTCTCCCAGTTCTTATAGGCTGCTCCTTGGATTTCTTGCTGTCTATCTGGTTCTGTATCCTGCCTTCCTTCGTGTATCTCTCTGTCTCTCTCACACACAGACCCCTCAGCAAAAAGCCGTCTACCCCCACAGTCCAGAACTCCTGGGTGGGTTCACAACCTCTTTTTATCTTAAGTGAGGGCTTGTGATAAATTAACATAACTGTAAGGATAAGTTAAAGGCTTGTCACTCTCAGCAAGGTTTTAACTCAACCCATAACAAGGTTTTACCCAGTTCATAACAGTGCTATAGAGCTGTGTCATTCACACAGCGATGACACCAGAGTCTACCTCCTCTCACTGTCTCCTATAACATCCTCACACACAGCAGGAGGGGTGAAGGTCACCTCTCTGTGGAACCCCACAAGGGCAAATGTGCACTTTCTTGGGTAGCTCTCAGCAACACATCTGCTTCTGATAGTCAGACCCTGCCCCCACACTAGATGATCTCGTTTGCACACATGAATGTACTTGGTATAAAATAGAAGGTCAGGAAGGTTGAAGCACCATATATGAGAAAACATTTTCCAGATTTCAGCTTCCTCCAAGGTAATATGCAAGTGTAATTAAAACAGAACCTGGAAATACAGAGTACAGTACTCCATTCAAAGTGTGTTGTAGGAGCTGAACTCCCTTCATTGATAGTTTTCCAAAACACACAGCTGCAATAATCTTTATCCAGGAGCAGGGAATAAATTAAGTCTAAACACCTCCTGTGCATATAGTGCTTTTCAGTGTAAAGCACTGTGCCCAGTCTAACCTCTCACTGGGAATGGAAAGCTGCAAGAGGCACAAATGGAAAACCTCTCTGACCAGCAAACATTTTCTTCTTCAAAAAGCACACAAATGAGAAGAAAAACTCATGAAGTAAAGGCAGCTGAACTACTGTGGTGTCTTGTTCCTTTAGCTGTCTGCTCCAGCCTTCAAGGCTCCCAACTGGGCATAGTGCCAAAGTACATTCAGAAGTGGGCATGTGGGGAGAGGATGCCAGGGCAACACGGGGAGCAGGCAGTAGCAAATGGAACAACCACAGATGATCAGATAAGGTAAACAAATGTGGTTGTTTACCATTTCATTGGACAGAAGCAGAACCTGCCAAGAGATGTAATGGTGGGTCCCAATTTCCATTCTAACCTTGTGTTTTTCACTTCCTCCTACTTTCCTGAAGCATTCATTTTGGGGGTTAAAATTTTGAAGGCTTAGCCTCAAATGACTTGGTAAGGTGTGCCAGAGGGAACCCTGCTCTGATCAGTACCTATGGTAATGAGCATGGTATAACAATCTAAATAGAATAAAATCCATCTTTGCTTCAACCCCAACTGCAGAGTTTGTAAGGGGTGCAAGAGAGGAGCAGATCAGGGAGTCAAGTGGTTTCTAGCTAAGTGATTCCAGTTTATAGAGTTAATCGCACCATTTGTAGGTTTTTGAAAGCAAGCACAGTCTCAAAGTCCTTGTAAATAATGCTCCATTTGTTGTTGTTGTTTTTTAATATAAACTTCCATCTTAGGAAGCCGGCAGTATTAAGTACAGTACTCACACAGGCCCTGTAGGTTGATTATACAACATAATGGAGAGACAGTAGCCTCTTTCAATAGTTAATAATGCAGCAAGCTTCCATTAAAAGTCCTAGTTTAGCCCTCCTATAACTCTGCCTTAAAAAACTGGTTTGACCTGAACATTGCCAGGTTTACTCTGCAGGCCAAAGAGAATGTTTCTGCTAAGCATGAAGAAAATTTGGGATCTTCCAAAGGACCTCACCCGCAATTCATAGTCAATTGGATTTAGATACTGAACCTGGTCAGGCACTTTGAAGTCCTATTAGGCACCTAACTGCATCTGTAGGTACCTGTAACACCTTTGAAAATCTTCCTCCCAGACACTTAGAATCATAGAATATCAGGGTTGGAAGGGACCTCAGGAGGTCATCTAGTCCAACCCCCTGCTCAAAGCAGGACCAATCCCCAACTAAATCAACTTCAGTGATAGGCTGCCTTATAAAACTCCAGGGAGAGTTGGATTCAGTCTCCTTGAAAGGAGAGCACTGCTTGAAGAAAATAGTTAAGCAAATGTGTTAGCTATTTTGATTAAGGTTAATTATGGGCCCGATCCTGCTTTCACTGATATCAATAGGATTTTTTAACATTGACTTTAGCGTGAGCAGGATCAGGAAGTGTGTGTATGAACAGGCTTGTGGCTCTCTGTTGGTCAGCTGCTGCTTAGTAAGAATATTAGTAGATTTTTAAAGATGGCCCCTGTCAGACCTCCTCCAGCTCGGGTGTAGGGATGGTCTGTCATTCGCCCTCCTGTCCCTGGACCAGGAGAAGGCGTTCGAAAGGGTGGATTACGGGTATCTCCTTGGCACTCTGCGGGTGTTCGGCTTTGGGCCTCCCTTTGTGCGCTTTCTCCAGGTGCTCTACACCTCTGCAGAGTGTTTGGTCAAGCCCACTGGACCCTGACTGAACCCATCATCTTCAAACGAGGGGTGCATCTGGGCCACCTTAACAGGTCATCTACTCAAGGCATCACCCAGCCAGCTTAATAGGTCATCTACTCAAGGCATGGGCTAGGCATCAAATATGGAGATAACATTGACCTTTCTGAAGCCTATGCTAAACCAAATAGTGCTGTTTGGCTTTGAGACCAATATGATCAGGCTCACTATTCGCTGCAGGGTTCTTCCACAACCCAAAGTTCCAACATTGCCTGGACCTCTTGCCTCACAGCCTCTCATATTTTTGTGGGGAGTGACCAGGGATTTTTCCAGATGAGTTGCCCAGGTTCCCTTTAAGTATGGTGTTGTACTATCTGAGTCGGCCCCGGCCAGGAGACAAACACCACTGAGAAGGTTTTTATGAGGCTTCTCACCTGGGCCCTCTGTTCCAGATGGAGATGTTCCTCCATCTGTAGAGGGTCTGGGCCTGGTGAAGTGGGCAGTTGGGGCCCCAGTTCTGGTTCAGGGGGATAAGGATCAAAAAATAAACTCTCTCACTTCTTCCATGGCTTCAGAAGGTTAACATGGTAGACTTGGGTTAGTTTCTTCTTTTTAGACTGCCTAATTTCGTAGTTAACTGGCCTGACTTGACATACTACTTTGTATGGTCCTTTCCATTTAGCGAGTAACTCAGCAGTAGAAGTACCACCCAATTGCCCTGCTTAAATATGTGCATACGCATCCATTTGTTATGGGATCACTCCTGGGCCTGTTGAGCACTGAGGGGGTTTTCTTTGGCAAAGATCTCTCCTGGAGCTTCAGTACATAATATATAACATCTCTCGGACCAGGTCAAGAATTCCACAGGATTGTCTCCCATATAAGAGTTCAAATGGGGAGAATCCAGTAGATGATCGGGGAACTTCTCAAACAGCAAGTAACAGGGGAAGGATCAGCTGATCCCAAAGATAGGGGTCCTCAGCCCTAAACTTTTTTAATATTCTTTTCATGGTCTGGTTGAATCCTCAACCAGACCATCCATTTGTGGATGATAGACAGACGTACATAAAGTTTTCATTTTTAGTAGGTTGCATACTTCCTCAGAAGATGTGAAGTTGGTGCCTTGATCAGTGAGGATTTCCTGAGGTACCCCAACTCTGGCAAAAACATTTAGCACTTCTGCTGCAATAGTTTTTGCACTGGTGTAGCACATTGGGTTTGCCTCAGGATAGCAGGTAGTGTAATCAGTTCTAAGTAATACAAGTTTGTATCCAGCTGTACTTTTTTTCCAAGGGGCCAATAAGGTCCATCCCGATCCTTTCAAATGGGATGTCAACTATGGGGAATGGGACACTCCATTAGGTCCTACGAGTTGGCATCTGGGGAAGGAGCCGTAAGAATCTTTAACTTTTTTGTGAATCCTGGGTCAAAAGAAGTGATCCAAAATCCTGACCAAAGGATGACTTCGCACCTACGAGGCCATGGAACGAGGAGTTATGACCAAATTACCCCCGTCAGTCAGTCTTTCTCCAGGTGGTACAGTCATTCTGCCTGAAGCTCAAACTGGGGGGTGCCACTTTACTCATTGTGGGTCTGTCTCCGCCCTGTTAACCAGCAGCAGTTGATCATAAGCCTGGCTCCGTTTCGTCCTTCCTCTGGTCCTTTATGAAGTCCAACTCTCTAGTTAGGGTGTCCCTCTCCTGCAGGGGGGCCCAGCATTGCTTTGTTGTTAGGTGGCCCCTCTGGAGGAGCTTCCCCTTAGCTGGATCCCCCCTCTCCAGGGTCCAGTGCCTCACCTACACCGGCTAACATCACAGGTTTTGAGAGTCTGTCTCCCAGAGCCACCTCAGTTACTCTCTCTGGGACCTCTGGATGTGGTTTAAACCCCCTCAGTACCTCAGACAAATACTCTCAAACCCAAGCCAAGATAATGAGTAGGCTAATATGGAGGCCAGCCCCACTACAAGGGACTTTGTGTTTTCCCCTACAGTCAGCCTCACTGGGATAGGGTCTAACCCAGGGGTAGGCAACCTATGGCACGCGTGCCGAAGGTGGCACGCGAGCTGATTTTCAGTGGCACTCACACTGCCCGGGCCCTGGCCACCGGTCCGGGGGGCTCTGCATTTTAATTTAATTTTAAATGAAGCTTCTTAAACATTTTAAAAACCTTATTTACTTTATATACAACAATAGTTTAGTTATATATTATAGACTTATAGAAAGAGACCTTCTAAAAATGTTAAAATGTATTACTGGCACACAAAACCTTAAATTAGAGTGAATAAATGAAGACTCGGCACATCACTTCTGAAAGGTTGCCGACCCCTGGTCTAACCTCTCCAGGGATACACTGTAGAAAATAGTCTATCCAGGGGCTTCAGGGTTTGGGATAGAATCATCCTGGACCACGGTCTATCCACACCTGGAATCCATCAGGCCCGTTACCTCAGTTCCATTTATCCGAACAGGGACTGTAACTTTCGCTGGGATTCACTTACAGGCATGACTTTCTGCCAGCCACACTTGTCCATAACCTCAATCCATAAAGGGGCACTTGTGATACCGATGACCCAGGTGCCCACATGAAAAGCAAGCCACCACTGCTGGCTGCGTGGCTACTGGCTCTGCGCTTTATGTCTGAGGTAGCCCTTCCCTATGTGGCTTGTCTGCTCCCACACCATGACTTTCCAACGGAGGAGCCCATGCAGGTCGCAAGGGCTAGAGGTTGGGATTTCACAATGGGAACCAGTCCAGGACACAGCGGCCTGCTGGGCCCCTTGCAGCCTGCTGCTTCTGAGACTGCCCTATCTGATTGCCAGTTCCCATGGTTAGGCCTTCCCTTGGTCTAAAGCAGTTGCTTACGTGATGCTTCCAGAGCCGTTTCTGCAGCTAAATAATTTTTTGTCAGCTGGACAGAACCGACTAGGGACTCTGGCCAGCGGATGAGCACCCAGTCCCTACCTCCGGCCAGAAGCATGTGAGAGAACTGCTTTACCATGATGAGCTCGGCCACCTCAACTCCAATCTGAGTCTCTGGCTTTAACTACCTCCAGCATAGGCCTCTTAATTTCTAGGTGACCAAGCAGGGCTCAGCTCCCAGGGTTATTTCTCCCCACAGGACCTCTGTCAGAAGGTCCCCTCCATGATATCAGGGTTGTTGAGTATGGCTGCTTTCACCTGCCCATAGTCTTGGACAGATGCCGCATCCAGCCCCCAATATGCAGCCTATGCTGGTCCTGTCAGATAAGATGCCAACAGGGTGGCCCACTGGTCAGGTGGCCACTGGGCTGCTGTCGCCACTCACTCACATGTTATCAGGAAGGCCTCCAGGTCATCCTCAAGGCCTATCGTTGTGAATTTCACTGGCACAGGTGGGGCCACTGGGCCGGGGCCTACAGCCCCTGGAGTAGCAGACCCAGGGAGACTCTGCATCAGTGCTATTACCTGCTGGACCAGCCTTTGCTGCTGTTGTGCCCCTAGGTTCCAGACCAGCTGTTGCTGCTGGACAGCTGTTTGCTGCAGGAGCTTTGCTGCTGCTGGGCTGCCTGCTGCTGCTGCTTCTGGTTCTCATTCATCCACTTGAGAAGACGCTCTAAGTCCATGTTATTTGACTTTCCAACCCATGTCTATAGGTCGAGGGTATTAGATCATCTGGGTCAGTTGTTCCTTCCCCCTCTCCCATGTTCTCCACCAGTTGCGAAAGGGTTGACCCACTGCTGGTGTCTCCTTGTGGCCAGGCGTGACATGGCAGCTCTGTCTCCCTTGGGGGCCTGTGACCACTGGCTGCTCTGCCTCTGCAGTGGTCTGCCTCGTCCTGTGCCTTGGTCCTCCAGCCATGTTGCTGCAATATCTCTCCCCTTCTGGGGCAGTCCATAAACAAAAAACAAGGGGAATTAACACAAACTGAGTTAGTAAGAGAGAGAGCGGAATGCCTCCCCTCATGATGTATCAGGATCTGGCCCTCCGATTCCTCAGGGAGGGATCTTCAGGCAGTGGTTATCAGGGAAGCTTTTGCCTTCAGTCAGCCCTTTCCTCAGGAGCTGAGGATTGAAGGCCTGTTCTCTTCCCTGGTCTGCCCACCAGTGACTCTGAGCGGATCTCTTCCTCTTTTAAATCCTCCTCCAGCCTGTGTACGTCTTGCAGGTGTGGTGGGCAGAGCTGGCTGAGCCCAGAACAGCTTCTTAACCTCTTGCTGTCAAGTGTGGGGTTTGTATACTCCATCATAGCCATAGATTAGCAAATTTACTTTCCTTGATTCATGAGTGTTATCATCACAAATTCTGTTCATTCATTGATTCATAGATGTTAAGGCCAGTTAGACATTTTAAAATCAGAAGATAACTTGCAGGTCCAGATAACTTGTATCCAAGAGTTTTAAAAGAGCTGGCAGAGGAGCTTGCTGGACCATTAATGTTGATTTTCAATAATTCTTGGAGCACTGGCAAAGTTCCAGAAGACTGGAATCAAGCTAATTTGTGCCAATTTAAAAAAAGGGTTAATGGAATGACCCTGGTAATTTATAGGACTGTCAGCCTGTCAGGGTTCCCTCCCCACTCTGAACTCTGGGGTACAGATGTGGGGACCCGCATGAAAGACCCCCTAAGTTTATATTCCACCAGCTTAGGTTAAAAACTTCCCCAAGGCACAAATTCCTTTCCTTGTCCTTGGACGGTATTGCTGCCACCACCAAGTGATTTAAACAAACATTCAGGGAGGGGCCACTTGGAGTCCTATCCCCCCCAAAATATCCCCCCAAGCCTCTTCACCCTCTTTCCTGGGGAGGCTTGAGAATAATATACCAACCAATAGGTTAACAAAGTGAGCACAGACCAAATCCCTGTTTTTTAGGACACTGAAAATCAATCAGGTTCTTAAAAGAAGAATTTTATTTAAAAAAAGTAAAAGAATCACACCTGCAAAATTAGGATGAAAGATAACTTTACAGAGTAAATAAAAAGATTTAAAACACAGAGGATTCCCCTCTGACTCTGCTTCCCAGTTACAAAACAGGAATAAAATTACCTCTTAGCATAGGGAACATTCACAAGCTATTCAAAAGATAATCTAACGCATTCCCTTGCTATTACTTACAATTTCTGTAATTTTAGATGTATCATTTCAGGATCTTGTTAGGAGCTGGTTTACCTGCTTGGTCTCTCTCTTTGTCCCGAGAGGGAACCAACAAAGAGAGCACAAACAAACCTTCCTCTCCCCCTCCCGCCCCCCGATTTGAAAGTATCTTCTTTTCCCATTGGTCCTTCTGGTCAGGTGCCAACTAGGTTAATTGAACTGATTAACCCCTTACAGGTAAGGGGATTCTGTACCTCTGGCCAGAAGGGAGGTTATGTTACTACATACGTAAGGGTTGTTACCCTTCCCTTTATATTTGTGACACAGCCTGATATCTATTCCAGACAAGATAATAGAGCAGCTGATATAAGGACTTGATTCGTAAGGAATTAAAAGAGGGTATTGTAATTAATGCAAATCAACATGGGTTCATGAAGAATAGATCTTGTTAAACTAATTTGATTTTTTGAATGAGATTACAAGTTTGGTTTATAAAGGTAATAGTGTTGATGTAACATACTTACACTTCAGGAAGACATTTATCTTGATGCTGCACAAAATTTTGATTAAAAAATCTGTCTTCATAATTGATTCGGGTCTCTAGAAATTCAATGTATTACTGTTTGGACTAATTAAGGCACATTTCAGAGGCTTGTTAACCAGGTGTCACACAGACTACTGGTCTTTGCACATGCTTATATAGATGATATTGCCATTTTTAGCAGCAAGACCACAAAAATCAGGAGGGACTCAAAGGTAAACCAGGGATGCCAACAGAGGAACAGAAGCTGGCGTAGGAAGTGGCCCAGGGAGCAGGTGTAGGGGTGCCCACCCCCTAGGCCACACTTTATTTCTTTGGGCCCTGGGTTGAAATCTGGTAGAACAGGGAGGGCCTGGGTTCCTCTACCTCTGGCCACTGACTCTCAACACTGGGCGACACAGCCCACAGTATTACCACTAGGAAGTACTGCTGGGCTCAGACACCAAACACCCCCACCCCCGACAAGGAGAAGCTAACGTCCTTTATCTATGTCATTGGGGGGAGGGGGGGAGGGCAAATTCATCCTGATCCCCTAAAGGTGGACTCTATTGTCAACTGGCCTGTACCCCAAGCTAAAAAGCAAGTAGAATCCTTCATAGGCTTGGGAAATTATTATTGTAGGTTTGTAGAGGATTGTGGAGATATTGTATCAGCAGTCACAGACCTTTGTAAAAAGAATAAACCAGACTACTTTAGACTGAAGCTTGTCAAAAGGGCTTTGATAAAGTAAAAAAAGGTTCTGTCAGAAAAGCTAGTTCTGGCATGTCCTGATTTTAATAAAGTGTTCGAGCTGTGTACAGAAACATCCAATACCAGGCTTACCAATCATGCAAGCAGGGAGAGCAATCCCATTGCATTCTTAAGTAAAAAACTGACCCCCAATGAACAAAACTATTTTCTCAAAGCAAGAAAGCTACACAATCACATGGGCCGTCAAACAGTTAAAACAGATCGGTTCAACAGAAAATTTAGGGGCTCCAGATCACTCTCCATTGGTGTGCTTACACAGAACCAAAGGTACCAACTCCAGGCTGTTGCACTGAAGCATAGTGCTGCAGGAACATTACATCAAGATTGTGCATATCGAGGGGAAAGAAAATGTGGTTGCAGATGCCCTGTCCAGAAAAGAGAACCCAGAACTGACACTTGAAGAATAGCCAGTGGCTAGCCCTACTGCATCAAAGTCAGGGGGGAGGTGTGACACAGAGGTCTCTTGGCAAAGGGTCCCCTGTTCTTTGCAAACAACCCTCGTCACAGGCCTGACAAACTTACTACGTCAAACACGTCTGTCACAGTATTTATCCACACGAGGCACCATGTGGGGTATCTACAGAAAGCTAATAATTTTTCAAAACTCAATCATTGCGAGATGTATGTAGGAGTAATATTTTAAGGAATAATGTAACTATATTGAAAGTATGCTTTATGGTCTGGAGTACAAGTTAGTCACCAGGGGATTATATATCTCAGTGATGGCTCATTCAGGCAAGAGGGAGTTGTCAGCCCTCCTGGTTAGCTGCTGATGTAATGCAATTGTCTAGCTTTGCTCCATCCCAAGACTGTCAGTGGCAAAGTGCCAGAGACAACTGCAAACAATCAAAACCACTTGGAGGTAAAAAGGGAACATTACAACAGAGAGGGGATTGCTCTGTAGAATAGAGACAAAAGGCTGTTTCAGTACAACATGGAGTGGGAAAGGCCCTCTGGATCCATTCACTGAGGAAATATCCTGTTAAGTGGGACTATTTCATGAAAAATTGGATCCTGGTTGCTGAGAAGCCAGCCAGCTCTGCAACGGACTGAAGTTTTGTTTTTTGTTTTTTTTTTTGGGGGGGGGGGGCACTACATTATTAGATAGTAATTGTCACTTTTAGAAGTGCAGGGCCAATTCACATTTTATTATTTTGTTTGATATTGTAACTGTTTGTTTTCATCAGTCTCTCTTGTTTCTAGTGGAACCTCTATTCTTAAATCAGGGGTGGGGATCCTTTTTTCTATCAGGGGCCATTGACCCACAGAAAAAAAATAAACCACAGGCCACATACTGCCCTGCGCGGGGGAGTGGCTCAGGGCTTCCCCCTGCAGTGGGGCGAGCTGGTGTTCGTAGCTCCAGCCCTGCGGGGGGCGGGAGGGCGCAGAGGCTCAGGGCTTCCCCTATGGTTGCCAACTTTCTAATTGCACAAAACCGATCACTCCTGCCCCACCCACTGCCCTGCCCCTTCCCTGAGGCCCTGTCCCTTTTCTGAGGCCCCATCCCCCAACTCACTCTAGCCCCCCTCCCTTAGTCGCTCACTCTCCCCCACCCTCACTCACTTTCACTGGGCTGGGGCAGGGAGTTAGAGTGCGGGAGGGGGTTAGGGCTCCAGTTTGGGCGTGGGAGGGGGCTCAGGGCTGGGGCAGTGGGTTGGGGTGTGGGTGGGAGTGCAGGGTCTGGGATGGAGTTAGAGTGCGGGCGGGGGTTCCGACCTGGGGCAGGGGGTTGGGGTGGAGGCTCTGGGAGTGTGTTTGGGTGTGGGAGGGGGTTCTGACCTGGGGCAGGGGGTTGCGGTGCAGGTGGGGGTGCAGGGCCTGGGAGGGAGTTAGGGTGCGGGAGGGGGTTCTGACCTGGGGCAGGGGGATTCGGGGTGTGGGCTCCAGGTGGGTGGCGCTTACCTCAGGTGGCTCCTGGTCAGCGGTGTGGCGGGGCTAAGGCAGGCTCCCTGCCTGCCCTGGCTCCATGCTGCTCCCAGAAGCGACCGCCATGTCCGGCCCCTAGGCGGAGGTGTGGCAAGGCAGCTCTGTGCAGTGCGCACTGCCCATGCCCACAGGCACTACCCCCGCAGCTCCCATTGGCCATGGTTCCCAACCAATGGGAGCTGCGGAGCCTGTGCTGGGGGGGGGGGGGCAGCACGCAGAGCTTCCCTGATCACCCCTGCACCTAGGGGCCACAGGGACATGCCGCAGTGGGGCAAGCCAGAGCTTGCGGCTCCAGCCCCACAGGGTGACACTAAGACTCGGGGCTTCCAGCCCACGGTGCAGAGATTTGCCACAGGCTGGATGAAATTAAGCAGCAGGCTGGATCTGGCCCATGGGCTGTAGGTTCCCCATCCCATCTTAAATAAACCTTCTTTTGTTTTATTACAAGTATCCTGTGTTATGCAGGAGTGCTGGTTTACGGTAAAACTGATAAACTGGAGTAAACTCTCCTTTGGGGGCAGAGGATCTGGGATTTGTGTGAGTAGCCAGTGTCTGGTGCTAAGTATCACAGGGGAATACTTCAAGGGGATTCAGGGACTGGGGTGCATCTCTTTTTAAACTGCAAGGCAACTACAGGGATGGCATAGCCCAGAGGAGAGTGCTTGAATGGCTGGAAGGCTGGAGCTAACACCCAGTTACCACAAGCAAGACTGCCCCACACCGTAGGCAGGGGTAATAAGGTGACTCACAGTATCCCAAGGACCATCTCATATACATCTAGGAACACGGAATGTAGGCCGAGCTTACAGAATGGAGGAGTCTATCCTGGGAAACAAAAACTCTGAAAAAGATTTGGGTGTCGCCATGGATAATCAGCTGAACATGAGTTCCCACGGCGACGCTGTGGCCAAAAGGGAGCGATCCTTGGATGCATAAACAGGGGAATCTCAAATAGGAATAGAGAGATTATTTTGCATCTGTATTTGGCACTGGTGAAATTGCTGCTGGAAGTTCTGGTGCCCACAATTCAAGAAGGATGTTGAAAACTTGGAGAAGGTTCAGAGAAGAGCAACAAGAATGAGTAAAGGATTACAAAACCCGCCTTCTAGTGATAGACTCAAAAAGCTCAATTTATTTAGCCTAACAAATAAAGTAAAGGGGTGACTTGATTACAGTCTTTAAGTACCTACATGAGGGACAAATATTTGATAACGGGCTCTTCAGTCTATCAGAGAAAGGTGTGACACAATCCAATGGCTGGAAGTTGAACTTACACAAATTCAGACTAGAAATAAGGTGTAAATTTTTAACAAGGAGAGGAATTAACTATTGGAACAATTTACCAAGGGTTGTGGTAGATTCTCCAGCACTGATAATTTTAAAATCAAGCTTGGATATTTTTCTACAAGATGTGCTCTAGGACAATGGTTCTCAACCTGAGGTCTGGGGCCCCCTGGGGGGCCGCAAGCAGGTTTCAGGGGGTCTGCCAAGCAGGGCTGGCATTAGACTTGCTGGGGCTCAGGGCAGAAAGCCGAAGCCCCACCACCTGGGGCTGAAGCCCGGGGCTCCAAGCTCCGCAACCAGCGGCTGAAGCCAAAGCCTGAGCAACTTAGCTTTGAACAATTGCCCTGCTTGCTACCCCTTTTTATATGCAGAAAAACAGTTGTTGTGGCACAGGTGGGCTGTGGAGGTTTTATAGCATGCTGGGGGCCACAGAACCTCACCCAGTGATTCCTGCATTAAGCCCACTACTACTGGTTGAACTACAAGAGAGCTTCGAGAGAAAATGCATTCAAGTTCTTCAAGTGATGGAGAATGTACGACATCCGTTGGTAAATTGTGCTACTATTAATTACCCTAAATTGTTAAAATATTATGTCTTGTTTCCAGTCTGAATTGTCTAGCTTCAGCTTCCAGGCATTGGCTCTCACTATGCTTTTGTCTTTTTATACCTTGATACATGTTGTTATTCAAAACACTGCTGGTGAGATAATTACACATTGTGTGAAAAAGTATTTCCTTTTTTCAATTTTGAATTTCCCACCATTTAATTTCATTGAATGTCCCTGTTGAAGTTTATGTATTGAGGTTGCCCCCTTAGGGTGAACACAGCTTCACTTACCTCATACTTCATTCCCTAGGTGACAGCAGTCCTGTGGTCTAGGGTTGCCAGGCGTCCAGTTTTCGACTGGAACACCCAGTCAAAAGGGATCCTGGCGGCTCTGGTTGGCGGCACAGCGGGGGTCTGGGGCTAAGGCAGGCTCCCTACCTGCCCTGGCTCCACGTGGGTCACAGAAGCGGCCGCCAGGTCCCTTCAGACTCTAGGCGCTGGGGTGGCCAGGGACTGGGAGGCTCCGGTGCTGCCCCTGCCCCCAGCACTGGCTCCACAGCTCCCATTGGCCAGGAACCATGATCAATGGGAGCTGTGGGGGGTCGGTGCCACACAGCGCAAAGCCACCTGGCTGCCCATGCACCTGGAGGCCACAGGGACCTGGTGGCCGCTTCCTCGGATCCACGGTAAGCGTCTCCAGGACCCCGCACCCCCTCCCACACCCCAACCCCCTACCCCAGCCAGCCTGGAGTCACCTCCTGTGCCCCAAACCCCTCATCCTCCACCCCACCCCAGAGCGCACACCCCCAGCTGGAGCCCTCACACCCTTCCGCACCCCAATCCCCTGCCCCAGCCATCCCAGAGCCCTCTCCTGCACCCCAAACCCCTCATACCCGGCCCCATCCCCAGCCAGAGCTCTCACCCCCCCATACCCCAACCCCCTGCCCCAGCACAGAGTCCCCTCCCGCACCCCAAACTCCTCATCCCTGGCCCCACCCCAGAGCCTGCACCCCAGCACATAGCCCATGCCTCTCCCACACTCTAACCCCCTGCCCCAGCCCAGTGAAAGCGAGTGAGGGTGGGGAAGAGTATGCGATGGAGGGAGGGCGATGGAGCAAGCACGACCTTAGAGAAGGGGCGGGGCATGGGCAGGGCATCAGAAAAGGGGGCGGGGCATGTGTGTTTGGTTTTGTGTGTTTAGAAAGTTGGCAACCTTACTGTGGTCCAAACCCAGGGTATGGAATATAGCCCTCTGACTGTGTCTGTTACCAAGTCTGCCTCCTTCTAGGGGGTATAAAACAGCCCAAACAAAAAGGAAAATAGTTCCAGGGCCTGTGAAGGGCCAGGCTCTCCCTCTTACCAAGGAGGGGAAGCAGTCTTTCAGGTTCCACAGGATGTCTCAGCTCCCACCCTCCTGTGCAACTATAGGCCAAGAGCTAGTCCTGGGGGTTTCAGCAAAAGAAATAAACTGGGCCATCTTGTCTTCTCAGAGGGCTTGGGCTGGCAGAGCTCTCAATCCATTTTTCATTACATAACCCAGTGCTCCAGTCCGGAAGATATGGGCTCTCACTCTGCTGGTTTCAGAGTACCCCACAATTGGACTGAGTTCCTTTTAAGGGCCTGTCCCCAGTCCTAACAAGCCATACAGGTGTGGTGCCTTGGTCTGATTGGTTCTTTAACCCCTTCTTGATTGGTGGGGGATTATCTGCCCCACCACATACCCATTCCCCGCCAAGACAGGGCTCTGAGACTCATCACCTAAGCCTGACTCACCCATTATGAGAATGGTTTGGAAGAGTCATCTGAGGGAAGATATCAGAAGGAGACCCCGGCAATCGGAAGGCATGGGATGCATTGTCCTTGGGATGGAGGTTCCACGACCACCACTCCCAAGAGGAGGAGATGGGTGCAGGGCCGGCTCCAGGCACCAGCAAAGGAAGCAGGTGCTTGGGGTGGCCAATGGAAAGGGGCAGCATGTCCGGGTCTTCAGCGGCAATTCGGCGGTGGGTCCCTCAGTCCCTCTGGGCACGGTAGAGCTGCCGCCGAAGTGCCACCACAGCTTTATCTTTTTTCTTTTTCTTTCTCCGCTTCGCCACTTGGTGCAGCAAAAAAGCTGGAGCCGGCCCTGGATGGGTGGTGGTGGTCAGGGACTCCCTCCTAAGGGGGACAGAGGCATCCATCTGCCGTCCAGACCAGGAAACTTGAGAAGTGTGCTGCTTGCCTGGAGCTAGAACTCAGGATGTGATGGAGTGTCTGCTGAAATTGATCAAGCCCTCGGACCGCTACCCCTTCCTACTTCTCCATGTGGGCACCAATGATACTGCCAAGAAGGACCTTGAGTGGGTCACTACAGACTATGTGGCTCTGGGACGAAGGATAAAGGAGTTTGAGGCGCAAGTCGTGTTCTCGTCCATCCTCCCTGTTTAAGGAAAAGGCCCAGGTAGGGACCATTGAATTGTGGAGGTAAATAGATTAATAGATTCTAGGACTGGAAGGGACCTCGAGAGGTCATCGAGTCCAGTCCCCTGCCCTCATGGCAGGACCAAATACTGTCTAGATCATCCCTGATAGACATTTATCTAACCTACTCTTAAATATCTCCAGAGATGGAGATTCCACAACCTCCCTAGGCAATTTATTCCAGTGTTTAACCACCCTGACAGTTAGGAACTTTTTCCTAATGTCCAACCTAAACCTCCCTTACTGCAGTTTAAGCCCATTGCTTCTTGTTCTATCCTTAGAGACTAAGGTGAACAAGTTTTCTCCCTCCTCCTTATGACACCTTTTATATACCTGAAAACTGCTATCATGTCCCCTCTCAGTCTTCTCTTTTCCAAACTAAACAAACCCAATTCTTTCAGCCTTCCTTCATAGGTCATGTTCTCAAGACCTTTAATCATTCTTGTTGCTCTTCTCTGGACCCTCTCCAATTTCTCCACATCTTTCTTGAAATGCGGTGCCCAGAACTGGACACAATACTCCAGTTGAGGCCTAACCAGCGCAGAGTAGAGCGGAAGAATGACTTCTCGTGTCTTGCTCACAACACACCTGTT